>JAMAKR010000037.1:0-309434 GCA_023628425.1 Chaetomiaceae sp. PYS4301M
AAAAATTTTTCATTACAAAAAACCCACCTTTTTGTTTTGTTGTTTTTTTGTTCCCCCCCCCCCCCCCCCCCCCCCCCCAAAACCTTTTTGTACTGTGTTTTTGTTTCCCTCTCTCGGTCTTTTCCCATTTCAATTTTTTTCTTCCCCTCCTTCTTTATATTCACCCCTCTCTTGGTATTTGCTGAATAATTGCTGCCTCGGTCAACATGCCGCAGTTATTAATCAACCATCGACCTGGGACCCCCAACCGCTTGCAGCAACCGCATTCAACACCGGTAATTCTATTTTGGCTTGAGGGAGTAATTCTATTTTGATTCTAGTGACATCTCTATCGAAGTTCAGCAATTATGAAATATGTTCCTCCAGCCTCTTCACACACCCGTCTCGACAAGGGCGCTCTTGGCCACCACGTCGCCCGCCAGCGCAGCCAGAGACGCGCTTTGCAGGATGCTAAAGATGGACACGTCCGACGCCGCCTGCAGCATCAGCATGTTGCGCAGCTCCACAGCCACGAGCGAGTCGACACCGTACTGCGCCGGCGGCCGAGCCAGGTCGATGTCCTCGGCGGGGATCATGAAGATGTCGGCCAGCTTGCTGACAATGGCGTCGCCCACCATCTGAGTCGCCTCGTCGCGCGAGCCGGCCTCCTGAAGCCGCGCCGAGAGCGGCTTGTTGTCAGCGTCGCCGCTGGCTCCGGCCTGCTGGCCCTGTGTGCCTGGCTGCCTGCGGTACTTGAGCGGCACGAACCGCGCGTCGCGGCCCATCTGCGACTCGCTCGCCGGATCCCACTGTGGTCCCGGGCCCGAGTTAAGCCCTAGAAGGATTTGCGGCTGGTCGAGCGGGTGGAGGATGGCGGCGGCGATGGCCCGCAGGAGAGTCTCGTCGGGCAGCAGCAGCGACTGCACCGCCTTGCGCAGCCGGTCAGACACGGCACGAGACTCGGCGACGTACCCGACGCCCTTGATGACACCAATGTCGATCGACACGCCTGGCAGCCCGGAGGCCTGGCGCCAGCGGGCCAGCGCGTCTTGGTACGATCCGCCCGCCGCGTAGTTGGACTGGCTGGCCCACCCGAGGATGCACGAGAGGGATGAGAGCATGACGAAAAAGTCGAGCGAGCCGCGCCGAGCGAAACGCGAGTGCAGGTTCCAGCTGCCCGCGACCTTGGGCCGGATGGCCGTCTTCCAGTCGTCCAGCACCATCTGCTCGAGGATCGAGTCTTGCAGCACCATGGCGCCCTGGATGACGCCTCGCACCGGGGGGAAGCCCTCTTGACGCTCACACGTATCAAGTGCCTTGGTCAAGGCTTCCTTGTCGGCGACGTCGCAGCTGATGGCCACCACGCGGCAGCCGGCCTCACGCAGCTGCGATGCAAAGGCTCCTGAATTATGCTTGCCAGCATTCCGCGATAGCAGGATGAGGTGTCGGGCGCCGTGGTCAACCATCCAGTGCGCAATTGACCGGCCCAGGCCGCCCACGCCACCCACGAGCAAGTAGGAGGCGTCGGGCCGCAGTTTTGGTGTCGGCGCCCGCGGCAGCACCCGGACCTGCTCGGTTGGCTCCAGCGACAGCACCACCTTGCCTGTGTGCTTGCCAGTCTGCAAGAGGCGGAAGGCCCTGGCGAGCTGTTGCATGGGGAAGACAGTGACCGGGTGGATTGGCTCGATGCTGTTCTGTCCCGCCAGGCGTGCCACCTCGTTGAGGACCCGGTGTGCGTCTAGGCCTTGCTCTCGAAGCAGCGACATCATGTCGATGGAGGCGAAGGACGCCACCCGTGAAAAGGTGCCCATCTCGAGCAGGTTATTCCCTTCCAGGTCTCGCTTGCCAATCTCCACGAAGCGGCCAAAGGACGCGAGCACGTCGAAGCTGGCCTGCAGCAGTGGGCCGGCCAATGAGTTGAGCACTACGTCGACGCCGCGTCCACCGGTAGCCGCCCGAATCGCCGGCGCAAAGGATGCGTCACGGCTGCTGAAGATGCGCTCGGAAGGAATCCCGTACTCGCGGATCAGCAGCTCGCGCTTCTCCTGGGACCCGACGGTTGCGTAGACCTCGGCCCCAATGTGGTTCTTGGCCAGCATGATCGCGGCTTGTCCGACACCTCCAGCAGCAGCATGAATCAGCACGGACTGATCCGGCTGCAGGCGCCCCACGTCGACAAGACCAACATAAGCGGTGCTGAAGATCATGGGCAGCGACGCAGCATCCTCGAAGCTCATGCCCCGCGGCATTTGTGCGACGCCATGCCAGCTGACGCGCGCGCGGCTGCCGAAGGGGCCAAGCAGCAGTGCCATGACCCGGTCACCCACCGCATACCCCTGCGCCGCGGCCTTCTTACCCAGGCGCGTGATGACGCCAGCACACTCCAGACCCATCACTCGCTCGCGGAGCTGGCCCATGGTCACCATGACGTCGCGGAAGTTTAGACCGTACGCACGCGGCTCAATTTCGATCATGTCGGCATTGGTATCGCTGCTGCTGCCGCTGCCGATATCGATCTCCTCGTCGTCGTTGAACACCAGCGTGTCCAAGAGACCGGGAATCCCAACCTCCAGCCGCAGCGGCCGCTGTTCCTGGAAAAGGGGCTCCTCCGGAATTGACTCCGGCACAGCCCAATCCGGCGCCTCAGGCGTGAGCATCTTGTTCCGCATCACATCCTTACACACGCGGGGGACCAGAACGAGCCCGTCGCGCACGGCAAACTCGCTCTCCAACGGCGCCGCGTCGGCCGTGATGGAGTACACGTCATCGGGCGTGCCCAGGCTGGCCTGGAGAACGTGCATAATAGCCGTAATGTTGGCCTCGGCCCACACGGGTGTGTGCGGGTCGAGGTCGAGCGTCGGGAACCGCCGGCCGACGTACTCGCTGCGCAGCGCGCGCAGGAAGCCCGTCGCCAGCGCCAGGTTGGGGTTTGCACACTCGACCGCCGCCCCGCGCGTCACCCAGAGGAGACCCTTGCAGGCTGTCGCCATGGTCTTGATGCCCTGCAGCCCGGCGCCATCGAGGTTGTGCAGCAGCGGCTCGTCCATCTCGCCGACGAACACGCAGGTTTTGGTGCTGTATGTTGCGGCCGTGGCTGAGGGTGCTTCGAGGGTTTGTACCGCTGGCAAAGCGCCACCTCCTGCGGCTTTAGCGATGGATTCGCGCAGAGACTGGAGCCAGCTGGCCGGCGGGGGTGCCCGGACGCTGGTGACGACGACAATGCTGTCCGACGTGAGTTTGAACGGCCGTGCGGGCGCCGTTGACAGCATGTTGCTGATCGAGTACATGTCGTCGTCGGTCTCGCAGTCGCGCAGCTCGATGTCGATACCGGTGAAGCCGGCACCCTTGAGGAACCTGTCCCACAGCGGCACCGACAGCGACGGGCTGGACTTGCGCTCGGGCTCCTCGCTCAGCCACCAGCCGGGCAGCAGACCAAAGATGAATTGCAGATCGACCTGGTCCTGCGTCGTCTCCATCAGAAGAAGCGTCGCGCCGGGCTTCATCAGCCGGTGCACGTGGTCCATGGTGCGGGCCATGCTCTTGGTCGCGTGCAGGACCTGGCACGCGACGACAATATCGTAGCTCGCGAGCTTGAACCCCTGCGTCTCGGGGCTCTGCTCGATGTCGAGGCGGTCAAACTCGAGAAAATTGCCCCACGCGGCGAACTCGGTCCGCGCCGCCTCGAAGAAGCCCGACGAGATGTCGGTGAAGTGCCACGTCTCGCACGGCGGGCCGACCTCCTTGTCCGTGTCCCACGCCGCCAGCGCGTGCCGTGTCGCAGCCCCGGTGCCGGCGCCAATCTCGAGCACGCGGGCGCGCGGGTTCTTGTGGGCGATGGCGCGCAGCAACGCGGTGAACTGCGTGAATGCCGGGCCCATCCGGAAGGCGTTGGCGTAGTACTTGTACAGCAGCCGGCCTTCCATCATGACCTCGAGGGGCGCGCGCTCACCCCGCAGCATGGGAACCAGCACCGGCCCCAGCTGGCAGATCAGCTCGCCGTCGACACTCTGGACGGCCGCGAGGGCAGTGTATCGCTCGCGCTTCTCGGGCCCGTCGCTCGTCCAGGCGTCACTATCGACCCCGAGACGACGCGAGGCGGCCAACTCGAGCGTCTCCCGCATCCACGTGTAAAACTTGACATGGTGCGGTGCCAGCCCAGCCACATCCTCCTCAGTCAGCGCTTGCACCGCGTCATGACAGAAATAGACGCACACGCGACGCAGCGCCATCAGCACCTCACGGTCCTTGGCATCCATCTCGCGCGATAGGTGCAGCTTCTTCTTGACGACCTCTAGCGCGCCAGGCAGGCCCAGTGAGAGCGCAAGATCCGGCGCCCACTCAACCTTGGCACACAGCTCCTTCATCCATGGCTGCTTGTCCTCTGCATCAGCCGCGCTGCGGCCCAGCGACTGGCCCACGAACCCCTCCAGCTCAAGCACACGCTCGGTATCGTCCAGCACGGAAACATCCGCCTCAAACGTCCGCGCGTCCCGGTGCGGCAGCTTGGTGTTGCAGGTAAATTCCTGCCCGGCGAGCGTGCCGATGCGGCTGGACACCCACAGCTTCCCGATCGAGCGTGGGACTTTGGGGCCGTCCTCCTCGCTGGCGCCCGCGCCGGGCAGGGCCGCGTAGGATGAGATGAAAACTGAGTCTAGCGTTGTTGGGTGTAGGACGTGCTGTCGCCGCTGCTGCCCGATGTTGGCGACTGAGATGGTGGTCACGCACCGCGCGTCTTTGGACTTGGCGTCTTGCAGGATGCTGGTTGTGTTTTGGAAGAGGGGCCCGTGGAAGAGGCCTTTGGCGCGCAGGTTGGTCCACATGTCTTCTGGGTCGACGCGACGGAGGTAGCCGAATTCGGTGAGAAAGGTTGTTGTTGTTGTGGTGGATGGAGGAGCGGCGTCAAACTCGACCGTCACCAGCCCCTTGGCGTGCTGCGTCCACTGGTTGTCGGCCGTCACTGACCAGACTTCAAACTGCTTCCACCCGCGGGCGCCGATGGCCTTGCTGTCTGCGGGCCGGAGCAGTGTCTGCAGCTCGACGCCGTCGGCTGTGTCGGGCACTACCAGGGCCTGCAGCATGTCGATGTCGCGCAGGCGGTAGCCTGACACCTCGCCTGGGTGGGTCTCGGCTTGCTCCGTGTTGATGGCGGTGAGCTGCTTGATGGCCTCGATGCCCAGGCAGATGAACCCGGCCCCTGGGTAGAGGATGTTCCCCTGCACGACGTGGTCCTTGAGCCAGGGATTTTCTGACACGCGCACCACCTGCCGCCAGCTCGCCGCGCCCTCAAGGTTGGTCCCGGGCACGAGCAAGCCAAGCAGCTCGTGCGGCTCCTGGCTGCGCTGGCGGTACGCCCTGTTCTGGCGCGCCTCGGACCAGTGCCGGATGCCGTGGTTCCACGGATACGACGGCAAGTCGGTGCGCACCTGCGGGTTGAACGGCCACTGGCCCCAGGGGAAACTGATGTTGGCCTGGTTGACGGGGAAGCCCTTGCGCAGCAGGGTGAGCGCGGCCGCGCGCATGTTCTCGCGCGGGTCCTCCTTGCGCACTAGGCAGCCCATGTAGGGGATGTCGAGGCCCTCGAACTCGGGCTCGGTGAGGATCTCCTTGATGGGCCCGCCCAGCGCAGTGTGCGGGCCGACCTCAAGAATCACGTCCACGTTCGATCGCGACTCGGTGTCGTCGTCCATGCTGCCCTCGCCCAGGACCATGTCGGTGACGGCCTCGACGAAACGGACAGGTTGCAGTAGGCTGGCGATCCAGTGCTCGGGGTCGGCGAGCCGGTTGAGTGAGGTGATCCTGCCGCCGGTGACGGGCGACGAGAAGGCGATCTTGCCCTGTTTTTTGAGGGTTGCCGCCTCGTCGGCCAGAGCGTCACGCAGCGCCGCGCGGTACGGCTCGGCCCAGTGCATCTTCTCGTCGACCTCGCCGTCGTGTTCCATGTGGCCCATCTGGGGGTCATCGCCAATCAAGGCCCTGCGCAGCGCCTGCCGGTACGGCTCGGCAATGGGCGTCATGTGGTGCGAGTGATAGCCCGTGTCGACCCGCAGTCGGCGAGCAAAGACACCGTCAGCGGTGGCAAGTTCCTCGACCTGCTGCACGGCGGGCTCATCGCCGGCAATGGTCACGCTGCTGGGGCTGTTGATGCACGCCACCACGGCTTTGCCGTTGACGCGCGTGATGCGGTCGATGTAGTCCTGCGCCTCGTCGGCCCCCACGCCGACGGCCACCATAGCGCCCTTGGGCCCCTTCCGGGAACCGTTCGTCAGCGTCTTGTCCGCCGCCATGGCAGCGCGGTAGTAAGCGGCGGCCATGGCCTGGCGTAGTGTCAATGCCCCGGCCGCGTACGCCGCGGCGATCTCGCCCGACGAGTGGCTAGCAACAGCGGTCGGCGCGATGCCCCAGAACCGGAGCAGCCGCACCAGGGCGATCTGCAGCGCCACGCAGATGGGGATGCTCAGCCCCGTGTCATTAACGCGACTGGTTGCCTCGTCCCGCTCCAACTCCTCGATCAGCGACCAGTCCGCTCCAAAACTCCGCAGACACGCCTCAGCCGCGTACAGCGTTGACCGGTAGATGGGGAAGGCCGTGACCAGCTCCCGCCCCATGGCGTACCACTGCGCACCCTGACCGGTAAACACCATCCCGATCCTCGGCGCGCGCGAGGGCATGCGCACGGGCTTGAACTGCGGCGCGTCGAGGCCGCGGATGATCTGCTCGACGTCATCGGCGTACCGCGGCGCGTGCACCGCCACCCAGGGGAAGCGCGTGCGCCGCGTGCTCAGCGTGAAGCACATGCTCTTGATCAGCATGACGACGTCACGCACCGTCATGTCTGGGTTCTCGCGCTTGCGCCGGCGCAGGTATTCTTGGGTGTCGGTGATCATGCGCCGGCAGGCTTGCTCGTCGCGCCCGTAGAAGAGGAGGACTTCGCTGCGCGCGCCGACGTGGAAGCCTAGGTCCATTTTGATGTCGTGCGGGGGAAGCCAGCTGCGGGCGTCCTCGACGATGACGTGGCTGTTGGTGCCGCCGTAGCCGAAGTTGTTGAGGGATGCCCGCCGCGGTTTGGTGGTGTTGTCGGTCGGCCACGGCTCCAGCTTGGTTGTCACCTCCATCCCCCACTCGTCCAGCTTCAGCTTGGGGTTGGGCTTCTCGAAGTTGACACTCGGTGGGATCTGGGCGTTTTCCAGCGCCAGGACAATCTTGATCAGCCCGGCCAGTCCGGAGGCAGCTTCGGTGTGCCCGATGTTTGTCTTGACGGAGCCGATGCGGAGCTTCTGGCTCCGGCGGTGCGGCCCGCCGAAGACAGCGGCGATGGCGCGGGCCTCAATCGGGTCCCCCGTCGGCGTGCCCGTGCCGTGGGCCTCAAAGTACTGCGTGTCGCGCGGGTCGAGCCCGGCGCGGCGGTAGCACTCGCGCATGAGGTCCTCCTGGGCGGCCTGCGACGGCGACGTGATGGTCTCGGTCTTGCCGTCCTGGTTGAGGCACGTCTCGCGAATGACAGCCCGAATCGGGTCGTGGGCGGCGAGCGCGTCGCTCAGCCGCTTGATGACGACCGTAGCCACCCCCTCGCCGCGGCCGTACCCGTTGGCGCGCGCGTCGAAGGCGTACGACTTGCCGTCGGGCCCCAGCATCCCCAGCGACGAGAACACCTTGAACACGTCGGGCGTCAGCATCAGGCTGCACCCGCTGACGATGGACATGTCGGACTCGCGCGTGCGCAGGCCCAGCACCGCCTGGTGCAGCGCCACGAGCCCCGTCGAGCAGCCCGTGTCGACCGTCATGCTGGGCCCGCGGAGGTCGAAGAAGTGCGAGATGCGGTTTGATGCCATGGCTGACAGCGTGCCGATGGGCAGGAACCGCGGCAGCCGGTCTTCGTCGCGGACGATGCCCTCGTGGTAGTCGTGCGTGAAGACGCCCGCGTACACGGACGTGTTGGACCCGGCGATCCGCTGCATGGCCAGACCGGCTGTGACGTTTTCTCCGTTAGACTCTCACTCAGGTAAGTTGATGGCTTGTTTGTATCTGTGCTCACCATTTTCTAGGGCTTCATAGGTAGACTCGAGCTGTAGCCGATACTGCGGATCCAGCGCCGCTGCCATCTCAGCCGAGTAGTTGAAGAAGGCGGCGTCGAATAATCCCGGGTCCTCCTCCAGGAAGTGTGCCCCTTTCACGTGGGACTGCACTGGTGTCAGTTTCTTCTGCTTCAGGAGGAGAAAAGGGAGAACAGAAAAAGACGACCAAAAAGCAAACAGGGGCAACTCACGGTGCTGAGCTTCTCAGAGTCGGGGTGGTAGATGCCCTTAGAATTGAAGCGAGAGGACGGGATCTCGGACCAGGCGTCGCGGCCCTCGGCCAGAATCGTCCACAGCTTGTCAGGCGTGGACGCGTCTCCGGCGAACTTGCAGCTCAGGCCGATGATGGCGATTGGCTCGCTCGCCCAGTCTTTGTTGTTGGCGCCATCCATTTTGTCGCCAATGTTTTGATGTTGAGCAAACAAAGTGCGAAGGGCGAAGAGATGGGCGAATGCCTTTGAGGGGTTGCTGCGCTTTGAGGGCTCGACGCTGCAGAGGGCACGGTGTGCGTGGCTGGGGGGGATGGTATTGTCGACCGGAACGACCTTGTGGGATCACCAATTAGCGGAGGTAGGTTGATAGACAAGGCAAGGTGAGTAAGTCGTTGCTGTGAAGTGTACTGAGGCTGCTCTTAGCACATCCTGGGTCGATTCGAGTGAAGGTTTCTGGTGCAGCGGTGGTCTTTCGCCGGGTTGATACCATGAATAAGTCCTGCGGTAATCTACGGCTTCGCGGGCTTCAGCGGGCGTGTTTGGTGTGTGTCACCAGCATATAGATACATGCCCAGCCCATGGTCACTTTACTCAGCTGGCCAAGATAGGTGGCTAAGCAAAGCCGAGATGTCAGGAACCGATACGGCGGGCGTACTCCGGTCGGGTTTCGGGAGTGGCTGTCCTAGAGACCTAGGTGGTCTGTTGTATACCGAGACTTTGGGTAGTATTTCACCATCGTCTCGGTGCCCGTCCCGTTCAGTGATCCGAGGATAGCAGCATCCGAAACAGAAGCCGTGTGTGAAACGCCCGATGTCTTGCAGACAGGGAAACTGTCTGAGACAACTGATAAGGCTGGGTTTGAACTCGAGCCATTTGCGAGACCCGCGGCGAAACAACAACTCCGCCTTGGTCCGTGTACTACTTACACGCAATTGATATCAGGACCGGACTTCGATCGGCGTCTTGAAGCCGAGGAGATGCGTAGGTACCTTTGTGGCTGACTGATAGCCACTGCATCCATTGTCCTCACTTGTTGTTTTGCTGAACTTGAGACGGGCGTGGGGTTGATTTGTACGCGGGAGTTAATGTTTCAACCGAGACCGAGAAGAAAAAGAGCAGTGAAGGGGCAAAAGCCTGCATGAACGGTTCGGGTCAAGAAAAAGGAGGCAGACGTCCTCTCAAGGGCGCGTCCTTGTCGAACTCAACGTCACCAATGCGACATTGGCCCTTGACAACCGCATCAGAAAGTCCACCTAGATATTTTTCTTACTCAGGTGCTCCTGACGGTGTGCAGTTGAACATGTCCTGCGTTGTAATTATACGTTACATAATTCATTGTCCAGCTCTGACTTGGTTTATTGTGAACTAGCAATACAATGTGCTCCTTGGGACTGCAACCCAGTCAAATGGTAAGCAGAGCTCAATCCAATCATGACTTCTTCAATAAAAATGCTTGAGCTGGTTTTATATGTTCTGCAAGTTAACGGGCTAGCCGTGGGGTTGAGCTGGGGCTATAATTCCACGTCGCCCCTGAAGTCAACAAACATAGCCCCTTGACCCCTGAAGTAAACAAAAACAAAATCACCCCACACATCTCGCATAATGCCGCCACACCTTATCCCCCTTCAACGCCTCCAAGTCATCAACAGGCAAGCACACCAACACAGGCACGGCCCCCCTCTCCAGACTTTGCACCGTAAACGCCCCCGGAATCGGCGCGGTCAACGACCGCCTAAAAAACCGACACGGCCCCAACCCTTCTCCCCACCGCACCGGCAGCGTCTGGTTAGTATTCAAACTCGACGTCGCCCCAACATCCGTATTCCCATCATGCGTGCCATTGTACATCAACGCCCCCCTATCCTCCTCACGCGCAACAAACGTCGCCAAGCTGCGCATCGCCCACGCGGTATTCGCCTGCGCCAGCTCGCGGCGCAGTACCTGCGCGATCTGCTCCACCGTCAGGGCGGCCACCTGACCGATGGGCAGGCGCGTGATGGCCGCGTAGACGTGCGCGCCCATGTAGGAGGAGGGAATGCCCAGCGCCATGCGGCCGTCGATGGCGCGGGAGAGTTTGGAGAGGGTGTCCGGGGGCATGCCGCGCGCTAGGCGGACGGTGCAGAGGCGTTGCCAGTAGAGGGCGTGGAGAAGGTCGTCTTCGGTTACCGGGCGGGAAGGGTCTTGGGTGTTGGCGGTGCGGGCGAGGGTGGAGAGGGTGGTGTGGGGGATTTTGAAGTAGAACCATGTTGGTGTGCTGGAGGGCATGGCGAATTGGTAGCCTGGGGGACGGCGGAGGTGGGAATGGTCTTTAAGGGGCTCGTTGAGTGGGATTAGGTCGATCACGCGCGTGCGGTCGCGGTTGGCTTGTTCCAGGTCGGCGGGGGAGATGGGGTCGCCGCTGACTAGTGTGGCGAGGAGCTTGAGGAGGTGGAAGTTGGCTGTGCCGTCCATCATGGTGTGGTGCGAGCTGAGGTTGAGGATCAGGCCGCCCTGGATGAAGTTGGCCTGGAAGGTGATGACGGGGACTGGGCCCGTGATGCCGTGGGGCTGGGGCAGACCTGGCCAGGGGGTCAACACCTTGCCGTCGAGCTTGCTGATGGGCACGCCCGCAGCGAGGAGGTCCTCCATGGGTGGGATGCTGTCGTCGCAGTGGTTGACCCTGAGCAGCTGCCGGGGCACGTCCTGCGGCCAGGGGACGGCGGTACGCACGCCCGAGCTGTGCAGGCCCATCCGCCATCCAAGCCAAGGGACCTGCTCCATCAGCTGGTCGAGAGCCGTCTGGAATGCTGAGGTGATGCGGTCCCGATCCGCGTCCAGGGGCAGCTCGAAGCCAAAATTGAGGTGGGTGTAAGCGTCGAGGACGGGGAACTGGCCCATCAGGTCGGGGTAGCGCTGCTCCTCGCCCTCAGGTGCCTCGTCCTTCCTGGAAGCCATTGCTGATGGTGTCTCAAGGTATGAAATTGATGGGAGCAGGCAACTGGCTGTTGACACTGGGGAAGGGAGATAACGACTAGCAGGCAGGTAAGTATTACTGCAAGCCAGGGGAAACACGTTGGGCCCCGGGTGAGCCATTGAGGTTGAAGTTTGAACGTGTCGGCATTGCGGCCATCGGGATTCCAAGGATTTTGTCTTGACTCGGAGCCCGAGGCGAGTGAGACTCGTCTCAGAACCTGCCGTCGACTGGCATGTTTTGGTCGGACATGTACTGTCTCATGTTGGCCGGTGTCTTAGACTCTCAATGGCTTCATCTCGACCCCATCGACAACCACCCGTCCGTTCATGTTGTTGGGACGGTTTCCCAATCTGCAGTAAAAGGTAGTTTTAAGCAGGTGGTATACTCTAGCCGAGCCGGCGCTATTGTTGATCATGATTGATAACATTCTGCCCAAAGTTGTAGCCCACGGCTCTAGATATGGGTGGCAAAGTTACAATCTGGGCTCGATATTGCCTTTCTCAAGACGATGACCGTGCAGCAGTCGTGCATCTGGGCTCCCGCTATTTCCATGAGGGTGGTTGCCCGAAAGCTGTCGGACACAAAAGCCCCTCTTCTCCCCACAGCCAAATTCATTTTCTACTTGCCACCACGCTGGTCGTAATATGACTAGTGATAGGGCGGGCGGGAAAGGAGGGGGTGTTTGCACCGGTTGCTTGCATGTAATTACTGCTCCAGAGTCACGAGGCAGTAACTGAGTCGTAATGCTCTAGTTTGAAAAGGATAACCATCACCTGCCAGGACAACCAGAGAGAAGACTCCTTCCTTGATACCTATTATTTTTAGATCAAAGCCTTCAATCCCCCTTTTCCGTTTCAGTACTTTAGACAACACAACCTTCCCCTAACAAAACAAATCCCAAACTTTCAAGCCCCAACCCAGCAACCCTATCAAGCCCCCCGAGTACACATAATCAAGCCATGGAAGAATCCCCCACCCCCCTCCGCATCGCCATAATTGGCGGCGGCATCATCGGCGTGACCACCGCCCTCGGCCTCCTCCACCGCAACCTGCACGTCACCATCTACGAGCGGGCCGCGCAGTTCCAAGAGATCGGTGCGGCCATCGCCTTCACGGGCGTGGCGCGCGAGTGCATGCGGCGGCTCAACCCGGCCGTGCTGGCCGTGCTGCAGCAGACGGGGCGGGCCAGCCCGCACGAGACAGTCCGCTACTGGGACGGGTTCGGGCCGCGCACCAAGGAGGAGGCCGCGAGCGAGGAGACGGCGCTCCTTTTTGATGTGCCGGAGGGGGATTTGGCGTTTTGGGCGTGTTTGAGGTCGAGGTTTTTGATGGGGATGGTGGATCAGCTGCCTGAGAAGGCGGTTAGGTTTGGGAAGATGCTTGTCGGGTTTGAGGATGGAAAGCGGGGTGAGGGGGGCGTGGTGTTGAGGTTTGCGGATGGAACGACGGACGAGTTTGATGTTGGTGCGTTTAATTACCCCTTTTTTGACTCATGTTTTCTTTCTCCTTTCTTCCCACTAACACACTCCTTTTTGCGAATTTTGAAGTCATCGGCTGCGACGGCATCCACTCGGCCACGCGCAAGCTGCTCCTCGGCGCCTCCCACCCCTCCGCACAGCCCAGCTATACGCACAAGAAGGTCTTCCGCGCGCTGGCTCCCTTTTCGGGCGCGCTCGCCGCCCTCGGCCCGGACAAGGCACACGACTACAGCCTGCATCTGGGCCCCGACGCGCACTTCATCTCGTTCCCCGTCGACGACGGCGCGCTCTACAACATGTTCGTGGCTCTGCACGACCCCAGCGACTGGCCGGACCCGCACGCCATGGTGGCCACCAGCACCCGCGCCGAGGTCGTCGCCGCGCTGGAGGGATGGGGTCCGCACATACTCGAGCTAGTGCAGCTCCTCCCCGAGACGCTCACCAAGTACGGCGTATTCGACATGGCCGAGAATCCTGCTCCGACGTACGCCTCGGGCCGCGTGTGCATTGCCGGCGACGCCGCCCACGCCAGCAGCCCCTTCCACGGCGCGGGTGCTTGCATGGGCGTTGAGGATGCCCTGGTTCTGTCTGAGCTGCTGGCCGATGTTGAGAACCGGGTGCTTGGTGGTACTGGGACTGGGACAGCTACCAGACAAGGACGGGCACAGCGGAGTGCCCTCATCACGGCAGCCTTACAGGCCTTTAGCGCTGTGCGATTGGAGCGCACCCAGTGGCTCGTCCAGAGCTCGCGGGATATCGGCGACATCTACCAGTGGCGGTACCCCACGACGGGCCGCGACAACACCAGGATCAAGGACGAGTTTGAGCGGCGTGCCAGGAAAATTTGGGACTTTGACGTCGACGGCATGGTGGCTGATGCCCGGAGCGAATTTGCGCGTTGCCTCCTCGAGATCGGGGAGGGGGTGTCGATCTGAGGACAGCTATTCTTATTATTACTGGGATGTTATTATCTCTAGGTACGTTGTCAAGTCTAGTCAGATCCAAGATCGATAGCAGTCATGTCCATCACTCTATTTGTCTAGGTAATAACTTGTCGCACGAGACCCAGTGGCTCAGGTTGAGTGCCGTGGTTGACTCGAACCTGGACTCTTTCTTTGTCCAAGAATATTAATCCCTGAAAGCTTTCCTCATGTTGCCAACCCCTAATCCCTCGCCGGCCACTCGGCTATTAACCAACTCCCGTTCTATGTGACTACAATGTTACGCACCTACCTACCTACTTAGCTTTACTAAGATCTACAAAAATACTAATAATCATGACGGCACGCAGGAAAGGTTGCTCCAGACATAGAAACGGTCCCCGACACGATCACTTCTGCAAGGACCAGGGGCTCGGAAGATGACCTCTTTGCGACCCAACTTCCTTCCATATCCACCTCGGGATTGCATCCTCAGAGTCAACATTTGTGGTCTCCGTCTGGTCTGTGGCACCTTTTTGATGACCGAGCCGACACATCAAAATTTTGCCGCGGACTTTTCGGACTTGATTGCTTCTAAGCACCGGGATTAGTTGTGTGTGAGCCCATGTTTCAGTCTGAAGTCCGCGCCCCCACCGCTATGTGAGACTGGGCTGAGGCCAGCCTCAAGGCCAGGTCTCGGGCCAGACCCTGATAAGAACATCTAGTTTGTGTGAGCCAAGATCAACACTTGATAATGTGCGCGTAATAAACATAAACTTACCGAGCGTGGTATATTCCGTATGCAGAGAAAATGATGTGGGAGAGCACTACTACTTGAGCAGGGAGACCAGACCACTCCACGTAGCTACCCACCGAACCTGACTCCGTAGCTGTGGCCGTTCTCTGAGGAGGTAGAGCAAAAGGAAACCAAGCCAAACCCAAACAAAGCACACCAACACCAGTCCTCATCTCACCTCACAGCCCGTCCTGGGACAAGACAAGCCTCTTCTCACCTACCCTACCAACCTCGCCAATCCATCCCCGTGCTCAACAGACAGTCCAGCACCATGACGGGCACAACCAGCCTCGACCATGACTCCTGCGACTCGACCGTCCTCCTCTTCGGGCCCCACGTCGGCACCTTCACGCACCAGTCCATAGACAAGCTGGTGCAGCCGCTGGCCCGCAACGCCCAGCACCGCGACTGGACCCTTGACACGATTGCCGGCCTGCCCACAACCTACTGGGACGCGCTGGCCACCAAGATGCCCAACGTGGCCGGCGCGATCCCAGGCCGGCGGCAGCTCGCCGACCTTGAGTCATGGCTCCGGAACGGTGCCGTCGCCAGCAACGTGAACGGGACGACACAGAAAAACGGCAAAAATGACGAAGCCACGCTTCCTAGCATCGTGGTCGGCCCGCTCGTGGTTCTTGTCCAGCTCACACAGTACTGGCAGTATCTCGAGCTCACACGGCCCGGGTGCAATCAGTCAAACACGAGAAAGGGAGAGAAGGAGGTAGACTTACAAGCAGAACTGATCGCCCGCCAAAAGAAGAAGCAGCAAGACACCGCAACAACAAAAGTCGAGTCCCTGGGATTCTGCGCGGGCCTGCTCGCCGCCCTAGCCGTCGCCAGCGCCAAGAACCGCGCCGAGTTCCACCAGTACGGCGCGGTGGCCGTCCGCCTAGCAATGCTAATCGGCGCACTCATCGACGCGCAAGAGGTCTGGGACAAGGGCCACGGCAAGGGCGGGTCCGTATCCTACGCCATCGCGTGGCGCGGGGACAAGCAGGCCGACGAGGTGACGCGCATCGTGCAGAGCCTGTCGCCCGGCGCCTACACGGCAGTGCTGTACGACGAGGCGCGGGCGACCGTCACCACGTCGCAGCGCACGGCTCCCGCGCTGCTGAATCGGCTCCGCGCGGCGGGCATCACGGCCGCCGAGATCGGCATCAAGGGCCACATCCACAGCCCAGACCCGGACCGGAAAGAGGATACCGATTTGCTTGTGGACATGTGCCGGTCCCTGCCGGGGCTGCAGTACGCCGACGCGGCGGCCCTCGCGCTGCCGGCGTACGACAACCAGGCCGGGGGCAAACCGGTGGCGCGCGACGGCGGCAGCATGACCGAGATGGTGCTGCAGGCTATCCTGGTGCAGCAGTGCAACTGGTACGGCACGTTCCGGGCCGTCACCGAGGGCCGGAAGCCGTTTGTCGTGACGTTTGGCCTCGAGCGCTGCGTCCCGCCGACGCTGATGCGCAGTCTGGGCACGCACCAGGTGCATTTCGAGGACCTGGCGGCGGCAGCGACAGCGGGGGATAATAACATGGATATCAGCCTGGCCCCTTCTACTTCTCCTCTTCTGAACGCAATGCCACAGCTCCAGTCCCCCCGTCCCGCTACTCCAAGCAGCAGCAACAGCAGCAGTAGCAGTACGAGTGGTCAACAACGCGCCCCTGGTCCAAGCATAGTCCCCTGGGACCTCGCTGGGCGCGACAAGGAGGCTATCGCCGTGATCGGCATGTCGGTCAAGACAGCCGGGGCCGACGACCTGGACGAGTTCGCGGCGATGCTCAAGACGGGCCAGTCGCAGCACGAGGCCATCACGCGCGACCGGCTGGTGCACGACATGATCTTCCGCGAGTCGGCCGACAGCGACCCAAACCGCAAGTACTACGGGTGCTTCTTCCGCGATGGCGACGCCTTTGACCACAAGTTCTTCAAGCGCAGCCCGCGCGAGTCGGCTGCCATGGACCCGCAGAGTCGTGTCGTGCTGCAGGGCGCGTACCAGGCCGTCGAGCAGTCAGGGTATTTCAACGAGGGGCAGCAGGACGACAACGACCCCCGCGACAAGATGCACGTGGGCGTCTACCTCGGCTCGTGTGGCGTCGACTACGAGCACAACATCACCTGCCACGAGCCGAGCGCCTTCACGGCGACGGGCGCGCTCAAGAGCTTCATCACGGGCCGCGTGTCGCACTACTTTGGCTGGACGGGCCCCTGCATGACCTTCGACACGGCCTGCTCCTCCTCAGCCGTGGCCATCCACACGGCCTGCCGCAACCTGCTCTCGGGCGAGTGCACGGCGGCGCTGGCCGGCGGGTCCAACACGGTCACCAACATGCTCTGGTTCCAGAACCTCAGCGCGGGCAGCTTCGTCAGCCCAACAGGCCAGTGCAAGCCCTTCGACGACGCCGCCGACGGCTACTGCCGCGCCGAGGGCCTAGCCTTTGTCTTCCTCAAGAAACTCTCCGACGCCGTGCGCGACGGCAACCCAGTACTCGCCACCATCCCCAGCACAGCCGTCTACCAAAACCAAAACTGCACACCCCTCTTCGTCCCCAACGTCCCCTCCCTATCCCTCCTCTTCGGCGACGTCCTCCGCCAGGCTGACATCAAACCCCACCAAATCTCCCTCGTCGAAGCCCACGGCACAGGCACCCCCGTCGGTGACCCGGCCGAGTACGACAGCATCCGCACGGCGCTGGCGGGGCCGCACACGGGCCGCAGCAAGACGCTGCCCATCGGGTCAGTCAAGGGCCACATCGGCCACACCGAGGGCGCGTCAGGCGCCATCGCGCTGGTCAAGATCATTGTTATGATGAGGGGGGGTTTCATTCCGCCGCAGGCGAGTTTTAACAAGCTGAACCGGCATATCAGCGCAAGGCCGGATGATGGTATGGAGGTTGTCACGCAGCTGCGGGAGTGGAGTGAGGACTGCAAGATTGCGCTGCTGAATAACTATGGCGCGTGCGGGTCTAATGCGAGTTTGATTGTGACTGAACCGCCCAGGGAGTTGTCTGTGTCGCGGCGGGAGATGGTGGAGGACGGGATGATGGCGACGAGAAGACATCCCTTCTGGATTCCGGGGCTTGATACCCGGGCGATTGTTGCGTATGCGGCCAAGCTGGACCCGTTTCTGCACTCGTCGTCGACGCCGTCGTCATCCACGCTCGCCGACATCTCGTTCAACATGAACCGCCAGTCGAACCGTGGCCTGCCACAGGGCTGGGTGTTTAGCTGCCGGTCTGTGGCTGAGCTGCATGAGAAGCTCGAGGAAGCCGCGGGCATTGCTGCTACATCCGGCGGTGGAGAGATCAACAAGGACGCCGCCGCGAGACTGGGCATCGTGCCGTCCAAGCCAGAACGGACCGTCATCCTGTGCTTTGGGGGGCAGGTGTCGCTGTTTGTCGGGCTCGACCGCGGCGTGTTTGACAGCGCGGCCGTGTTGCGCCAGCATCTAGACGAGTGTGATGTCGCTGTGGTCGCCCTCGGCCTGGAGAGCATCTATGCCAGCCCAGATATCTTTTCGCGGGAGCCTGTGCGGGACCCAGTCAAGCTGCAGACCATGCTGTTCGCTATGCAGTACGCTTGTGCCAGGTCCTGGATGGACTGCGGTCTCCGGAGCAAGATCGCCGCCGTCGTGGGCCACAGTTTCGGCGAGATCACGGCGCTGTGTGTGGCTGGTGTGCTCAGTCTCGAACACACCGTCAGATTGGTCACCGCGAGGGCTACCCTGGTGCGTGACATGTGGGGACCCGACCCCGGCGCCATGATGGCCGTTGAGGGCGACGAGGCGCTCGTGGGCGAGTTGCTGCAGGAAGCGAAGAATAACGGCGCTTCTGCCAACATTGCGTGTTACAACGGCCCGCGCAGCTTCACCATCGCCGGGTCGACCAGCGCTGTGGACGTGGTGCAAGCCACGATGGCCTCCAACCCGTCCAAGTTTGGCGCCATCAAGAGCAAGCGTCTCAGCGTGACCAACGCCTTCCACTCGGCTCTCGTCGACAAACTGGTCGATGCCCTGGGACAGGTCGGCAAGGAGCTGACCTTCAACCGTCCCACCATCCCCGTCGAGCGAGCAACCGAGACCCCTTTCGACGCCAACGACATGGACTGGGCCTTTGTGCCGCGCCACATGCGCGAGCCCGTTTTCTTCAACCCCGCCGTCCAACGCCTGGCCAAGCAGCACCCGCAAGCCATCTTCCTCGAAGCCGGGTCCAACTCAACGGTCACCGTCATGGCCGCCCGGGCTCTCCTCGCCCAACCCACCCAGACAGCGTCTCCCCCATCCGACACCCAGCGTCAGCACCACTTCCAAGCCGTCTCCCTCACCAACACCACCACCGGCTTCGACAACCTAACCGACGCAACCGAGTCGCTTTGGAAGCAGGGCCTGCGCGTATCCTTCTGGCCGCACCACGCCCTCCAAACACTCCAGTACACCCAAATGCTCCTCCCCCCCTACCAATTCGACAAGTCCTCCCGCCACTGGCTGCCCATGAAATCCCCGCTCGACTCAGAGGTCATCTCCAAAGCCGCCAAAGCCCTCCTCGCAGCAGGCGGGTACACCCTCTCCAGCAGCACAACCCCCTCAACCTCCCCACCCTCCCCAGCCGACCCCGGACAGTGGACATTGATCGGCTACCGCAACAAAACCAAGAAAACCAAAACAGCCCGCTTCCGCATAAACACCTCCTCCCCCGCCTACCTCTCCCTAGTCCTCCCTCACCTCATCGCCCAAACAGCGCCCATCTGCCCCGGCACACTGGAGTGTGACATGTTCATCGAAGCACTCTTCAGCCTGCATCCTGGGGCGCGGGAGGCAGGGGTGCTGCCTGAGGTACGGGATATGGTTAACCACACGCCTATTTGTGTTGATCCGGGGCGGGAGGTGTACATGGATCTCATTGGGGGCGATGGAAAGAAGAAGGGGTTTGGGGGGGAGTGGGCGGTGCATATCTTTAGTGTTGCCGTTGGTGCTGCTGGTGTTGGGAAAGGCGATGGGGAGGGCGAAGCGCAGACGCATGCTGAAGCGAGGGTGTATCTGCGGGATCCTGTGGATTCGGCAGTTGCGCTGCGGGAGTTTGCGCAGTTTGAGCGGTTGGTTAGTCATGAGAGGTGTTTGGAGCTGCTTGGGCTTGGGCTGGATGTGGACGGGGTCGAGGTGCTGCAGGGGCGGAACGTGTACCGCGCTTTCCAGCCCATTGTGGAATACGGCGAGGTGTACCGCGGCGTGCGGTATCTTGTTGGGCGAGGGAACGAGTGTGCCGGCCAGGTGCAGCTGCCGCGCGAGTTCCGTGGGGATACGTGGGTGGATGTGCCCCTTAGCGACAGCTTCAGCCAGGCGGGCGGGCTGTGGGTGAACTTGATGATGCCTGACCTGCCGCCGGGGGATATGTACATTGCCACGGGGTGTGAGCTGTCGATGCGCTCGCCCAAGGCCCCGCCCCGCACCGAGACGGACGTGTGGCATGTGTACGCCCGGCATACGCGCCAGGGGGATAAGGCGTACATGACGGATCTGTTTGTCTTTGACCCCGCCACTGGGGCGCTGGTTGAAGTGATGCTGGGCGTGCAGTACGGGCGGGTCGCAAAGGCATCGATGAGCAGGATGCTGGCGCGCATGACGACGGACGAGTCGGTGCTCCGGACTAAGGCGTCGCCGGTGCAGGCACCAACACAGCCAACGCCCGCCGCCACTACCACTCCTATCCCGGCCGAGAAATCCCTCGCGTCGGACAAGAAGCGCAAAGCCAAGACCAAGAAGCCGGCGGAAAAGAAGGAAAAGGCGACCTCAGGCCGGCGCGACATTACCGACGAAGTTCGCAACCTCGTGGCCAACGTGGCGGGCATCGAGGCCAACGAGCTGGAGCTTGACTCTGAGATGGCCGACTTTGGCATCGACTCGCTGATGGGCATGGAGCTAGCACGCGAGGTCGAGCTGGCCTTCAAGTGCAAGCTGGACCAGAACGAGCAGATGGAGGCGACAAGCCTGCGCAAGTTTGTCGCCTGCGTTTCCAACGCTCTGTTCGGCAGCGGCACCGATCAGGCTGCGTCGGTCGTACCTGGTGATGATGAGGGTAGCGACGACGATGAAGACGCCGAGGAAGACGACGACGATTCGTCCTCCAATGGCGAAGACGAAGCATGGTCAGAAGTGAGCCATGCAAACGCAGGCGGAGGCGACGACTCATCCTCCGGTTTCGAGTCCCCCAACTCGGGCATTTACACTCCTCCCCCAAAAGCCCAAAACATTGAGCCCACCACGCCCAGCAAGCCAGTTGCCCCCGCACCTCCAGCCATAAGCAACCTGACCCTCTCACCGCACGAAGTGCTCGAGTCCTTCGGCGAGGTCAAGCTCCGCACCGACGACCTCATGCGCGAGTACCAGATCGACAAGACGGAAAAGACGCTCCTGGCCGGCAGCAACCGACTCTGCGCGGCGCTGGTCGTCGAGGCCTTCGATGAGCTCGGCTCGCCCCTGCGCACGGCCAGCGCGGGCCAGCCCCTCGACCGCGTGCCCTTCCTCCCGCAGCACGGCCGGCTGATGCAGTGCGTGTACGAGTTCCTCGAGCACGACGCACGCCTCATCGACATCGACATCGTCAGCGGGCAGATCACGCGCACGCACATCGCGCCGCCGCGCAAGTCGAGCGATGCCCTCCTCCAAGAACTGCTCGCCGCGCATCCCGGGTTCATCGTGCCCAACCGCCTGGTATACTATGCCGGCAAACAGCTCGCAGGCGTCCTCAGCGGCACGACAGACGGCATCCGCGTGCTGTTTGGCAGCGCCGAGGGCCGCGAGCTGACGGCGGCCATGTACTGCGAGCACACGTTCAACCGGATGAACTACATGCAGATGCGCGACACGGTAGCGCGGCTGGTCGAGCGGATCGTCGCGCGCAACGGTGCCGCGGGTGAGACACTCAAGGTGCTCGAGATGGGCGCCGGGACGGGCGGCACGACGCTGGTCATGGCGCCGTTCCTCGCCGAGCTGGAGGAGCGGGGCGTCATCCGCGTCGAGTACACATTCACCGACCTCTCTCCGTCCATGGTCGCCAACGCACGCCGCAAGTTTGGCAAGCTGTACCCCTTTATGCGCTTCGCCACGCATGACATTGAGAAACCGCCCGCCGAGGATCTCAGGGGCCAGTACCACCTCGTGCTGGCCAGCAACGCCATCCACGCCACCCACAACCTGGTGGTGTCGGCGACCAACGTGCGGCAGGCGCTGCGGCCGAATGGGTTTCTCATGATACTGGAGATGACCGAAGTGGTGCCGTTCATCGACCTGGTGTTTGGGCTGCTCGAAGGCTGGTGGCTGTACAACGACGGGCGGACGCATGCCGTGGTGCCGGCCGAGCACTGGGAGCGCGAGTTGCATGCATCGGGGTATGGTCACGTCGACTGGACGGATGGAAACCTGCCCGAGAATGTGTTCCAGAAGGTCATCATTGCGCTGGCATCGGGGGCACAGGGACCGCGGTTGCCCAAGGCTGCACTACCAGACCGGTCGTTGGAGCTGGGCAGAACTGAGGCCGAGGTGGTGGCTCGCACGGCTGAGGCGGACAAGCTGGTAGCGCAATACTCGGATGGCTGGGCCACGCCGGAGTTGCAAGCTCTTAGCGCTAAAAGAGAGACGGACAACAAGAAAAAACAGAAGCAAAAAGAAAAGACCGGGAAACACCAGAGCGGCAGGGGCGCGGTGGTCCTGGTGACAGGCGCCACGGGCAGCCTGGGATCGCACGTCGTAAACAACCTGGCCGAAAACCCTTCCGTATCCCACGTCGTCTGCCTCAACCGCCGCAGCAGCAGCAGCCAGTCGCCCGACCAGAGACAGCACAACGCGTTCGAGTCCAGGGGCATGGTGCTCTCCCCCTCAGCGCGCGGCAAGCTGCGCGTGCTCGAGACGGACACATCCCAGCCCCTCCTCGGCCTGCCGCCGGCTGAGCACGCCTGGCTTGTCCAGCATGGCACACACATCATCCACAACGCCTGGCCCATGAGCGCCACACGTCCCATGACCGCATTCGCACCACAACTCCAGGCCATGCGGAACCTGCTCGACCTAGCCCGCGACATGGCGCTCACCAGCACCACCAACAACGACGCCACGACCACCCCCCACCCCCGCCGAATCAACTTCCAATTCGTCTCCTCCATCGGCGTAGTCGGCTACTCAGGCTACCCCCGCGTCCCCGAGACCCGCATGCCCTTCTCCGCCACCCTCCTCAACGGCTACGCCGAATCCAAATGGGTCTGCGAGCGGCTTCTCGACGAGACCCTGCACCTCTACCCCAACCTCTTCCGCCCAACCGTAGTCCGGCCGGGGCAGATCTCCGGCTCGTCAACCAGCGGCTTCTGGAACCCCGTCGAGCACTTCGCGATGCTGGTCAAGTCTGCGCAGGCGTTGCGGGCGTGGCCGGATTTCGAGGGGGTGCTGCAGTGGACTCCGGTTGATAGATGTGCGGGGGTGATGGTGGATTTGTTGAATCTGGCTGGGGGGGAGGGGTGTGATGGGGCGTATCCTGTTTATCATATTGATAACCCTGTTGGGCAGGCGTGGAAGGAGATGTCGCCTGTGTTGGCGGCCGCGCTGGATATCCCGCCGCATGGGATTGTGCCGTTTAAGCGGTGGATTAGGACGGTCCGGCGGTCGCCGCTGCTTCTGGAGACGGAGAACCCGGCGGCGAGACCGGGGCTGGTGGATTTTCTGGATGATCACTTTGAGAGGATGTCGTGCGGCGGGCTGATTCTGGACACGGCCAGGGCGAAGGAGCACTCCGAGACCATGGCCAAGGAGGGTCCTGTGAGTGCTGACCTGGCCCGGCTGTATGTGGCGGCCTGGAAGAAGATGGGGTTTCTGAAGGCTTGATTTAAGGGTAATTATCTGGCTTCTGTTCGGACGTTTTCGATTCGGCGTTTTGACTTTGGAGTTTGGCAATTTTGGGCGTTTTGCCGTCGTTGAACCTGAGCATCGAGAGGAGCGAAGTGACATGGTAATCTGGCGGCGGAGAGAGTCTGGATTTTTGATCCATTATTAGCCAGAATGAAAGGTATCCGTCCAAATCTTCATTACCGTGTCGCCCGACGCACTCAGACCAAAATGAACAGCAGGCTGTCCATCGCCCTGCTCGAGGCGGATACGCTGCACCTCCTCGTACGGTATCCCGCCCAGTCCAGCACCTCCCAATCGGACGAGCCATCCCATCCTCTCAGCAGAGTGGTGATGGTGTGAACATAGCTGCTGAGTTGGTTAGCCGTCGGCCATGGACGCCAGCTCTCCGTTCATTTCTGCGAGCCACTGTTCCGACGCGAGCCGGAGAGGGTGGTCTGCGGCAAGGGCTCGAGCATCGATGGCAACAATCTGCTCGAACAAGGCCATAGCCTCTTTGATCTGGCCGTTGGCTTCGTAGGCTACTGCAAGTCTATATTGCGCCGCGACCCGGTCACGGTGGTATTCGGGGAGGACTCGAGCGGCAATAGTGACGACCTGCTCGAGCAGTACTATCGCATCTTTGACCTGACCGTTGGCTTTATAGGCCCTTGCGAGATTGTGCTGCGACGCGAGCCGTACGGGGTGGTCTTCGGCAAAGGTTTGGTTGGAAATAGCGACGACCTGCTCGAGAAGTATGATACTCTCTTTGGCCTGGCCGTTGGCTCTATAGGCCGCTGCGAGATTATTCTGCGACACGAGCCGGTGAGGGTGGCCTTCAGCAAGGGTTCGAGCCTCGATGGCGACGACCTGTTGGGCAAGCATAATACTCTCTTTGACCTGGCCGTTGTATTTATAGGCCGCTGCGAGCATATTCTGCGACACGAGCCGTGAGGGGTGGTCTTCAGCAAAGGTTCGAGCCTCGATGGCGACGACCCGCTCAAGCAGCACTACGGCCTCTTGGACCCGGCCGTCGTCCAGGTAGGCTCCGGCGAGCTCGTTCTGCGACGCGAGCTGCCAGGGGTAGTCTTTAGTGAAGTGACGGTTTCCCCCTTGACAAGCCTCTTCCAAAATCCCAACAGCCTCCTTGATCCGTCCATCTACTCTCAAGCATGGCCCAACAAGGTACAATAGACGTGATCTCTCCTTTATATCAAGCTCTTTGCTCTGCTGCAAGACCTTGAAAGCATGTGGAAGGTACTCTCTCCACACGTTGCGATATTTATAGTCGAGATACGGGAAAACTGCGGCAACATGTCGAGTCGCCTTTTCACCCGTTGTTGCCGTCAGGCCTTCTCGTTGAACCTAGATCCGCGCTGCCAATTGTACTAGACTGTGTATGTCGAATACCTTGCTGTCCCCCCGCCTGGTCAGAAAGGCGTACTGGTATAACGTCCCGATGGCATCGACCAGCTGTCCTGTTGACTTATAGCCGGGGAGGAGCGACTGAGGAATTGCTTTTGGCTCGATGCACGAGATAAACAAGAGCAGATCAGCGGCGGCCTTGTCGGACTTGCGGATCTGGTCGAAGGATACAAGCCAAGTTGTGGCCACCGCATTCTGCGACCCTGGGTATCGCGAATTGTCCCGAAACTCTCTGCTCATCAGGCTGATGACGTCATGTGGAGTGCCGCGAAGCAGCTCGACGTACTCGACAAGAGGTACTTGTTTGATGTTGATATAGGCAGCTGCTTGCGTGATCGCCAAGGGAAGGCAGGTAAGCTCCTTCAGGAGCTCTTCCGTCGCCGTTTCATCGCGAAGCATATCCTTCCGGATCAGCGACTTCTCCAGAAAAACAGTCGCCTCCGGTAGGTCCATCGCGCCTAGCTCAATCACATCGCTCCCGGCAACCGAGACACCTACTTCCCGAGACCGTGTCGTGAACAGGGTGAGGCCGTCGTCGCTTTCGGGAAGGTACTTAGCGATGCCGCCTAGCATATCTGCAGAGCCAAAGAGAATATCTCTGTCATCCGCATTGTCGACCACGAGAAGCTATGGTCCGGCGGCCGTGGAGCTTAGGTAGCGCCGCACCAACTCTTTGAGATCATCGTCATCCCTGCCGCTTCGGATACGGAGCTCCCTAGCCATCGCAGTAAAGGCTTGTTCAAAGGTCGCGTAACTCAGCGCCGGTACCCAGAAGATAGAGAACTCGGGCCAATGTTTCTTCGTCCAGTATGCCAGCTGCAGGGCGACCTGGGTCTTGCCGACACCACCCAAGCCAACAATGGCGGCTTTCCGCGACTCCTTGCGCACGAAGAGCATCTCTTTGAGGGTGTCCAGCGTCACATTTCGTCCAACGAAGCGTAGGTTCTCCGGGAGCGGAATGTAGTGGCGCGGCAGTGCGGGACTGTCTGTAGCAGGTTCAGCAGTTGTTCGTCTTTATAGAGAGCTTCCTTACACTCACTCATCAACGCTCCGTCAATCCCGCCTCGATTTTCCGGATGTGCTGCACGGGCCGTAACTCCGGATGGTATCGACGATATTTCATGGAGCTTGGTTCCCTTTCTATCAAGCACCGTACGCATGAACTGCTCGAGAACGCCGACGATGGCCTGGTACCGTGGATCTTCCCTATGACCACTTCTGGCCATTTGCATGTGGTTCGCGTCGATACTCTCGACCGTCTCGAGGGAACCTGGCAGATCGAGCTTCGAGGAGAAATTGTCTACAACCTGCCGTGATTTTCACGGTTAGAACATTGAGCCCAAGGGAGCATTCAAGATGTGCTGGCGACGTACCTTGCTGTGCAAGCCCTTCATGCCCAATATTCCTTGTGCTTCCTGGAACGAGTGGATACGAATTCGAAACTGGTCCGCAATGGTCTTGAACTCCTCATGGATGTTCTCCAAGACCTCACTGTTCACCTTTAGCGACTCGAGGATCTTCTTGTTCGAGTCCTGCAGTGCCAGACGAGCGAGATTCGACGCGATCGCGCCCCATCCTGCAGACGCGCTTCCCCGATGAGGGGTGCCAAGGAAGATGATCAGTTTCGTCCGCGCGCGACACGGTTCCGATCGGCGTATCGCCTGTGACCCGAGATGAGCATCACTCCCATACTAGAGTCCACCCAGACGTACATCTTTGACGATGATGCCACCGAGGCTGTGCGCCACGAAGAAGATCGGGTCCTGTTATCATCACATCAGTTCAAGGCTCCCACCCGACTTATTATTGTAGCGTACCCACCTGGTTTCGGATCTCCCGCTCAAGGCGTACTGCAAAGTCTCGGCCGTGCTGCGACACACTGTTCTTGTTGTTCCCCTCAAACAGCCCGCCGATTGCGTCTGCGTTATAGCCATAGGTCCATACCCTCGCTGTGGGGATGTCCTCTGTAAGATATTCGTCGGGCCAGAACAGCTTGTCGGGACGCTCTTCGTTCGTCGTATTGCTGGCAGTTAAGGTCGTGGTCGAACTCGAAATCGAGGCTGAGGGCGATGGCTTGGGCTTGAAGAGGGTGGTGAAAACATCTCGTTTTCGTAGTGCCGCTGTTCGCGCGTCCTTGTTGCCCCTGTCCACGCCGTCCCTGTCCACACTCCCGCTGCCCCGGTTGTCCTCCCATGTACGTTGCGGATGCCCTCGTAAGCCGTGCACAAAGATGATGCTACTTTCCGTCAGTCACGGCCAGACACATCAGAAACGATCCGCATACTTGACTCGGTACGGCCCGCTCCTAGCGCCTTGGCCGCCAGAGAGTTCTGTGAAGCCAATCCGGTGCACGAACATGTCTTGGCTCACTTACAGAGATTTGATGCGGAGTTGAGTCGGTTGTCTGGCACGTCTGACGAGGGACTGACATTCTCCAGCGGATGCGGGGTTTGGGCAAAAGAGCCTCAGCTGCCTGAGCTGCAAGCTCCAAGCCGTGCTAGTTTTAAGTCAGCCTTGCTCCGGCCGCATGCCGCGCCGTCAGCTGGCTGGCTGCAGCGATCGTGCCTCTGGAGGTGGCATCGAGGCGTGATGGTCGCATAGACAAATCACAGGCGACAGCAAGCCCCACATTTGCTGGTGGAATGAGGAGTTCGACGCTGGTATCCCCCCTTCATGTTCTGCAGCCACACTCATCGAAAAAGATAAAGTGGTAGGACTTGTACTGCGAGATCCTAAGTCTGTAAATGTAAAAGTGGTCTTGACTCTCGAAGGTCGATATGTCGTCGTTGTGGAATGCGGTGGATCATTCATGGTTCTCGTCCAGCTCGCTCGTCGCAGGGGTCCGGCCGATTTGCAGGGTGAAGAACGAAGACTGAAAGTCGGTATTATCGGAGGTTATTGAAGATTGTAGGTTTGGGAATGGGGTGAAGAGAGCCAAGGAGAGTTGTCCGCTAGAACCACAAAATATACCAGCACCTATTTTCGTCCAGCTTCCTTCCTTCCTTCTTCGAAGGGGGATTTTGGTGCCAGCAAGATGTGGGGCCAGGCTCCGCAAGAAATCTCTGGTCTGAAGATACAACTGTCTCTGGTTTCGTTGATGGTTCTCCCAAGATCCTTTCCTTTTCCCTCTTTCACTTCGTTGCTGGAGCCAGGTTGTGGAAAATACCCATAAAACAAGAAACCCCCCCCCCCCCAAAAAAAAAAGCAGACATATCCAACACTCGCTTTCCAACCCCTAACTATCTTGTTTATCATGGCAAGACGGTGAATGAGACTCGGAGCAGTCCGCACAGCTCGGAGGAATTGTTGTCGAATTACCCTTTCCCAGGACTGGCGTTTCGGTCCGCTCCGACGTCGAGTCCTCCCTGGAGGCCCTGCTGCTTGTCGTCCAAAAGTCATAAACGAAGGCTCGCAAAACCGGGATGCTCGCGGCCATGATGGTGACGGTGATCTCGGCAATGCTCCAGATCAGCACGTTTATATTGTCCTCTGGATTTGGTAGGCCTGCGTCAGCTGAGCTAGATCCAGCCTGTTCCAGTAGTGGTTTGGGTTGTTGGCAAACGTGGTCTGTGAAAGCTCTTGACTCACGTAGGTCCGAGGATTCCATCTCTCGAAATTGGGACGCCTTCACGAAGGAGGTTACGCCGGCACTGTGGGAGTCAGATCGGGGCGGGTGGTTAGTGGGTGGACGCATTTGCTCGCTCGCGAAAACAGAGACGAAAGCAGGGACGGAGAGGCGACGGATAAGACCGGCAACGTACAGGACTCCCATGCCCATCGCAACTGTCGCTCCAATCTGCTCCACGCGGTCCATATGAAGACCCAGGAGCAGCTTGCAGGCAATCACGACAAGACTGATATCGACCACTCCTGAGTACGCTGCAGAACACAAGACAGGGTTGGAATGTCAGTGAATTTTGCACTCCCATTCGCCGAGCAGCAATCTGGGGTTACGAACCAGTAGAAAAGATGTGATAATTCATCACCACCTCGAACGGCCAACAGTTTCCATCAACGTTGGGATTCCGCAGCTTCTCGAGCGGCGTGCAGTGGATCCAGTTGATGACAGCGGAGGCGCCCATGGCGACGTTGATGGAAACGATCAGGAACCACACGAGCGCCCGCGGCCATCCGTCGGTAAGGCGGAGGACGGTCAGTGCGACGCTCGTCTTGGACCAGATGGACGCGACGATGGCCAGCGTGGCGGTCACGTAGAAGGGCCAGAAGAGCTGGCCCATGTTGCGCAGATCAACGTCCCACGAGTGCTTCCCCAGACCGAGGCTGATGCAGTATGAGAGGAGACAGACGCCGGCCAGGTTGACTATCTGTTGTCGTTGGGAGCCGTCAGCATCTGTTGCGTGTGACACAGTGAGCCTGGCCATGGACTACCACAGTAGCACTGTGACTGATAATTAGTAGAAACAGGGATGCACCCACCCAAGCAGCAACAAGCAGCCAGTCATCCCACCAGTAAGCTTTACGTCTCATCCGCTTCGCGTAGAGACGAGCAAACAAGAGGATGCCCGAGACCGCGGACAAGACCCAAAAGATGGCGTTGAGCTTCGGGCCGTCGTCGTCGTGAGGGAGCCCGGCAACGTCTCCGGGCGGTATGCCGAGCAGGTCCGCCGGCATGGCAGACGTCCCCGTTGCGCCGGCTGTGACGGTTGATGCTGTTGCTATTGTTGTTGTCATTGTTGTTGTCATTGTTGTTGTCATTGTGGGAGACCCATTCGCTGGGTTTGTCGCAGCATCTCGTCCGAGTCGCTGCCTCTGGAAGACGTGAGCGGCCGTTATTTCCTTTTCAGTTCCCGCGCGCCTTCGAACGCAGAGAGTTAAGCTTAACTTGATAGTTATCTAATAAATGTCTGATCATTTTAGTGTCCAGGTTCCTGATCATCGAAGGACCGGGGTTTCAAACCTCAAAGCCGACCCCAGCAACTCGCTCCCACCTTCGCCACCTCCTGAGTTTACATACCTCTGTGCTTGGCAGCAATCCATGTCACATGACAATTCTAACTGCATCTGGAAAGGCTAGGGCCGGCGGTCCGGCTTCCCGTAAAAAAACACTAAAAGGACCCTGAGCACCGAATCCTGCCGCGTATTAATTACTGGTATTATTACACAGTAGTCCAGCGAATTATTCCAAGCATCAAGCGCACCATCAAAGCATCAACGTCGAGGGCAGGTCCGTTCCAATAAACTATTGACGTATCTTATAAGCGAGCGAGACATATAAGCGAGCGGGACACTCTCCACCATTCTATAACAACCACCCTCAATTGCAATACAACAAGACTATCAACTAACTATAATTACATCAGAAACAGCTGAATCAGACCTTTCTACAACCTCCTAGCAAGTACGGGCATTATAGCCAGGCTTGCCACACACACCGCAGCACCGAACCCTTGTACGAACCCCCCCTATACCACCATCCTCTAGCTACATTTCCTACGCTCCCTCCCTATCTATAGCCCCCTAGCCTAGTGACTCCTATATACCCTATATAGTAAGTGACCCTCCAAGCTATATACACGTCCTTTTACCTCTCTAGCGCTTGCTTAGTACCTCGTTGGCCTTATAAAGTATAGCGTTCTCTAACTAAAGGAGGGCTACCTAGTGCATTACAGCTATCGTACCCTTGGTAAGCTAGTCTATATACTTATAAAGTTGGTGATAATCGGCTTTATCACGAGTAATAAAGGTGATAAGTGACAAAGGTACCTAGGACAGAGGGTACTTGGTTAAAGGTATTATTATATATATATAAGCTAGCTAGTTAGTTACTTGTTAATGAGGAAGCTTAACTAGAGCTTTCTTAGTAAAGTAATTAGATTGTTAAATCAATCGTACTATTAAGACTAAGTTATATAAGAACTTGTTATAAACCTTTTAGCTTCACCGAAACATTGTTTGACCTGTCAAGACTACCTCCATTTGGCCTGAACCCTTTTAGAGTGGTTAGACTAGACGTTTCGTCATACTCACCCGTGTCACGGACCGACCACATAAAGCGGCCGCGGGGCTAAGTGGCTGCATATGAAGGGCCTGTGGGCTAATCGCTTACACGACCAATTAGGGAAGGAACGTTGTCTGGAAACAACGTTCTAAGGAGACCGACAAAGGAACGACGAGAACGGCTATCGTTCCTAGCATTCCTTTATAGAACGCAGGGAACAGACAGCGTTCCCAACGATCCAAGTGATAAAGGGTACTTGGACAAAGAAATCACCATGTATGTAAGCTAGCTAGTTAGTCACTCGTTGATGAGGGAGCTTGGAGCTTCCTCAGCAAAGTAATCAGATCACAGCATTGATCGTACTATTGAGACCAAGTTGCACTGAACTTGTTGTAGACCTTTTGGCTCTACCGAAACATTGTTTGATCTGTCAAGCTACCTCCTTACGAACTGAACCCTTTCAGAGTGGTCAGACCGGACGTTTCGTCACAACCCGCTTGGTTTTGCTGAGCTACCTGCCCTCGATTCAGCGCTCTGAGCCACTCACTCTCCCAAACCCGCGTTAGCTCGTCGACATTCCCCAAAACATTCCCAGTCCCGCCGTCCAGCACTAGCCTGTCGTTCGACCCACGAATCATCAAGATAGCTCCGCCGTTGACCGAGGTAAGCCCGAGTCTCTCTCTTCCCGACGGCAGTATTAACGCTGCTTTGCCAGATGCCGTGCGATCGGTTCGCTGCCGTTCAAGCTAAGGCATGCGTGCAGGCCCACCCCAACAGCGGCATCCCATACGTCAGGGAGACGATGGCACTTATAATCACTCAGCTGAACCACTGCTACAAGGAGTGTAGTGTCTACTTTGCGATTGTCGGCGCCCCGGAGCTCGGCCTCTCGTCGTTTTCCGGCCCCCCTCGGAACGTCTTCATGCTCTTCCACAAGGACGAGGGCATCTGTTCTGTGGCCTGCGTCGACCGTGTCAACAATCGGCTTGGCATGTTCAGTGGTGTCGGCAACCCATAGGACCACAATGCACGGTTGAGCAGGCTTCTTCGTGTCCTCCGCGACAGCAGCTGCCTTTGGGGATCTGAAGATCGACCGCGAGTCGCTGGAAATTATGGAGGACACTGAGATCTTCTACGACGACCTTTACTAGGTCGGGTGCCATGTCGCTCGCTTGGGTAGAGGCCGTGTTCTATTGGTTCTAGGGCGACCTGGCTTTCTCGGGCAGGAAAAGGATTGGAAGGAGCTCCGGTTCCCCGACGGCCTCTCGTGCTTCCCCGGCGAGCCGAGGGGCCGTGCTCAGCATCGGGAGGTGATGAGGGAGGTTGCCTCGGTTATGATAGACCGGGCGAGGACGGCCAGTTTCTCAGCCCTCACGCGTGACTGAGAGTGGGCGATCACGACTGCCGTTTCGGGTCACTATGCGCGCTGGGTCGGACAGTGAGGAAGTAAATCATCGTTGTTCTCAACTGCTGGTATCTGCGCTTGCGGGGCGACTGCGTGTCGGATCGACCTGCTGACATGCAACTATGGTATCGTGGCTGTTGGTCTTCCAACAGGTTGCGCCTGGAAAAGTGGGGTTGTCCTTTTACCCCGCTGTTCTTGGCCGGCGATTTCGTCTCGTTTCTACTTTTCTTGGTACAATCATTCTAGTTCAGGATGCTGCGACGGTTCAGACCACTTTCACGCCGACACCTGTCAGTTAGCACAGGTGCATGGCTCCTATTTCCCAGTCACTTCCCCGAACCGAGTGCCGAAAACTTCTCTACTTGGAGCAAGCCTGTACATCCGCCATCAACCAGCCAGCTCGATTCGTGCAGGTCCATATGTATGTCGTGCCATTGGAGCTGCTCGATACAGCATGCTCGGGTTGATGATCCAATCTTGCATACTTACGGAAGGTTTGTTAGGCCGTCTCTCATCGTTGGCTACGAAAACATCGTTGTGCCTGATGCCACTGGGTGGTTCAGTTACATACGGTGTCGGGTCGTCGGATGGCAACGGATACCGACAATCCCTTCGCGATATGCTTCTCGCTGACGGCTATCAAGTCCGTTTCGTTGGTTCGCGCAAGTCGGGTTCCATGAGTAACGGCGACAACGAGGGGTGGCGTGGATACAGACTCGACCAGATCGACTACCGAGCCAGGAGATCCGTCCCAACCTTACTCCCCAATGTCTTCACAATCAACGCCGGATCCAACGACTGCATCCAAGACTTTCGAATCGAGGACTTTGGGCACCGTATGGACAATATGCTCGAGTATTTGTGGCAGATGGCTCCTACCTCGGCTGTGATTCTGTCCACTCTCCTTGCCAACGCGGACAAGCAAGTTAACTCACGCGTCTCGCGAGTAAACGACCAGCTCCATGAATTGGTTGAGAAAAAGGCGGGGGAGCAGAAGAGAATAGTCATTGCCGACATGAATACCTCTGAAGGACCTCAACTTGGGGATTTGGTTGACGGCACGCATCCTAATGACGAAGGCTACAAGAAGATGGCCGTCATATGGTTTAATGCGATCCGGCAAGCCCAGATAACAAACCGTGAAAGACAGACGCGATGAGCTGACTAGAGGGCCAATAGTACAACTGAGGATCCTTCAACATGTTCCCAAACGCCTCGGACAGGGCGAGAAGGAAAGCGCTGGTGATAGGGCAACAGGTTGATGCGAGAGTTGGCGAAAAGACCTGTTCTGTAACGTTATTCGCATTGCAACCGTTGCGGCGGAGCAGTATTATTCGCAATCCTGTCGTTATTCCCGGGTTTGTGGTGGCAGGCAGAGTACGTGGATACATGCTCTAGAGACGTGAGCGCGAGTCCAGAGGCTGAGTGGGCGGGTTCGGGCAGAGCAGCTGAGTTCAGCTCGATGAGGGGGCGTCCGTCGTCGCTTGTTTCCGGTAGGAGTCTGGTATTTAGTTTTATAAAACTAAGCGTGTACGTGTTCCCTGCCGTTTTATTTCAGGAAACGTCTTTCAACACATGACCTAAGCTCCTCTGCTGAGTCAGCAATTCGACATAAAAGAAAGTGAACTACCAGGCCTAGATTCACGTTCTCCCGGCCTCCCCGCAACGACGATAGCTTTTTGTCTTCGTTGTTGTTCAAAGGGGGCGGTTTCTTGTCCTCCTAGCTACCAGATCTGGCCCCTTCTGAGCAGACATGGAACTTTTAGATGCACAAATGGATATTGGATCAACAGAGCATCTCTTTAAGTTGTGCAGCTGTTATTAGTTCCCCTGAGCGACAGACTTCATGTGTGTTTCAGTACGTAATAATAATAAGGTATCATCATATCAAACTCCCTCTACGATAACTTAACATCTAATGAGCAAAACCGAAAAACCACTCCAGCCTACACAGCCGCCGCCCCAGTAATCCTCACAAACTCCTCCTCAACCAGCTTCCACACCTTCTCCGCCGACCCAGCCTCCCTCAACTTCTCCAACAACTGCTCAACCTTAACCGGCGCCGTCTCCCCATCCTTAGCAACCGAGTACACACCACTCCCACTCCTGCCATTCGTCCCCTTGGCCACAACAACCCCCTCAGGAAGCGGCACGCCCTCACCAGCCCCCTCACCAACCCCATTCTCACCCGCACCACCCGAAGGCGGGAACCGCGCGCTCGTCGCAAAAAAAATCTGTCTCTCTCCCGTCTCGTCAAGCGGCGTCGAGATAAACGGCCCGATCAGCGGGAAAATGGCATCAAAAACTACCCGCAGAACCTTGACCACAGGGCCCTTGACGTCGCTGCCAAAGTTGGTCTTGACGAACCCCGGGTAGGTGTGCACGAAGGAGACGGCGGGGGCGCGGCGCGCAGCAGCCTCGAGCGCGAACGTCATGATGGCGCTGAAGTGGCCCTGTCCGCGCGGGGAGAGGACGTGCAGCTGGCAGCCTTGGAAGTCGGTTTCGTCGATGGCGCCTTCTTTGGTACCGGCTAGGACGGTGACTACGCGGCGGAGGGAGGTGGCTTTTTGGAGGAGCGGGAGGAGGTTGACGAGGAGGCGGAGGCGGGCGAAGTAGGAGACGGCGGTCGAGTAGTTGAGGCCTTCGGCGGATTCTGGGGGGTGGGGGTTTGATTAGCGTTGGTTAACAGGCTTTGCGTGATTGCGGCTCACCTTGACCGGTAATCATAGTCCCCGTGCTGAGAAACAACAGGTTGATAGCCGTCTCTTTGGCCTTGATCTCGCGGCACACGTCGTCGACTGACCGCAGCAGGCTGACGTCGACGCTGACGAAGATGTACTCGCCCTGGGGGTTGAGCTTCTGCAGCTCGGAGCGCACGCGGTCGCCCGACTTTTGCGACCGGCCAAGGAAGTAGATCCGGGGCTTGACGGCGTGCTTGGCGAACTGCTTGAGCGACGCCTCGCCGATGCCGCTGGTCGCGCCGGCAAAGACGGCGACGAGGCCAGGGCGGAGAGAGGTTGAGATGCGCGAGTTGGAAGTCCGGATTTGTTCCAGCGAGACCATTGTGGAATATGTGTAGGAGAGAATACGGGAATGTCAATGTAAAAGGCAGGTGGCTCTTGGGATTGTATTCGGATCCGGATTCAAAGTCGATGAATATCGGATGGACGTAAAATCCCGTTCGTTCTGGGCAAAAACCAACCTCAGCTCAGCGTCGAACCAATCACGTACAGAATATCTCCAGAACACAAAAGCAAAAGAAAATCGAGCTGAACCAAATCGCCGAGAACGAGAACACAGGGCAGGCCCAAAGGAAAGCCAGAGAGGAGCACGGGCCGACGACGCACCTGGCCGTCACTTAACAGGAATGCCAGAGGGTGACACAAGGCGTCACACAACAGCGCGGATCAGCGCCCGCGGCAAGCCAGCGGGTGACGGGCCCAAGTCGGAACCCGACAGCCCAAGCAAGTTGCGCCGAATACCGACTCGCAGATGACGGCGGGAAGGATGATGCCAGATGGGTAAGGTATCCTCGATGTTTGCTTGGAAAAACAGAGACGGGTGATTTGAATTATTGGATTTGGTGGTGGATATTAACTGGGATCTGATTTAAAGTTGGCTGATCGCGGGGGAAGAGAGAAGGGAAGATGGGATCAAGGGAGAAAGCAAACCTGGAAGCCGATCCGGTCAAGGACCCAGAGCATGAGATCCGCTGGGCAGGTCGGCGTGTGCCCTGCGCAGGGTGCCTTCCTTTGTCTACTTCCATACATCTGTCTCAGTATGAATGGCTCCTGCCAACCACGGAGCAGCCCAAAATTCCGCCAAAAGCGCCACAAATTTGTTGGTTGGATGAGGAGAATCCCGAGTCGTGAGGCCGGAGTTCTTGCATACTGTGTAGTACTGTGTGCACGGAACTTGCCGAACGATAAGCTTTTGGGAATCTGGGATCGACATTACCGTTTTGGGTTCTCCCTTGGCAGCGGCTGGATCTGGGATGACAACAGAACAAATCAGGCGCTGCCATGGAAGTTGAGCTGGGTGGGTATCTGCACCGGGCTGAGGGACGGTGTGGACTGTACTGCGCAGTGGTTGTTGATGTTCTCATGCTATGGATGTTCTCATGTTTGAATGCGTTCAGACACCTACACAGACATGTCGTGTCAACCAAGTGTAATTACCCCTGAGCTGAGTCTGATGAGAGAGACTGTGCACCTCACCAGACCAGAACCACGCAGTGGGTGAGATAACATTGAGCTTTGCTACATGCACTCATCTCCAACATTCCAACTCAACCACACACCCGTACCCTTCCTCCCCAAGGTACATACTACCCCCACTGCACCAAAACATTCTTCTTCCCCTGCTTCTTCTTCTTCCCCCCTTGCTCCCCCTCACCACCCCCCTCCCCAGCCTGACCCCCACCCCCACTCCCACTCCCACCCGCACCCCCCCAAGAAAACCCCGTATCCCTCCCCCCTCCAAAGTCCCTCCTCACCGCCCCCCGCCCATACCCAAAAATCGTCGTCTGCGGCTTCGGCGCAGCCGGCAACGCAGGAAACGCGTCCTCACTACTAGCAGCAGCAGGTCTCCTCGCGCCCGGCGCACCCCCACCGCCACCTCCTCCACCACCACCACTCTGATTCCCGCTACCGCGACCACCAATCCAGCTCACACCCGTCCCAGCCCCCGCCGACGGGCGACCCGCGCCCGGCAGGGCAGGGAACGCAGCCGACGACGCGACCGGGCGGGACGCGCCAGCACTCGGAGCGTTATAGGCATTCGCCGCCAGGGATGGAGCCGCCCCCGACGAAGCAGAAGCAAACGACAAGACCGACTGCCCGCCGACACTCCCGCGGCGGGTACTGCTCTTCAACTTCAGCACGCGCGTAGAATGCTGCTGCTGCTTTTGCTGCGCAGCACCCTGCGAAGACGACGCGAGCCTGGGGGTAGCACCCGCCGCAGCCGCCCAGCCACTTGTCGAGGTCGTCGCGCCGTGCATGCCCTCCAGCCCCGGGAGGGAGGGATAGTCCTCGTTGATGGCGCGCCAGTTGTTCCATGCTTTGCGGAGGGCTTCGGCCTTGGTTTTGTCTTGGAAGAGGTCTGCGACTTCGCGGACGAGGGTGCCGAGGGCGTTTTGGGAGGTTTCGGAGAAGAGGGCGAAGAAGGCGTCGATTAGCTGTTCGGGCTTCATCGAGCCGCGGTTGTAGGTGGAGATGTGGGAGCGGAACGTGGCCATTTTGGTGGGGTCGTTGCCGAGGAGATTTGCGGCGCGCTCGATGACGGCGCCGTGGCGGGTGAGGCTGGCGCGTTGTTCTTGCGTGAGGGAGGAGAGGTCGGTGATGCTGAGGGAGTCCATCTGGTCGATGATGGGGGCGGCGCTTGGGGGGGCGCGTGGTTGCGCCTGCGAGGTGGTGTTGGCAGGGCCGGGCCGGGATACTGCCGCCGGTGCTGGTTGGCTTGGGGTGGACTGCAACGCCATCTGCCGCTGGAAGGCGAGTTGGTCTCTCCGTAGCGGCTGGGCCGAGCTGACGGGAAGGGCCTCGGCGTTCGGGTCCGGCCCTCGTCGCCGCTGCTGATCCCTCCCACCGCCGCCTCTGCCACCCCTCTCCTGCTCGTAACGCTGCCGCAAGTCAAAGTTGGACAGGTCGACCGTCCTCGCATCCCTCCCCTTCGCTAATGTACCCCCGTGTTCGCTAAGCTGGTGGGCCTTGAGGTCCATCTCCGACTCGAACACGACAAACTTCTTCTCCAGGCATTCCCGGTCGTTGCAGATAAAATGGTCCTTTTTGAAATGCGCCTCGAGCGCGTTATAGTCGAGGTAGTAGTGGGGTTGCCGCGAGTCTCGGCGGTCGCACAGGAAGCACCGCTCGTGCTTGTTCCGGCAGTGCTCGTACAGCTTGTCGCTGTCGTAGAAGCGGGCGCCGCAGAAGCCGCACAGTGGGTGACCTCGGAAGCCCGTCTGGTCGACGGCGCCGGGCTTGTTGTCACCGTGGCGCATGTGCTCCGTCAGGTCCTTGTCGGCAAACATCTCGTGCTCGTGCGTAAACACCTTCTTATTCCTCGTGCACAGATCGCACATCTTCTTGTTGTGCTCGGCGCGGACATGGCGGTGCAGATCGGGCCAGCCAAGGCCAGCGAAGTCGCAGTCGGCATCGGGGCAGTTATATCGGAGCAGAAGCACCGTGTCTCCCACAATGTCCTCGCCGGCGTATTTTATTCCAATGTTATCGTCCGTGCTCGTGATATCGGCGTCGGTATACTCCTCGAAGCGCTTGGTAGCATCGTCGGTAAAGATGACGTACGGAGCAGGTGTCTGCAATGCAGTCAGCCATCATATCCCACCGCGATCGAGGGACAAAAACCACCCACCCGACAATGAGGACAATCCTTATTCTTATACAGCGCTCTCAAGCGGAGGGCGCAGAGGTGGCATGTAATGTGGTTGCAGGGCGCGACCGAGTGGTGGCTGATGGGGTTGGCGCAAATGAAGCAGACCTCGGCATCGGCGTCGTCATCGTCTTGTGCTGTATCCTTGACCTTGAACTGTTGTGCCTTGGCCGGCTGCGCCGTCTTCGGTTCGTCGTCTGTGGGTTCGGCAGGCGGGTTCGGCGCGTTGCCGTGAGGTGCCCCTCCTCTGCCCCTCCCTCCCCTTCCGCGCCCTCGCCCACGTCCCCTGCCTCTGCCTCTGTGGCCGTCGCCTCGGGGCCCTGAAGGTGCGTGATCTGGCGCTCCACCACCGCCGGTTGCTGGGGCAGCCGAGCCAGTCGAAGCCATGCCGGTTTGCGGAGATGGTCGGGCACGAAGTGTCGAGTTGTCCAAGTTGAAGTCGGGGAGGGTGATTGTCGGTTGTTCTTCTTGTCGTCAAATCACCAGGCCGCTCGTTTTCGTTGAGGTGTTGTATTCCTCGTTCGTAAACTTCCCAGTCAAAGGCGCAGGGCTGCTAGAGAAAATATGGGGAGGCGAGCGCTGAGCTGTTTGCAGCTTCGATGTTGACGAATTGGTGGGGTCGGATTCTCGAAGCTGGGGTTTTATTCAGCAGGGGAATCTTCCAGCGGGGCCAACTTTTTTTAACCCCGTCTCGCGCGGTGACGCGATTGGCACAGCCCGAGAGCGGGGCGCCGGTCTGCAAGGGCTCGCCGTGTGTGTCATCTTTTCGTCTCGAGTGTAAGCCTGTCAGGTAAGTTTACAGATTGTTCAGCACCAACAAGTTGACCAATCTTGCCCATGGCACTCCGTTTGTCTTGACCTGGTCAACACCCGAACCAGGGGGGTGGTGTGTTTCGTGCATGGGAAGAGGTTTGTTTGGCAGAGTCATGCCGTGTCCCGTACTGCGCCTCCAACGCAGTCAACAAGGCATACAAGGCAGACGGGCAGACCGCATCCCCGGACAGTTGTCAGAAGAAGATGGTCCATAGTATGCCATCCGAGTTAATCGTTTCGCTTGATTGATATGTACGTGGAATAAACTGTCTGATCCTATGCTTTTCCCCCTAGCCGGCGGCCCGTCCCGCGATTGATAGAAGACCAAGAAAAGAGAAGAAAAACGAGAGGACTGAGAGTGGAAAAGCAAGAGAGACGACGTACACTATACAAAATACCAAATGCTATGCAGAAAGGGGATCAAGATAAACAATCCCATGGCCGTCCCCCGGCCAGACCCTGCCCAAGTGTGTCCGTTGCCGCCAGACGGGAGAAGGTCTTTCGTCTCTACACGCGTATGCGGCGTGTTATAGGGCAGTCCCGCAGAACCAATTCGAAAAGAGTTATACCCGTGGTTGAGATGTGAGAAGAAGGCGGAGGAACAAAGAGAAATTGCCGAAGGCGTAAGGTAGCGTTGGGGTGGTCCAATCCGAGCGTCCCAGACGGAGCCCGGGAGCTGTCGGTGTCCTCCGCTGATATGTTGCGTGTTCGCCGGCCCGACGGCACAAAGGAAGCTGCTCGCAAACGGAAGAAGCAGCCGTAAGCAGGATGGGGGGAAGAAAAATAAAAGAGGCATAACCGCATTATCACCGAGCCAAGCAAGCAAAATGCCCCCAGACGCCTTGCACGCCGACCTTGCCGTAGAAACCAGCCCGTGCCGAACCCAGCGCCCCGAGAACCTAGTCTTCTTCGATTGGGTAGAGATGGCTCCCGAGGAGCTTGTTCATGGAGAACATGTTGATTTTGTCTTGCTTGAAGACGGCGTGCAGCTTTTCGTCGCACAGGATCTGGCGCTTGTCGTTCGGGTCTTGCAGCTCGTTTGCCTTGATGTGCTTCCAGAGCTGCTTGACAACTTGCGGGCGTGAAAGCTGCAAAATGGTCAGTTCGGGGGCTCTTCGTGTGCGGGGATAGTCGCGCAAGGCATACCACGCTCTCCCCACAAACCTCCGCCAGGGGGTAGCTGAGATTAAATGGCTTCTGGAAGCCACCTCCTGCCTTCCGCTTCGGCTTCCCGTCGGCAGCAGAATCCTCGGCGTCGCTGTCGTCGTCGGAGCGCACCCGCTTCGCACTCTTCTTCTTGCTTGCCTTGGGCTTCGCCTTGGGCTTGGCAACGGCGGCACCCCGCGTCACGCGGCCCCGAGACAGCCTGTTCTCCTGTGCCTGTAGCTCGGCAGCCAGGCGCGCGTCGGCATCCTCGCTCGAGCTCTCCCGCTTCTGCTTCTTGCTGGGGGGCAGCGAAACCTCGATCGCCCCGTTGGAGCCGGTGTCGTCGGCCGACGGCGAGCGGCCGTTGGTGACGTGATCGGCGGCCGCACCGGACGTGGGTGTAGGTACTTGGGCAACTTCGGCGGAGGATATGGCGTCGAAACGGGCCTCGATCAGGTTCTTGATGGCAACCTGTCCGCGAAGGTACATCGTCAGCAACGTTGATTGGCGGGGGAAGCCATGCGGGCAAACAAACCTTCTGTTCACTCAGGTCTTTGTCAATGGCCTCTTCCAGGCCCTGGCGGATCTTTTTGCGGGTAACGGTCTCGAGGTCGGCTTCCGCAAGGATGCCATCAATGATGCGTGTGTAGGCGCCCCTCTCCTCGTCGGTCACTGGCACGGATTAGCAACAGCAACGGCGGCCCCGACCTGAGCCCACCACCACGACTCGACATACGCGGGGCAGACATGGCGCCGAGGCGGCAGGGCGCATCAATTGCCGTTGGGGCGAATGCGGTTCGTTTGTTGCAGTGCGGCGAACAAGCGGCGGCGTGACGTGTTTGCAGGGTGTTGAGGTGTTCCGGATGGGACCTCGAGGCGTGTGGTCGGGTGCGTAGAAAGAGGAACAAACGATTGGTAGAGGCGTCGATGGAGCGATTTAATTAGACACTACGTGTTGTTCAAGCGACGTTCTCGGCGCGGATGACGGCGAGGAAGTGGTTCGGTTTCGCGATGCTTATTCAAGGCCCGAACCTTGAGGCTTCAAAGTGGAGAAAGAGAGAGGGCCCTTGTCGTGTTGGAGCCCGGACGACCCAACACCACCGCACCGCCAGACGAGCGCCGCGAGATTGGCACAGCGCACTGCGGGCAGACAGAGAGAGCGGATGGGGGATGGAAGCAGCAGACAAGAGAGAGGCAGTCCCGGGGCTTGTGATCACAAAGGCCCGGCTTGTCGACGGTGGATTCGGCTCAGAGTGTGAAGTTCAACTTAAACGGTTTGCGGTTTGAGGCGGCAAGTCGCATGGTCCATGTTCCAGCTGTTGGCGGGACTGAACTGGGAGTGCGGCTGCTGTGAGGCGCGTGGCTGGGTGTGAAGTGGAGAGCTCGCGATTCATCCCTGCCCAACCAATTCTCCGAATCCAACGGCGGCGACTGCTGGCAAGTTGGGGTCGCACGTGATCCCCGATATTGGACAGTGCAATAACCCTGGTGCCAGAGAAGCTTCCACAATCTTTCCAGGGTTGTGTTTTGACTTCTGCCGAAAACGCTGAATGCGCCTCTCTGCTCTCCACTCCATTCCATTGTCGCACTCGCACATCTCGGCCGGGTTGATCCGATTCCCGCTTTCGTCCCGCAGCAGATCATGGGCCCAGAATGCAACCCTACGGCAAACGACATCCTTCGGTATCGTGTATCCCCTTGCATTGACGAGTTCACCATGGCGACTCCAGGCGTGTGGCAGTTCGACACGCACACGCAACCAGACGGGCAGACCGCAGCTCAACACGCTCCTAGGTACCTTCCACTGCTCCAGGCAAACTTCATCATCAGCGCCATTGAACGGTTCCCAGAGCCTTGTAAAATGCCGTGGCACAACCTGGCCCACCGGGAACGCAAGCCATGCCAGGCACGGGGTGACGGGGTGACGGGAGACGCCTCCGCTTCGACTTGGGGTCTGAGACCTTTCTGGCGTCCTGACTGTGGAGGGGGTGGCGCAACCCGAAGCAGGCGCGTTTCTCAGCTCCAGATGTCAAGGCAGCCTCCCAGTACCTCAGGGGTATGACATTCTGTCTTCGTGTTTGGCGACTGAATTGGCTGGCGTGCACAGCAACCCACGAAAACTGCTTCTGCTCTAGGTAGCATTCAGGCCATGATTCGTGATTCATGTTGGCGATCAGGCCAGACTCACAACACGCAACGCCAGGTTGTTCCTGGTCCAGCGATGTACAATCCTTCATGTCGTCTAATTTGCTCCAATACAGCGCGAACAAACAGCACCAGGACGAGGTCAAAGCGAAACCGGCCGAAGCAAGCCACCTGGGCGGAGTATTCAGCCTCGGGTGCTGGGACGGTGTTGGTTGGTTTACGGTGGCTCCCCGAGTGAGTGCCAGCGTCCGCGAAACATGAGACACAAGGCTCGGGGAAGCAAGGAACACACACCCTGCAGATTCAGCCGCACAACGCATAAACTAAGTTTTACGTGGAGTAACGTTATTGAGTTGGCCGAAGACTCAGCCTCCACAGCCGTGGCTGTATTCCGGTTCCGGACCTGTGATTGTATGAGCAAAACTGCCGAGACCATGCCCAATCTGGCTTCCACATGTCGTGATGTCAAATGTCCACGGGGTGTATAAAGCTGCACCTCTTCTCCAGTCACCTCGCCCTCGACTCGGTCCATCTTCATCTCCCAGAACACGACTCCATCATTTTGAACCACACCTGCCTATTCAGCTGTCTTCAATCTTCCGTGATACTTCACCACGTTCGTCTCTGATCGACCATGGCCACCCAGATCGTCGCCGGGTTCAGCCTGACCAACCGCCTGCTTCTATACGCCAGCATCCTCCTGTCACCGGCGCAGTTCGTCTCGGGACTAGACAACAACTGCCCCAGCAACCTCGGCTTCCTCGCCTACAACTTGTACAACCAGATCAGATGGTACCAGTCGGTGCGGGGCGACGACGAGATCCACGCGCTCTCGCTCATCCTGCCCCACTTCAACATGATGTATGCCCTGTCCTACCTGGGGGGGATCACGTCGGGCAACGTCGTCATGGGCGCCCTCCTCGGCCTGGGAACGGCCGGCGTCATGATCCTCAACACGGTGACGGCCTGGGTCGCCTGGGCCGTGTGCCAGCCGCGAGGTTATGGTGTCTATCAGTTCTTCTTGTTTGGATGGCGGACCATCGATGCGGACTTCCACAAGTACCTTTTCATGCTGTGGCAGATCGCGGATTCCATCGTCGCTTTTTTCGCTGTCGTAACCGCCGTTGTTGTCGCCGGCTACGTTGGGTGGATGGACGACACGAAAATCAAGTGGTACAAGAGATATATCGCCATCCCGGCGGGAATTGCTGGCGGGCTGCTTGTTGCGTGGCCGCTTATCATGTGGACGGAGCTCATCATGGCGCGGAATCACCTGGAGTCGCCGACGGACATGGTGGCCGTGTGGTTGTTCGTTGCGCAGGTGGTCACCATGTTGATACCCAGCTGTGGTTTGAAGCTGTCGTGCTTCAAGTGATGGGGGCCGGCATGCCACCCAAAGGGGACGGGAACGCCCTTGAGAGGACGAGGCCAGTCGTGTACGATTAGATGATTTAGAGAGGTGTGATGATGTATAGAGGTCAGGGGGTATTTCAGTGTTGAAAGGAATGACGTTTAGAGAGAGCGGAGATTTAGAAGGGAAAGAATCAAAACATGGAGAGGCGAAAGAATATCACTATTATCGTTAGGCTTCCTCTGAAATCGGATTGCTGTCCGAGAATGTGAGGTTCAAGACGACACTAGACCCGAAGAACAGCCAATTGATGCCCATGTGGTTTTCGATATGGTTACAGACCGGATTACAGCGCCTACATAATCAAGTTGCGGTTGCTATTCAACCCATGAACCGTATCAAACAGCGGCTGGTGATGACGGATTAGTATCGACATGTACAACCGGGTACATACTCTCACTCCTCGGAGATAATGGATCTAAGGACCCTCCTCGGCTTCCATAGCAGTCACCAGTCCTCGCGTCCGCTTATTACCGTAGCTGCGCCGCGTTGATGCTACCTTGTCTTAGACGACACGGCACGGCGCGCACTATGCCCGAGGGCCGATGTTGGAGCGGAAAATGCCGCCCTTCCGCCAGCAGACCCTTTTGTCGCTGCGTCCCAATGCATAAAAACCAATATCCTCTGGCTTGAGGTAGTGTTTCTGCTCCTCTGATTCATCATTCTTTAGTGTTTCCAACCCGGAACTTGAGACTCTTGCTTCGTCAACAAAATCACTCCAGTCTTATCCCTGAAGCCCATCATGTCTCGATCCACACTCGCCCTCACCGACGCCATCAAAACCCGCGAATCGCTCCACATCCTCTCGGATGACGTCCAGATCCCCAACGTGGACACACTCGTCCGGGACATAGTCCGTGATGCCGTCCTCCACTCGCCAACGCCGTTCAACTGCCAGTCTGGTCGGACCGTGGTGCTTCTGAGGGACGAGCACCGCAAGTTCTGGGATATCGCCTGCGAAGCTGCCAGGGCTGCTGTTGTGCCGGGTGTATTTGAGAGGGTTTTTGAGCCGAGGATTAAGATGTTTTCGGCCGCATATGGGACGGTGAGTGAATGATTGGGTGGGCATGTGTCGTTGGTGGTCGCAGTAATTATTTTGACATGTGTGCGCGTCTAGATCTTGTTCTACGAGAGTACCGATGCGCTGGGTGTCATCACCGAGAAAATGCCCATTGTGAAAGACAAGATCCCGCAATGTGAGTACATGTACCTTCAATTAGTGACGCTGGTGTCAGTCCTAACTTGGGCACTGCAGGGTCGGAGCATGCCAACGGAATGCTGCAATATGCCGTTTGGACAATGCTGACCGCCGAGGGTCTCGGGGTCAACTTGCAACATTATAATCCAATGGTGGACTCGGCAGCAGCCAAGCAGTGGAACATCCCGACGGACTGGAGCTTGAAGGCTCAGATGGTGTTTGGGAAGCCTGCGGGACCACGACTCATGAAGAAGGAGTTCCAGCCTGTTGAGAATAGAATGATGGTGTTTGGAGCTTCGGGAGATGATCAATGAGGGAGAGAGGGGGAGAGGGAGAGACATGGCTAATGAATACTAGGCAGTTTGTCAGAAGTTGTTGATGCTCACTCTCTCCCAAGAGCCGACAGTCGTCCGGTGTAAGATGTCAGCGAGCTGTGGCCGTAGATACTTAACCTAGACTCGAATGGAGAACGGTGGGATCCCTCAGATCTGAGCATCCAGTTCCGAAACACACGCAAGATCCATAATAATATCATCTTGTTCACCGCTCAAGTCCTAAGCTTGAGTTTCCGGTGAACCTGAACCGCAAGGAGTCTCATGCGGGGTTGCTGTCGGTAGTGGTTCCCCGACGACCCCGTCCAATAACCTTGGAGTAAATGCCGTCGGGGTCCCCTCCCCGTTCGGATTTGTCACGCGCTTTCTCCTCACAAAGGAGCATGGATGGGTGGGTAAGAATACCAGGTATGTTGGGGATGCGCAAGGATCGGGAGATGGAGGAGTTTGAGATGTGTGCGTTGGTATATTAAATCTGGGCCCCGGGAATTTGTGTCTCGCGCCCACTTACAACCATATATTTCATTACTATCTCTAGATTTTCTTGACTTTTTCCATTCTAGACATTGAGTCTTCCCCTAGATCTTTCCCACACCAGTTATTCCCGACCACCACCACCACCACCACCACCAAAATGCCAACCAACCCCCACCCCCACCTCCCCCCCTCCCCAACCCCGGGCCAAATCTCAGTCCTCATCATCGGCGCCGGCTTCGCGGGCCTCACAGCAGCAATCGAATGCAACCGCAAAGGCCACTCGGTCCTTCTCCTCGAAAAATCCCCCACCCTCGCCCCGCTCGGCGACATCATCTCCTTCGGCCAAAACTCCTCCCGCTTCTTCGACAAATGGCCTGGCGTGCGCGCCGCTCTCGACCCGCTGGTGCACAAGAGCGAAGAATTCCACTTCCACGACTGGACTGGCCGGTATGTCACGACGCAGTCGTTCCGCGAGGAGCACCGACGCTGGGGTAAGAGGGTGAATGGGCACCGGGGGGAGATTCATCAGGTGTTGCTGAGGCACGCGAGGGAGCGCGGGGTTGATGTAAGGCTTGGGTGTAGTGTGGTGCGGTATTTTGAGGATGGGGAGGGGGCAGCGGTTGAGACGGAGGATGGGCAGCGGTTTAGGGCTGATGTGGTGCTTGCTGCTGAGGGGGTGCGGTCGCGCGGCCGGCGGTTAGTGTTGGGGGTTGAGGATCAGCCGTTGGCGAGTGGGTATGCTGTGTTTAGGACGTGGTTTTCGGCGGAGGAGGTGGCACGGAATGAGAAGACGAAGCATCTTGTTGAGGGGGGTGATTCGCATTATGGGTGGATCGGGCAGGATGTGCATTTCTTGGCCGCGGCGATTAAGGATGGGAAGGAGATGAGCTGGGTGTGTACGCACAAGGATGAGGGGGGTATCGAGGAGAGCTGGCAGTTTCCTGGAAGGGTTGAGGATGTGTTGAAGGTTGTGGAGGGTTGGTATGTTGCTTTCAGGGCCCTTGCCTTTTCCTGTCTTCCCCCATCCCAACTCTCAACTTTCTCCTTTCCAACCCTAGATCCTCTGTTTCCCTCACAAGACGCCCAGCTGATATTATTTCCCTCGTCATTAGGGACCCCGTGGTCGTGGAGCTGGTCAAGATGACACCGCCCGACAGGCTGTTCGACTACAAGCTTGTGTTCCGCGATCCGCTTCCGACGTTCATCTCGCCCCTGGCCCGGACGGCGCTGATCGGGGACGCAGCACATCCATTCTTGCCGACGTCCATTCAGGGCGCCAGCCAGGCGATGGAGGACGGCGTGGTGCTAGCGGCCTGTCTGGACAAGGCGGGCAAGGGCAAGGTGCAGGAGGCCGTGCGGGTATGGGAGCGCATTCGGTACGAGAGGGTGCACAAGATCCAGCAGACGGGCGTCACGACCCGCGAGCAGTGGCACAAGGCCGACTGGGACGCCATCTGGAAGGACCCGGAGTCGCTGTACCTCAAGAGGGAGGCCTGGATCCTGGATTTTGATGCCGAGGCCGATGCCTATGCGTCGTACGAATCTGTGAAGGAGAAGTTGGAGAAGGAGGAGCTGGAGAGGGCGCAAAGCGGTATTATTAATTAGAGGATTCTATTTCCTGAACAATAATCCGCCCCTGGCTTCGCTTCACACTTACAAACGCATCCCCGCAGTCGGCACTGTGACTTTCGGGAGCCAACACTTCAGGATTCTCCCCATCTTCTGGAATGCTGTTGTTGTATGCCAAAAACGGGACTCAAGGGCTCAAGTCGGGTTGAAATCAACATCTCATGATTTCTCCGCTGTGTGTGACAAGACACCACCCCCAGTGGCGCTCAGTCCCGACAGTGTTCGGATGCGCGCCAGTGAGACGCAAGGGAGCAGGGAGGTCGTGAGTATTCCCACGATGATTACCTGGTAGGGTTAGCCGGGTTGAGACTTGAGAGTTCAATGCAACGTCTTCCCACCCCGAACTCTGCTTGGACAAACAACAACATTCTCCTCCAAGAAAAGATAACAATGTCGCCCAAACTCGATACGCTCCCTTGGCTCGTCCTGAGCCGCATTTGCGACTACCTTGACGACGACGACGATGACGACGATGCCATCCAGGAGAGGCGCAGGCGCAGTGATCTGCAGGCCTTCTCGCTGACAAGCAGAGAATGCTGCGCCGCCAGCGTGAGCAACCGGTTTCGCCAGCTGCGCATGACGGTGACCAATGGCGACGATCTGATGCACGCCCTGCAGCGGTGCGCCGAGATGCTCGACCGCGACGGCGGCCGCTACGGGTGTGTGCAGAGGCTCAAGATTGAGGAACCTGAGCAAGCTGAGGCCAGGGTCGACGATGAGTGGGACCGGCGCCGCTCCTCAGCATTGCGTTCGAACCTGCACCCGTTCTGCCGCCCGTGGGAAGGCTCGGAATACGGCATCCCATCTAAACTGCAGTCGGCCACAGGCAACACATGCGAGCCCTGGTTGGCCCTCGCCCGCTTCATCGGCCGGCTGCCGGTACTGAAGGATCTGGTCTGGGGCTTCCGCAATATGCCCCCGCCCGTCCTCGCGGCTGTCCACGCCGCCGGGGCCTGCCGCCTCCACATGCATCGCTTCTGGCTCGACAGTCTCGTGGTACAACGTAACGGCCATCCCCAGGTCGTCGACATCGACCCGGACGACTACGCCCTCGCGACATCACCGGCGCTGCACAGCGTCTTCGCCAGAGTCCGTCACTACGAGTCTACGGGCGAGCTCAACTACGGCCCGGAAGCCATCATGGGCATGGCTGCGGGCGCGGCGCCCAACCTGCAGCACCTCTGGATGCTCGACTCAGTGGCTAGCGACTCGCTCGACTTTCGGCAAGCTCTCATCCTCGGCAGGCCGCCTGCCCCTCCCGACCATATCTTCTCCTCCGACTTCCAGGGTGGAAGTCCGCGGAGCCTACGTTTTGACACAGACCCCGAGCGCATTAATGATTGGGCCGCCCGTGTCGACCTGTCCAAGCTTTCCCACTTGGTCTTGCGCTGGGACATAGAGTGGGCAAACATAGCCGCCCGCGGCGAGCTGGTGTCCCTCAGGGACCTGTCTCTGGGCTCGCTCAGTGCCTATAACTGCCGCAGCGTACGCCGGCTGCTTACAGCCCTGAACCCAAACTCCCTGCAAAGCCTCTCTATGAACGGCAACATCAGTGAGGCCTTGCTCGACACGGTGCTGGACCAGCACGGGAAATCGCTGCGCAGTCTCTCTGTGCTGCCGTGGACTTCGCACTACGACGAATACGAATACCACGACAACCTCACCGCGCCGACATTGGTTTTGACACCGGCCCTGTCCGCTCGGATCGCCGACAAGTGTCCGAACCTCGAATTCCTAGAGCTGTCCATGAACCGGACCCAAGGCGACGCCAACGAATGCGGAATCTACCATGCGCTGGGTGCTCTCCCACGACTCAGGCGCCTGTCACTAACACTCCGGCTCACGATCGACATCAGCGCGGAAGCGTTGAAGGACGGCGAGTTTTACGGCCATGCCGCCGAGATCCCCCTTGCCGATCTCGCCCGATCCTTCGCCCACGCCGCCATGGACGCCCGCCTGGCGTGCGACATCTTCCATCTCATCTCACCCCCTGGCAGCAGCGGTCTCCAGCACCTGAAGCTGGAGACTGAGCACAAGGTGGCTCGGTATGCTCGATCCTCGGATGCCTACAATGATCACAGATTCTATGGCCTCTTGAGATGGCTCGCCCGGCCGTGGATCTGCGAGCGAAGAGAGAGCGCAGGTGGTGGTGGTGATAGCACACCCACACCACATGCACCTGTTGTGAAAGTCTGGGAGCATGAGGCTCACCTCACTGCCGAGGTCGAAAAGGCATGGCAGGCCCTCGCCGAGGGGGAAAAGCACTGGGACGGGGAAGAAGTGTTTATCCAGGCGTTTGGAGAGGTGTGGCCGCGGAGTACGCCGCGGTGGTGGGAGGACTGGACGAGCTTGCCTTTGTGTCCGGATGGTGTTCCGGTTGGGGGGAGATGAGTGACTGGGGCACTAAGGAGAGAGTGCGGACTGGGGGTGTTCTGTACAATACAATACATCTTTGGCATGTTGGTTGGTGGTTCCCCCATCTTTGGTGACAGCAACGCAACCACGACCTGGTGAGGCTCTCGTCAGGATGTTGAAGTGGAAGATGAGAGCCTGGTATGTCACAAAGTTCCTTGATTAATGGCTCAGAGGGAGAGAGTTGATATGAGGGGGCCCCCGCCGAATAACACAGAGACTCTGTTCCAGACCCTGTTCCATGACTCTGTGCTTTCTGCGCAGGGCCTTTGGCCTCTGACTTCAACAATGGAGTGTGTTGCTGGTAATCTGTAATAAAGAGTCTGGCACACAGTCTTCCAGCGCACAGCCCAAGAGCGAACGGGAGAACAAGTTCAAGTGCGCGGTTGGCCTCAATACAGCCGCCATCTTGCAACTGCAGAGCAAAGCGGGGTATGTTTGATGCAAGAGGGCATGCCTTCGTGGATTAGATACTGTACTCCGTACCGTGCGCGCTGTGTGACGCGACGCCATTGCCTGCATGTGGTGCGTTCATATGCAGCCACGGATGCTGTCCCACCACATGCGGGCGTCGTCGTGAAGTGGCTTCAGGAAACCTGCAGTTATTATGCCATTTATCATCCAAGATTTGTTACCCCAGCGTATGCCTGCATCAGGAGGCGTTATACATTGGCCAGTAAAAGCGTTAACGACACGCTGTGCCTCTTATTAACGTCTGTTGGTTCCGGGCCAGCTTTCTTCCAGTCACCCCACGGGTTGCTTGTGCTGCACGTTGATTCCTTGGGCTTTTCCGGCCGCGAGATTGGGCACCAACTGTACGAGTAGGAAAAGTGAGAGGACTTTTGCGTGACGAGCAGAGATATTTCTTCCGAGCCAGACATGTGGCGCAAGTTGAACCAGAATCTGACCTTCATAACACTTTAGCTTTGGCCAGATTCGACCGCGGTTTAATTACTGGAATGCTGTGTTTGCTTTCAATTCCTACAACAAGGTTCTTTCTCGTCAAGTCTATCAAGCAGTCAGCATGGAAGGGCCACATGAAATATTGGATCCCGACGGAGACGTTATCATCACCCTCCGTAACCCGGGCGCGACATTTGCGGAAGCCGCTGCCGAGGCAGAACCAGAAGATGTTTTCCCTGAGTGGTACTCGATTGAGAAGTCTCCTATGATTAAAAAAGGGAAGAAGGCTAAAAAAGGAAGTAGGTCTTCTGTCCTCTGTTCTTGTCTTGGTTACGCATCTCGGACTGGAAGCTGAACTCACACCGAAACAGAAGGCGTCATGATAAGGACCCTATTAGAAGAGCTTTCCATTGAGCAAGACTCTGCCCCCGTAGCAGAAGAAGCTGCGGCGGCCGAGGGGGTATCCGTTGCTGAGGCCAAACCTGCTACCGAGCTAAATGGTTTGCCGGGCGATGACTCCAGGGATGCAGGAGAGAATCGACCCCTGTCGGAACCAACTGAAATCCACATGCGAGTTTCATCGAGGCACCTGATCCTGGCATCTCCCTATTTCAAGGTTGCCTTAAACGGCCGTTGGGAAGAATCGACACCCACCTCAACCAAAAACTCCGCACACATTTACGCTCAGGATTGGGACTTGGAAGCATTCCTGATCTTGATGCGAATCATCCACGGTCGTAACCGGCAGGTGCCTCGACATGTCAGCCTCGAGCTGCTGGCAAAGATCGCCGTTCTGGTGGACTACTACGACTGCCACGAGGCAGCCGAAGTGTTTGCTCAGCTGTGGCTCCAACAGCTGAGAAGCCAGCTTCCGACACAGGTCAACAGGGAGCTCACTCTCTGGCTTTGCGTGTCGTGGGCCTTTCGCGATGCCGACGTCTTTACGTCCGTAACAAGCACAGCCCTTCAGCACAGCCAAGGACCGCTTCAGACGTTGGGTCTCCCAATCCCAAAGGGAATCGTTGGTAAGTAAGCCGCGAAGGGTTAGATATTAAGTCCCTATGTAATGAGCTAACAAACTTGCTCAGAAGCAATTGACAGCCGGAGACAAGAAGTCGTGGGCAAGATCATTACGGCACTTCACGAGCTCTGCACGTCCTTTCGCGATGGTCCAGATAAATGCTCGTTTGAGTGCGCGTCTATCCAACTCGGTGCTCTTATGAAGCAGATGCGTACCAAAAGGTTCGACCCGAAGCCAGAAACACCACTGCTCAGGTACGGTGTGAAAGCGTCAATGGATGCGGCGCGCAGCATTCGTGCTCCCGAATGGGGCCATGTTTGTGCTCCCGAACGGAGCCATGCTGCTTTTGCCTGGCTTCCGTCACAGAGTCCCAGCCTTGTATCTCTGATTCGGTCGAGAATAGAGGGTTTGGAAAAGAGGATGACGGGTCTGACACTCAATGAGTTTTGATGGGCATCATTCACTGGGGTATCCGAGGGTCTTTTCCCGATAGTGCGTTCTTTTACACCAATTTCCACCACGGTCCACAACCTGCTTTCAAAGACCATGACCCCCATCCTGGACGTTGCCGTCCTGACTGATCACGGGTTAGCTGTCCACCACATGCTAAAACTATAAGACCGCCGGTTTGGCACATCTCCGTGACGACTCCAGCTAACGATCCTGTGCCACACCCGCAGGCGAAAGAAGCGGCATTTCAGAGCTTCGTCAGCCGCGGGGGAAGTGCCCCCCCTTCATCCATGAGCTCGACGTGGCAGACAAGACGCATGATCTTCCCCCACTACTTACCTCGCCAATTCCTTGACGGCACCTATGAAGGCCACGCCAGGTATGAAGCGGCGGTGACTGTGCACCGCGCAACGTGGTCGTCGACGGGATTCGCAGCAGTCGTATATTATCGACTTTGCGTAGTGCCGCTTCTGGGACAAGATGGTGCGGAGTTGGTACGAGTGGGGATGGCAGGAGGACGACGAGAATTGGAATTCGGATGTCAAGCACTGGGAGCATGTCGGAAAGTAAAAGCGAAGGCGATGCCAGATGATGGGCTGGACTGGGTGGCTGCAGTTGTGGTCTGTGGACGAGCAGTCATTTCCCCAAGGTAATTAAGGTACCTAACACGATTAGCTTTGGGTTGGCTGCTGAATACCAGGTTAAAGGATGATGCTCCAGTTTGCGTACAGATGGATGATGGATTTCAACCTGGTTAACGTCGGGGACGATTTGGGCAATTTCGAGACTTCTCTTTGTTTCTCAGATGTTGAAGTTGGAGAGACTTGGGCCCTGGAGGTGCCTGAGGTGCCTGGCCTTTCCGTTGCAGCCTTCATTCGTAAGCTCTTTCCTCCTCTTCCAGTTTGTTGGATTTTTCTGGTCCAGGCCTCCACGGGAAGGCACAGCGGCACAGCCTCGTCGACGACCACTCTGGAAGAAAAGGGAGAGCTGAAGACACACGTGATCCTGCCCCTTGCTTGGTTGGGCTGAGGCGGCAGTTGCCTGCATTTCGAATCTTCAGTGGCCGCTGCAACGTTTCCAAGTTGCGCTCCTTGGTCTTCCCCGCAACACACCTCATACCTGAAACAACGAGCCCTCGCAACGCCGTGAAGCCGCGACAGTCTTGCTGTTCCGCGGTCTCGTGCCCGTCTCCCGATTCATGCTTTCTTTCCCTCTTTCCCATCGTGCGATATCTCTACGCAGCACTTTGCAATGAATTCAAAGCGAATGCACCCGGATGAAGACGAAGAATCGGATGGTGTCCTTCAAGCTAAACGCCCAAGGGAAAGGACCTTCAACATCGCATCCCATGGATCCCTCCTCCGCACCACATCTTACGGCACGAACCACTCGCCGTTTGCCCATCGCGACTACACTATTGCCTGGATCTGCGCGCTTCCTCTGGAACTGGCCGCATCTCGCGCCATGCTGGATGAAGAACACCCGCCGCTGCCCAACCAACCCGGCGACGATAACGTCTACGTGCGCGGACGCATCGAGGGCCACAACGTCGTCATGGCATGCTTGCCTGGAGAGTACGGGACCAACAATGCCGCCATAGTCGCAACAAACTTGAAGCGGAGTTTCCCCAACATCCGCGGCACCATGATGGTCGGCATCGCTGGCGGCGCCCCGGGCGAGGCCGACTTGTACTTGGGTGACGTGGTTGTCGGCACGAGAGTGATGCAGTATGACTTGGGCAAGGTGCTTGGAAATGGCATCTTCCAAGAGACGGCCGTTGCAAAGACGCCCGCATCGCTGCTGAACTCGGCCGTTTCCATCCTGCGATCAAAGCATGCTCCGCACCCGTCCAGCAGTCGGATGACAAGCCTCCTGCACAGCCGACTCCCGGAGAGCTCACGCCCAGACCTGCCCGACCTCCTTTTCCGAGCATCGTATAGACATATGCCTGGTGAGCTATGTAGTGGCTGTGAGTTGGGGAAGCTACAGCCACGTGGCCTTCGTGGTCCTGACCAACCCCCCAAAATTCATTACGGAGTCATCGCTTCGGGCAACAGCGTCATAAAGGACGCAACGACCCGAGATACCATTGCCAGGCGGTTTTCGGCCCTGTGTTTTGAAATGGAGGCAGCCGGCATGATGCACAACAGCCTCCAGTGCCTGCCGATTCGTGGCATTTGCGATTACTCAGATTCCCACAAGAACAAAGCCTGGCAGGACTATGCCGCTGCAACCGCCGCTGCCTACGCAAGGGAATTGCTCGAAGTCCTTCCGCCGACATCCATGGAGCCCGCGCAGCACACCACGGGCTTCAGCGAGGTGGGCAAGCCCGCCACAGCAGGTAAGAAATCCCGCTCCTCGAACCGCTTTAGCACGATCACACTGACCATGAGTTCTTCAACAGACAACCAAGTCGTGGAACGCCGGCGACGCTTATTGGAGTCCCTAAACTTCCCCCAAATCGATGCCCGGAAAACCACCATTCGGGCTGCCCATCACAGGACCTGCCGCTGGTTCCTCCGTCACTCTGCCTACCGCGACTGGCTCGACCCCACAATGCAGTCACAAAACCACGGTTTCTTGTGGATGCGAGGCAAGCCCGGTGCCGGGAAGTCGACCATAATCAAATTTGCTTACTTGGATTCGAAAAAAAGCGACAGGCACAACGCGATTACAGCGTCCTTCTTCTTCAACGCACGTGGCGACTACTTGGAAAAATCCATATCCGGGATGTACCGGTCTCTGCTGATGCAGCTCCTCAACAAGTTCTCCGATCTTCAAACCATCCTGGACGATACGGACATTGTGCCGTGGAGCCAGGAGGGCTGCCCTGACTTGGACGCTCTGAAGGAGCTCCTCAGGAGTGCGCTTATGAGCCTTGGCCAGCGCTCCTTCACTTGCTTCATCGACGCCCTCGACGAATGTGACGAACAAGAAGTCCGAGACATGGTTCATTTCTTTGAGGATCTGGCAGAGACCACAACCGCGGATGGCATCCAACTTCGAATCTGCTTTTCAAGTCGGCCATACCCATACATCAGCATCCGCAGGGGAGTCTCATTGATTCTCGAGGACGAACCGGGGCACGCAGAAGACTTGGCGCAGTACGTCAGAAGCAAGCTCACAATCGACGACCCGTTGCTTCTCGCAGACTTGCAATCCCAGATCTTGACCAAAGCTTCCGGTATCTTTTTGTGGATCGTCTTGGTCGTGGATATGCTGAACAAAGAGGACGACGACGGCGGCCTCGCTCTACGCACGAAGCTTTCGAAGATTCCGGACGGGCTGAGCGAATTGTTCAAAAACATCCTGACACGTGATCAAAAGTCCCCTGAACGGTTGCTGCTCTGCGTCCTATGGATCCTCTGCGCCCAACGACCTCTCACTCCGGCGGAGTTCCGTCATGCTCTTTGGGTGGCCATGTTGGATTCAAGCTCGGAGCAGAAGGACTGCGAAGTCGACCCCGAAGTCCCGGACATCAGCATGGATGCATGCATCAAACTGGTCACAAGCGCATCCAAAGGTCTTGCCGAGATTACCAAGTCCAAGAAACCAACCGTGCAATTTGTTCACGAATCAGTCCGGGACTTCTTGGCGAAGGAGAGGGGCCTCCAAGACCTTTGGCCTGAACTTGGATTTGAGTGGGAGGGTCCCAGCCACGACAGGCTCAAACGCGGTTGCACGAGATATCTGGCTCTTTCAAGAGTAATGGAGGAGGACCTCTGGCGCATCGAGGAAGACACACGGAACGTGCTGGCCCAGAAATACCCACTGCTGGAGTATGCCAGCAAGTATGTCCTCCATCATGCCAACGCTGCGGCGCTCGTTATTCCTCAGGACGAATTCCTGTCTCGGTTTTTCATATCCATCTCGGCTTCGCATGGCGTGCTCAACCTTTTTGAGAAGCAGAAAGCTCGGCGATACTCTCTACACATCCGTCACGACCGCCATTTTGCAAGCGTTCTCTACGTTCTAGCAGACAAAGGCTTAGCAAATCTCATCCGCGCACACACAAACGGAAAGCCTAGCGGCTATGGGGTCAGCCGAGTCTCTCTTGCTTTTCCGGAAAGATATGAGTTCCCATTCTTTGCGGCGTTGGCCAATGGCCACAAAGACGCCCTCGCTGCCCTTCTGGGGCTACGCTCAACTACCTACGATGGGATCGATATCGCGGAAGGCTTCAAGTACAAAAAGGATTTGAAGGGATACAAAGATCGAACGCCCTTGTCCTGGGCTGCCGGAGAGGGCCGACTTAGTATGGTGAAGGCTTTGGTATCAGCAGGAGGTGTGGGGATCGTCAACGAAACGGATTACAGTGATGATACACCTCTGATCCTATCCGCAGAGCAGGGCCATGAGGACGTGGCGCGGTTTCTCATTGAGAAAGGGGTAGACGTCAACGCGAAGGATGGTCATGGAAGAATCGCGCTCATCTGGGCCGCAGAGAATGGGCACGAACCTATCGCACGACTTCTTATTAAGCATAAGGCAAACGTCAATGCTAGGGATAACCATGGAAGTGTGGCAATTTTACCTGCCTCCGAGATGGGACACGAGGGTTTCGTACGACTTCTACTCGACAACGGGGCAGACGTCGATGAAGTTAATTGGAAAGAAATAACCCCGCTAATTTTGGCCTCGAGGGAAGGCCACGATGCTGTTGTAAAGCTTCTCATCAATCGTGGAGCAGACGTCGATTTCGTGGGACGGGGAGGACTGACGGCACTTATGTGTGCTTCGAAACACGGACGCGAGGTTCTCGTCCGGCTGCTTCTCAAGAATGGGGCAGATCCAAACCGCCGGAACGCGGGTGGACAAACGGCACTGATGTTGGCTGGTGACGAAACAATCGCAAAGCTTCTTATTGATAGCGGGGCGGACATCAACATTCGGACTGAAAAAGGCAAGACAGCATGGGACATGGCCTTTTCTTCGGGCCATTTCGATGTGGCCGCATTCTTGGGAAGGGTTCAGCCCGATATCGTTAGAAAGAGCTCGAGGAAGCATGGCACAGCAGATATTTCAGGATCGCTTCCAGGTTCAGGCTCTGGGGTTTGAGATGGCTGCGGGGACGGTAGTTAGGTTGCACCGACTACCAGACTTGATCAATTACTACCTCGTTCGGTAGGTATGTACATGGCATATCTCTCCCCATCCCATCCGGGCACTCATTTCAAGCTCTCATCTTGCTCACCCCCTTTGTTTTCCCATCCTCCGACCGCCAGCCCCTGTCATTTTGAGTCATCAGCGTGCTAACCCAACCGCCCAACCACCACCACCCCATACAGCACATGGTTCTTTTCCTCCATTTCAATGCCCACCACAGAAACGGAACCCACAAAAAGTCCAAAAAGGGGCCAAGAAACCAACCCCAATCCTCAACCCTCAAACCTAAGCCTTAAAAGGCACCGCCTCAGGCAACGTCTTGGGCGTATTCCTCGCCTTATCCCCAATCAAATGCTCAAACGACGGCGCCCACTCCACGCGCGGGTTATACGGCTCAAAGTCCCACAGATAGCCCAGCGTGCGCAGAATCGACGTTGCCTGGTACGAGACAACCTTGCCGGCCGCGTTGGCGCGCTGCTGCTCGACCACCGCCTTGCCGACCCAGGGGGAGATGAGGATGGTCGGGATGCGGCCGCCGAGGCGGTCGAAGTTGAAGGTGTAGGGACCGCCGCCCGGGGTGGTGGCCGCGGTGAAGGAGAGGTTGTCCGGGGCCGGGGCGAGGGGCGGCGCGACGTGGTCGTGGAAGCCGCCTGTCTCGTCGAAGGTCAGGATGAAGAGGGTTTCTTCCCATTGGGGGCTGGCGCGGAGGGTTTCGTAGACTTGTTTGATGAGGGCTTCGCCCGCGGAGATCAGGCCGGCCGGGTGCATCGAGGTGGTGCCCACGCCGCAGCAGGAGGGGTTGAGGAAGCTGAGGGAGGTGAGGTTGCCTGCCTTGGCGTCGATGTAGAACTGGTCGAGGTTGACGACGTGGTTTTGGAGACCGGCGTCGTAGGTCGACTTAAACCAGTTGGCCTCGGGGCCGGTGCCGCCGGCGGGGTCGTGGTAGTTGCGCCACTGGAGGCCGCGCTCCGTCAGGGATTGGAAGATGTTGGGCTGGTTGAAGCCCTGGGCCTTGAAGCTGGCGTCGTTGGTGCCGTGGCCGTACGAGCTGCCCGACACGAGCGCCAGGCGGTTGGGGTTGGTGGGGCCGGGCACGTCAGAGTGCCAGTGGTTGAAGGTGACAAAGTTTTGCACCAGCTCGGTCAGGACCGGCACCTGCTTCTCGGTGTAGTAGTTCATGACCTGCTGCGAGAGGGTCGTGCGGTTGACCTTGGAGCTGTACAGGCGCAGCTGCTCGTGCACGAAGCCCTGCTGGTTGGGCTTGAGCTTGCCCGAGGCGATGTCGGCGTTGGACGGCGTGAAGTTGCCGTAGAACTGGAAGTTGTTGCCGTAAATCGCGTGGTCCGGGTCGTTGGTGATGGAGTCGAAGCCGATGGCCTCGGAGCACACCTTGCCGTCGGCCAGGTTGGTCAGGTTGTACGGGTTGCAGTACGGGCCGCTGTTGATGGGGTTCTCGAGGCCCTTGAGCTTCTGGCCGCCGAGGAGGTTGTCGAACGAGCGGTTCTCCATGACCAGGATGACGACGTTCTTGATGTGCGCCTTGAGGTTGTCAACCGGGCTCGTGGGGGGCTTGGTCGGGCAGGCCTGGGCGGCGGCCGCGAGGGCGAGCAGGCCCTGGAGCGAGGTGGGAAGCATCTTGAGGAAAGTAGGCACTAAGAAAGCAAAGATGGGACTCCTGAGGAGATCTACTGCGACTGGCAAGCAGCGAGTAGTAGTCTGGTGATTGAGGTGTGAGGAGCGTCCTGGCCAGCTTCAAAATTCAAACGGCAGCCGGAGTCGTGGGTGACCTTATATACCCGGCGCCGAGAGAGAGGCCCGGGATATCAGAGCCAGTAATGCCGAGTCTGCACTCCTCGGTCGTCGCTCACAGCTCCTCACAACCCGAGTGCCGTCCGTCGCCGTCTGGGTGTCGCGAGCGCCGACCTCTCCGAGGAGCTTCAACCCACGTGTTGGCCTGAACCCCACGGCGTGCCTGGCGGGCTTGACACAGGCATGTTGGACAAGCTAGAAACATGCAATGCCCGGTGTCGGCCATGTGCTGGGCGGGAGTCGTGCTCACGAAAAGCGGTTAAGGTCCCTCGGTTTCGGTTGCCACCATGTGTCTCGGCTGCAAGGAGAAAGAAAAGGAAGAAGGATCCAACGTCGCTGCGGGAGGCCATGCGGTATCACGACATTGCAGGGAGTCTACGATGACACCGCGGGGAGCGTTGGATGCAACTCTCCCCAATAGAAGCGGCCCATAACCGCACGCACCCACGGAATACAACCCGAGTACAACACCATCGGGACGAGTTCAGGTTCTGTCAACCCGATCCTTCGTTGCTGTCCGCGCGCCGTGACAGACGGCACACCGAGCACAGTTTCCCACGCTATCTGTGCAAGCCGTCTAACTGCTCGAAGATACAGCATATGGAGTACTGCAGTGTCGATCCCAATGTCGTGCTCTGCTGGTCTGCCATTGGCTGTCTGAGTCGTGGTGGGCCGCCTGCGGACTTACCAAAGTAAGCAGCACGGCACGCACGGTAGTTGGCCCTGGTTAAAGTTGCTTGATTAGCCTTGGCACGGGGTTGCAGCGAGACAATTAATTGGGCAGCGGTGCGGAGCTTAAAATCCGCACGAGTCTGAATCAGAATCAGAATCCCCCCACAACCAACCACAAACCCCCATCCACTGTCATCCCTCGTTCAACCACCGCCCCTGCCCGGCACGCACCGGCAGTGACAGGCCACAGCTCGCACATGGCTTGTTACCCAGGGCGGGGTATGCATCGACAGACAATATTCCCATGCACATAAATTGAGGCTTGAGCGGGGAATCAAGGTCCTGCCTCTTTTGTCACCGAGATGCACAACAAGGCGAGAGTGGAACCCGAACTGTCAGTCTGTCAGCCATGAGCTACCCCTGGGCCCCGGCTCCCTGATCCTTCGGGACTACACTAACGCGAGTTAGCGACAGATTCTTCGATCCCAGCCTGTGTCCTCCCACGAGGCAGAGACGGCCAATGAACGGGCACGCTTTACGCATGCAACAGCCGTGTTGTTCGCCATTGGAAACGCCGGCACCCACGAGGGCAGAGAAACGGGATTCCTGGGGTTTTGCATGCAGAAAAAGTGAAAAAGCGCTGTTGTGGCCGGCCTTTTCCCTTCCCTCCTAATCAGTGATTATTCAACCCGCGACTGTCATTTCACCATTTCCAAGAACAATCACGAGGGAGACTGAAGTCACCTACCTCACTTACCTCGCCTTGTTTTACTGTCAGTGTCCACACTCTTCGGGGCACTTCTTCAACCACACCAGACACACAGTTCCGTCGCCTTTGAGGTCTGGCCTCAGTAACCACCATGGCAACCTCGTCACGACGCTGGCGCCCCTTCCTGGAGAAACTCGGCCTCCAACCCGAGTCTTCCCAGGGGAAACCCTCCACCAACGGCTTCGAGTCCCTCCCGCTCTACTCCTCCCTAGCAGACAGCGACGAAGCCTCCTCCTCTTCCACTTCTTCCACGCCCACATTACTCCCATCCTCACCACCACCATCACACTCGCACCCACCAAAATCAAAACCAATGGCAACACCAACCCCACCCACAACCCAACAAAACCCATGGTTCCAACGCCCAACGCAAACCCGCTTCTTCGCAGACTTCACACTAGGCTTCGCAGACGGCCTGACAGTTCCCTTCGCCCTGACAGCCGGCCTCTCCTCGCTCGGCCACACCGACACGGTCATCTACGCCGGCATGGCTGAGATCTGTGCGGGCAGCATCAGCATGGGCATTGGTGGGTATTTGGCTGCTCGGGGGGAGGTTGCTGCTGCTGCTGCTGCTGCTGCTTCTTCTCCTTCCAATGCAGATGGGGTCGGTGATGTGGGGTGTGGAGGTGAGGATGGGGATGTGGAGGAAAAGGGCGGTCGGCTGTCGTCGTCGTCGTCATCGCTGCTGTCAGATGGGGGAGAGAAAGAAGAGGCTGGTGTTGTTGTGGCGCGGTACCTGGATCCGCTGGATCTGCCGGGGCGGTTGCATGAGTTGGTTGCGGAGCATATCCGTCACTGCCCCGGGGCCGTGGAGAGGTTGGTGGCGATTGCACGAGATGCCAGGGAAGCCAGTGAAGAAGAGGAGGAGGAGGAGGAGGAAAGGCTGCCGTCGCCCATCATGGCTGGGCTGTCGGTCGCGCTGGGGTATCTGCTTGGCGGCATGATCCCGCTGTTTCCGTATTTCTTGGTGAGCGAGGTGCAGGACGGGATGGTGTGGAGTTTTGTGACGTGCGCCGTCGCCTTGTTTGTGTTTGGCTTCGGCAAGGACTTGGCGTTGAGCGGAGGGGCGGGGCCGCGGTCGGGGTCGGATGGCAGGGTGCGGTGGAGAGATATCCGCAGAAGTGCCTGGGAAGGGCTGCAGATGGTCATTTTGGGAAGCGTGGCTGCCGCCGCCGCGGTGCTGTGCGTGAGGGCATTCGAGGGGTTCCGAGTAGAACCGGCGGAGCAGAAGGGGTGATGGCGTAACGAAGCAATTGAAGAAAAATAACAAAAAAATAACAAAGCTAAAAATAAGAATACCCCTTTTTGCCTTCTCTCAGTCCCCAACAGTCCGTAGACCCGGAGCCCGAGAAAGTGCGCCCTTCTCGTCGTCAATGCGGTGTTGATTCCATGGGGTCTGGCTCAGCGGTTAGCATTGACGCCGGAATTGCACCCAGTAACCGGGAACAGCCCCGGCAGGGTTTTCACTTATTTGTTTGTCGTCCATGGTCGACGGCAGGATCCGGAGTCCGATGTTGCCCTGAGGCCGAGGCTGCAGTTTCCTTCGTGCAGGAGGTGGTCCGTCAAAGGCCGGATTACCCCACAGCACGGCTCGGGGTCGGTGCAAATTTGGGTGGCCATGACGCGGGAGCATTCTTGGAGGTTGCCCAAAACGGCAACGCCCAGGCCCGGGAGCAGTACCCGAACGGGATGGCTGACACGAACCCCCGCCGCCAAGAGCCATGCCCATCTTAGTTGAACGTCACTTCTCGAGTCTCCGAGTTCAGAGACATTTGGTATCAGCAACCATCACTGGGAAGGTAGAGGCAACACCCTTGAGAACGAGTGGCGGCTGTCCGGTCTCACCATGTATAAAAGGCTCCTCTCCTCCTCCTCTTTCTCCTGCGCTCAAGCTCTCCGTCACATCCCAAGCAACACCAAGCCTCGACTTGTCCGGCTCATCCACCAAAACAACGCAAACCCATCATCTCACAGTCCGCTGCTCAAAATGGCCTCCCCAACCGCCATCCCCGTCGCCAGCCTCGGCGCAAACGCCGACATGGCCAAGAAGATCCAGGACCTCTTGCTGCCCGAATACGACAGTGAGTTCTGATCATCAATCCCCATCATCACCGCCCCCTTTTCTCTCCCCCACCTCCACCACCCCTACCAACACATAACAACCGACCCAACCCATCCAATCCGAACAACAAACAAACATGCCCCCCTGCTCTAACAAAAAAAACACAGTCGTACACATCTGCCTCACCCCCCCTTCCGCCCAAACCGAACTCCCCCCCCTCTGCGCAGGCGACACAACCGTCCAACCCGCCTGCGAGCTAGGGAGCAACGCCGCCCGCTCCGTCGCAGAGCGCAAGGTGCCTAAGGCGATTATCTTTGGTGGTGGGATTGGGGATGAGGACGTTGAGAAGGTCGTTGCTGCTGTTGGGAGGGAGGAGGTCAAGGTTGTTAGGGTTCGGAGGGAGGATATTCTGGCGAAGGGGGTGACGGTGCCGGATCCGGGGGTTGTGGCTGAGGTGTTGAGGGGGGTTTTGGGGGGGTTTGTGGAGAGGGGGGAGATTTGATGTCATGTCGGGCGACCTGGAGGGTTTGGGTTTTGGTACCTTGAGTCTTCGCTCCGTGGAAATGGAATGGTTGTTGGAGGATGGGGTTGCTGTTTGGCTTGAAGTGCTTCAAATGCGTGCGCGCGTCAATGAGTGTGTGTTAAGTGTTCGATGGTGGGTGCTTGATGATGGGAGTGCGGGTGATGAAGAGTGTGGGTGATGAGATTGCCAAGTTGGAATGCGAGAAGCACGAGAAAGAAAAGGAAAAAAGAAAGGAAGATGAGCTTCGTCAAGTTGACCCCCGAGAACCCTTAAACTCTTCACAAAGGACGTATCAAACTATGCGGGCACTGCCTACTACTAAGGCGTTGTACCGACAAACCCATACGGGCGTTACCATGAACGAGTTTGTCAGCCCAAGGCAAAGAGGAGAAAGCCTTCTAGGTTGGGTAGCGCAAAGCGCGGGAGTTGAACCCACTGTCTCTTACTGGTGGCCAGTATGCGAGACCACTTGACTAGCAAGCTCTGGATGTGTTGGAAACAGTGTGCATTTGCGACGGGTTATATGGCTGGGAACGGGCAGGAAGGGCAGGGACGACAGGAAGGTGCGCGCCCCTGGCTGCCTTGCTGCTTGGCGACCGCCCCGGGAACCATGACGCGTTTCCTCATCCCAACTCCGCCCACACAGCGCGAGGAGCGCGTCTTGGACGTGACTAGATGGGCAATGCTTCTGTCTCCTAAAATCTTGAGATGCGTTGGCATTCCACCATTGCAGCTCCAACACCATGTCCAAGGTTCATGGATGAGCTCCATTCTGGATTTATATTTCACATACCCACAAGGACCACTCTTGGTGTTCTTCTCTTGATGCCTTCTCCATGTATCTCACCCTACTTCTCTAAGGTAGATACCATTACGTTGATGACTTCATTTCGTGCGCATGTTCTTGTCCAAACAGAACACTTATCCAGCATGATAATACCCCGCAGCATATTAATTATCCAAGACATGTGTCCATGTTGCCTACTCGCCCTGTGCTGGATATCTGGTCTCGAACGTCGTCCTATTGTGAGGAATCTGTCATTCCCACCTACCATATTCTCTTGAACTCAACACATCCATCATGCCAAAGTCTTGCGTCTCGTCACAAGAAACAGGGCCATTGCCCAAACCTGTTGTTCCGTTAACTTCTCTCAGAGCCAAGTGTACCCCTCAACTCCAATTTCCCCGCGAACAACCCTGCCCCTGCAGTTCTGTGCGGGTTTTCCTCCCCTCTCGAAATGTTCCGCAGGAAACTTTCCAGAAGTTGAGCACTACATCACGTCCACAATTCTTGGGGACAAGGTTGCGTTTTTGCCGCTCCAGGGACCCCACCAGTGCGTTTTTGGTGTTTGCTCAGTCTCGTCATTTGTAGGGACTGCCAAAGCTTTCCTGGTTTATTCTTGCTGAAGTTCTTGATCATGTTGAGTTTGACGTCGACTACATGCACATACCGGATAGACCCTCAGACTCTTCAAGATACCTATCTGGGGTAACTGACCATGGCACCTGAGTGACGAGACGGAAGAACTGGGCGGTTGCGTGACTGACTGACTTGGTCGTCAAACACTCCGAGAGATGCCAAAACGTGGGTTCCCAAAAGACCAGGTATTATTAAGTATCCCAAGTCCATATTCTCCCTTCTGGCTGTGACTTGTTTATGAACCCACGGCAGCTGTCACATCGAGGTGTAATTATCCCATCAGCACACAGGCGTCGAACAATAAGAAATAAAAAGTAACAAGCCATTTAGAAGCTCCAGGCAAGTGGGGACCTATTGTTGAGTATGGTGCCATATTTCATCTCAACTTATTGTTTACTTTCTATTTCCATTCTTTCCCGGCAAGAACGCGACCCGCCCATGACTATATTTTCCCGCCAGCCTCAGGACCGCGACCACACTTTTTCTCCTACAACCCAACGCGGTCTTTTCTCGGCCTCCCAACCATTTCCCCCTCCCTCGGTCAGATCGCCGCTTTTTATCCCCCTCCCCCTTCCTCTTCAATCTTCTTCTTCTTCTCTCTCCCTCTCCAATCTTCTTCCTCCTCGTTTTCTCCCAAACTTCAACCCGCCCACAGCATCGTCTCCCTGCTGCCTTTTTTCGCCTTTCTCTCTTCTTTTTTTCTTTTCCAAAACTAAGGAAGACGAAAAAAAGAAGTAACTTCACGACTAGGCCGTCCTCCATCTTCTCTTTTTTTGTTCTCTCTCTCCCCGAAAAAAGAGGCTTCGGGACGCGGTCCTTTCTTCTTCTTCTTCTTCTTCTTCTTCCCCCCCTCAGAAACAACAACGACTTCGTGACGCGGCTCGCTCCTCTTCTTCTTCAGAGAAAAAAACCTTCACCCGCGGCCCTCACTTCTTCCTTTCTTTCCTCGACAGAAGAAAAAGACTTCGGACCCAACCCTCTCATTCTTCTTTTCTTCTTTTCTCGACAAAAACACGTCGCCCGCTCGTCTTCTTCTCTTCAAAAAAGAAAACAATAACTTCACGACGTGGCCCTCTCATCTTCTTCTTTCTCTTCGAAAAAAAAAACAGTACCCCACGACTCGGTCCTCTCGTCTTCCCTCTTTTTTTTTCGAAAAACGAAAAAAAGGTAAGTTCACGACTCGTCCCCCCCTTCTTTCTCCCTCTTCTTACAAAAAGGAAACAGCAAGTTCATGACTCGCCTTCCTTCTTCCCTTTTCCGAGGAAAAAAAAAAAGCTTCGCGACTCGGGCCTTCTTCTTCTTTTTTTTTTTTTAAAAAAAAAAAAAAAGAAATTAACTCGACGACCCAGCCTTTCTCCTCTTCTTTTTTTCGAAAAGAAAATACGAACAAAAAAAGAATGTCGAGCCTCGCCAGCGACCTCCTCGTGGACTTGTTCCCCCGGGCGGGCTTTGTCTGGCGTCGTGGCCAGGGCTCCCCGCGGATCCTGCGGTCGGATGCCCGCGACGCGACGGTCCGCCACGCGGTCGCCGACGTGCTGGGTGCCGAGGGCGTGCTGGCCGCGGCGGACGGCAAAGTTCGGAAGCGGGACGCCCAGCGCCTCGTCGTCTGCGCGGTCGCCAACGCGGCCGCAAAGGTCAACGACGGCGTGGTCGGCCTGCGCGCGGGCAGCGGGACCGTCGATTTTCTGGAGCGGTCGGCCCAATTTTCCGAGCTGTCCAAGGCAATCCCCGAGGATGTCTGGTAAGTGTCTTTGCTGTTTTTTGCGCCTGTCCTTGCTTTGCTCTTCCGTCCCTAGATCTGGCTGTCATCAACACACCCAACAGGTCACCATCTCACCATCCGATCTGAGAGCGCCAACGCCAAAAGTCGCAAAATCTAACGTGTGTTTACTTCACAGGGTCGAGCTCGTCTACCAGATCGCGCGTGCTCGCAACGAGTACAAGCGCAAGACCCCCCTCGCTCAGCAGATGAGTGAGAAGGACCGCCTGACCGCCCTGGCGCACGCCATCGACGGTCTGCTCGAGGCCGCCGGTCACCATTGGTACGTCCTTTGTTTTTATCCCGAGCTCGCTTTACTTTTCCCTTCCTTGATGGACTGTCGGATTGCGCTGGCATCAGTCGTTGTTCTGGCAGCAGGCAGCTCAAGTTCTACACTCTCTCCCCTGTCCCATACATCAGCCAGAATCAGCCCTTCCCCGCCTTGCACACCCCCCACCACGCCCGCAACTCAAAACAGCAGACAAACAACTAACACCCTCCACCTCTCACGCAGGGACTGGCTAGAACTCGAGTTCTTTGCCTACCCCCATCTGATGGGGGAGGCCGTCGACTACGAGGTCGACGAGGACGAGGACGACGACGAGGAGGCGGCGGAGAAGGCGGGGCCGGTCAGAGTGCCGGTGCCCAGGGAGGAGGAGGAGGACGTCGCCGTCGACGCGACGATGGCAGACGCCGCCGAGGCGGCGCAGGAGCTCCCCCGTCAGATGGGGAAGCTCACCATCGTCGATGTCGACGGTGATGTTGAGATGGAGATGTGAGCGCCGAAAGGGCGCCACGGGGTGTTTTTGGGGGGAGGGGCTGGTTTTGTTTTCGGTCTTTTTTTTTTCCTTTGCTGTTTGTGTTTTCGGTTTTTTCTCCTTTTGTTTTTTGGGCTGGCTGGTGCTTGAGAGGGTTTGCTCTTCTTGGGACGGGCGCGTGTAATATTTTTAGATACCCAGGGCTGCATTGCTTTCTTTTTTTGTTTTGGCTGCCTTGATTCGGAGTCAGGATGGGCATTTTCGGGGAGAGGCGCAAGGCGGGCATAGCAGACATGACAAGAGACCGGCTTTTTCTCTCACACATTTATACACATTTGAGATCGTGGCCAGTGACCCCAAGACGTCCCGGGGCAAACGTCCCATTTCTAATACCCATGACGCCAACGAGGTGGATGCCATCATCGCTCGGCGTGTCGATCTTGAGAGTGACGAGGTCGTCCTGAGGGAGCTTCAGGTCGGATACACGGGAACATTTGGACGCTGCCGTCGTTCTGGACTGCAAAAAACAGATGGGAGGGTTTTCCTGAGAAAACCCAGGCGGGAGAGGGGTCGTGGAACACAGTTCTGGCGAGGGAGTGCGTAAGGGACTTGCCCTTGGCTTGACCGCCATCGCCATCGCCATCGCCATCGGCGTAGCGCCAGTTCCAGCCGCCGAGGTTTCCCTGGAATGTACGATTGACTGAGCCGAAAATGTCGTAATTACTTAATGCCGTTGGCCATGAAAGGCACGTCATCCGTCTCCCAGTGTGGGACAGGGGAACTGAAATCGGGAGCCATCGTTCTGGCTCGAGTGGAATGAGGTTCGTTGAGAGAGTTGACCTATCCATTATGTCAGTATGAAAGTTTCGACAATGCTTTGCCTTCCCTGTCAAGAGAGACCTGGTTTCTTGGGGCTGACAACAATACAGCTGGGGCGGCAACTTATTGGACTCGAAAGAACAACTGATCAAGGGCGAAGTCACATTTGTCTTCCGGTGATCGTGGCAATAATACCTGTGTCATCCCAGCTACGCCCCCCAACATTGCCTGCCCGCCTGGCCGGGGCTGCTGATTGCTCGGATCTCAATCTCAAGAGCCTCGGGACAGGACAAACATTTCTATTTGTGCCAGAGCCATGAGATGGAGAGTTCAAGTTTAAAGACTCCAACTGTTGATCTTTTTGTCCAAGACAATGCGTGAACCAGAGTCGGCTTGGTGCTCGGAGGCGAGTTGTATCTAAATGGACGGACAGGTGTTAGAGTATATTTACTTCCAAGTGACGTGTAAGTTGGGAGATTTTCCTTCTTAGTTTGGAGCTATTTCCTTCTTGGGAGTGGAAAATCTTTCCCCCACTGAGCCCGTTGTTTTGGTGGGACAGTGAGGTGGACATGCCTTCCATGCTGCTGGACTCAAGGCCCCCCAAACCATCACTGAACCGAAGGCATGAAATGAAAGAAATGTTAATACCGGCAGATACGAAATTCCAGATTTACCAGTTACGTTTGTCAGGAAAGAAAATGAAGGACACGAGAAAATGCGGTTTGCGGAAACAGCTGATATTGGATGAAGAATGGTGTCCAAAAGTTTTAGTCTCTAGCTTCGGACTCCTTTTGGCAAAGTCGTTGAGCCGTTCCCATGAGGTTGGGTGCTTTGAGCTTCCAAGACTCTGGGATCGACGACTGTCAGTTTCCACTCTCCGACATCAGACGAGACTTCATTGACCAGCCGACACTTAACCTGGGATGTGCTTCAACATTATGTTTCTGGATAGACAGCCAAAGGCGGCTGTTGCATCTTTCCAAGACGCCCTAAAGCTCTTTCATCCGGTCTCCCCATTCTTTCACCACGCTCCTTCCTGCCCCCAGCTAAACCAAAACTTTATAACCCCGCGTTCAACACAGTACCAACAACACATTCTCGAGCTTGCTAGTCAAGTGGCCTCGCATGCTGACCACCAGCAAGAGGCAGTGGGTTCAACTCCCGCACTTTGCGCTACCCAACCTAGAAGGCTTTCTCCTCTTTGCCTTGGGCTGTCGGACTGTCCATGGTAAAGCCTGTATAGGTTTGTTGGTCAACGCCTTAGTAGTAGGCAGTACCTTCATAGTTTGATACGTCCTCTATGGAAGTCTTGAGGGTTTCGGGGTAAACTTGACAAAGCTTAACGTTATCTTCCCCCCCCCCCCTAAGGTAGTCGAGGGTGCACGATACCCACATCGCGTATCACACAGAAACAAAGACAAGCGTACTGGGCAATAAGATACATGAGGTCAATAAGTTCAAACCTTTAGAAGCAGTTTTTCATGCCATTTTGGGGTGTTACATCACCCACCTTCCGATGACAGAAGATAAAACTCTACCGTACACTCACCATGACCGACTCAAGAAAGAGAACCAACAAGTGGTGCTTGTAGAGTTACCTTATGTTGGAGTAATGGAGAAATGCAGGAGCTGTTGCTCGCCCCCTTAATTAGAGCCCCAACGTCAATGTCACACAGCCCAAAACACGCTCACAACACCAAGGCCAGACCTCTCACAAGAACTCCCACTGGCATCTGCAAATGTATTGGGCCCGTCTATGGTACTCTACAGTCCAACACATCACAATCCCATCCCACACTCTCCCTCCACCGCTCAGTGCCTCTCCCGCCTCCTGGGCGCCGCTCTTATTATGTCGTCCACACGCAACAGGAGCTGTGTTTGTCAGGTTAGTCCACTGTCAGTTCCAGACAAACACACAGCAACCACGCTGCATGTAAGGGGGAAAACTTTGGGGGGAAAAGGAAAGAAACTCACCTCGGCAGCCTCGCTGGCCGAGTTCACCACCGCCTTCTTCAGCTTGTAGCTCTCAATAACACCGAGCTCGCGCATGTCGGTGATGCCGCCGCCGGGGGTCATCAGGTCGAGGCCGTACGTGGTCATGCCGTCGTAGATGGCCTTGCGCAGGCGGGCGACGAGGTCGCCCGAGTCGAGGCCGGCGTTGTCGGCAAGGATGGTGGGCAGCTGGCGCAGGGCGACGGCAAAGGCCGCAACGGCCGTCTGCTTCTTGCCCTCGACGCGCGTGGCGGCGCCCTCGACGGCCTTAGCCATGAGCATCTCGGCGCATCCACCGCCCAGCGTCGTGCGCGGCTCCTTGACAGTCTGCGACAGCACCGCCAGCGCGTCGTGCAGGCTGCGCTCCGCCTCGTCCAGGAGCTGGTCCGTCGCGCCGCGGAGCACAATGGTGCAGGCCTGGCCCGCTGCCACGCCCGAGAACTTGATGAGCGTGTCCTCGCCGATCAGGACTTCCTCGATCAGGTCGCAGTGGCCGAGCTTGACCTGGTCCGGGTGGTCGAAGGTGGACGCGATCTCGCCGCCCGTCACGAGGGCCAGGCGCTCGATGCCGTCGAAGTCGGCGTGCTCGATCGACATGATGCCGGCGTCGGTGAAGAGCTGCTCGGGCCAGTTGTAGATGAGCTGCCGGTTGATGAAGCAGTTGATGCCGTGCGCCTTGATCTTCTCCACCTTGGCCTTCATCTTCTCGCGTTCCGCCTTCTCCAGCTCCGCCAGCTTGCTGGTCGAGCTGACCTTGAGCGACGCGCCAAAAATCTTGACCTTGTCCGTGTCCATTGACGTGTTGGCCACCAGGATCTTGGCCTTCTCGAGCCGCTTGGGCTGGTTGACGCCAATCTTCTTGTCGAGGATGAAGCCCTCGTCAAGGTACGACTCGCTGAGCTTGCCACCGGCCTTCTTGATGATCTGGATGTGGCTGAGGTCGGACGAGCCCTTCAGCCGCAGCACGGCCTCGACGGCCAGCTTGGAGAACTGGTCGCGGTCCTGGGCGAGCACCTTGGAGCTGAGCGTGGTCCGGGCGATGGCGATGAGGTCCTTCTTGAAGGCTTCCGCGTTCTTGCTGTGGTCCACCGCCGAGCCCTCGAGGGCCTTGAGCGCCGCCTGGCTGGCTATCCGGTAGCCTTCGATGATGGTCTGGGGGTGGATCTTCTGGGCGACGAGCTTCTCGGCCTCGCGGAGCAGCTCAGCGGCGAGCACGGCGACCGAGGTCGTGCCGTCGCCCACTTCGTCGTCTTGCACCTTGGAGATGTTCACCAGGACCTTTGCCGCCGCGTTGTCGAGAGCGATAGACTTGAGGATCGTCGCGCCGTCGTTTGTCACCATGATCTCGCCCGTCGACCTGTCCGCCGCCCCTTTATTGTCAGCCACCACGACCCAAACACAACCGGGATCCCACCGATCCAACCCCGACCCACATACGCAGACTGCAGGATCTTGTCCATGCCCTTGGGGCCGAGTGTGCTCTTGACCAGGTCGCCGACGGCGATGGCGCCGACAAAGGCCGTGAGGCGGGCATTCTCGCCCTTTTCCTCTGTCGTGCCCTCTTCGAAGATCTGAGTGGGGCTGAACGAAGACTACCGGTGGGTGTTAGCAACGGGCCGGAATAAATGCCAAAAAAATCAAGGAGAGATGCAACACACCATGGCGTCGACCGAATCGGGTATCTGAGGAGGGGATGGAAGCCAAAAAGTCTATGTGCGGAAATGAGGTCCGCTGTAGCAACGGGTCCGTGATGGCGGGGAGGAGGGGCAGCTCGGGACCAGGCAGGCGCTCCTTGCTCTGCATTCGCAGCCAGCGGAAGCTGCTGGACTTTTTGCCCAGGCAACGGCAATATTCTGGGCTGTCTTCACCGCCTTACCCGATTTGGCAGTCACCCAAAACGGAACATTGGGCTCATTTTACCACGGAGAGGTCTCGAGATGGCAAACAATGGAATGTTCTTAGTTTCGATTTTACAGGAAACTTCCAGTTTTATTCCAATATTTGCTTTTTTCCAGAAATTGCTGTCGCGAAGCAGTTCCCCTCCCCTATGTTGTCGAGCATCCCGCCAAAACTAAGACTCGGCAGGCAGCTAAAACACAGACTCTTGTGTGGGGCCAGTCTCCGGCTGCCAAAAGTCTGAACCCCACCACGGCCTGCGCAGCGCACAAAATCTCGTCAATTATCCCGACGACGAAGATCCCCATCGACCGGACCCCCCCGCGCCAGCGCAACGCTATCGAGAACGCATCCCGTTTTCGCATTTCGCAGCAGCAGCAGCCACACGATCCCACGATCCAAAAAGACTGACTGCCCAGCATGGCGCCGTCATTCGACCATTTGAGGGACGAGGACCTCGACGAGGAGGATTTCGATGTGGACGAGGTCGACATCTCCGATCTCCGCGAGAAATATGAGGTCCAGCTCGAGCAGGGCTACGACGCCTTCGTCGTCATCGACGGCCTGCCCGCCGTCACCGAGGACCAAAAACCGAAGCTCTTCAAGTTCCTGCTGAAGAAGCTCAACTCGGTCGGCCGCACCAGCGAGGACTCCATCTACATGCCCATGGGCGACAATGGCAAGTCGCTGAGGTATGCCGCCCCGCCGATTGCCGTGTCTTCTGCTGCCAGTGCGGAGCTGGCGGCTCTGCAAAGACTGGGCTGGTTCGTTGGTTTGACACTGACCCATCTGTTAGCTTTGCCTTTGTCGAATACTCGTCGCCCGCCGAGGCGGCCGCCGCCGTTCGCCAGCTCGACTACACCGCGCTCGACAAGAAGCACACCATGCGCGTCAACAAGCTCACTGATGTCGACCGGTACGGGCGGGAGGGCCGCATCGAGGAGGAGTACACGGCGCCCAAGATCGAGGAGTTCCAAGAAAAGGAGCACCTCCGGTCCTTCATGGCGGATCCGAGCGGGCGCGGCAGAGACCAGTTCGTCATGTTCAGGGGGGATTCAGTCGGCATTTTCTGGAACAACGAGAAGGACCAGCCCGAGAACGTTGTCGACCGGCAACAGTGGACCGAGACCTTCGTTCAGTGGTCGCCTCTGGGCACCTACCTCACATCAGTGCACGCTCAGGGTGTGCTGCTCTGGGGTGGCGGATCTTGGTCGCGCCTGAGGCGCTTTGCCCACCCCTTCGTCAACCTCGTCGCCTTCTCCCCCAACGAAAAGTACCTCGTCACCTGGTCGAACCGCCCCATCTCGATCCCCGACAGCGGCCACCCCGCCCTGTCGCTCGACGACGATGGAAAGAACTATGTCATTTGGGATATTGAGACGTCCAAGCCCCTGCGCTCGTTCGCCCAGCAAGACACACCGGCGGCCGGCGATGCTGAGGGCGCCAAGAAGCCCGCCAAGTTCCCCTGGCCCGCGTTCAAGTGGTCGGCCGACGACAAGTACGTGGCGAGGCTGAACCAGGGCACGTCCATCTCGGTGTACGAGCTCCCCAAGATGAACCTGCTGGACAAGACGGCCATCAAGATCGACGGCGTGATGGACTTTGAGTGGGCGCCCGCGACGGTGCGCCGCGACGGTGTCAAGACGTACGAGCAGCTCTTCTGCTTCTGGACGCCCGAGATCGGCAGCAACCCCGCGAGGGTCGGCCTGATGAGCATCCCGTCCAAGCAGGTGGTCCGCTCGCTCAACCTCTTCAGCGTCTCGGACGCCAAGCTCCACTGGCAATCCGACGGCTCGTACATCTGCGTCAAGGTCGACCGGCACTCCAAGTCCAAGAAGTCGCAGGCCACGACGCTCGAGATCTTCCGCGTCAAGGAGAAGGGCGTCCCCGTGGAGGTTGTCGACACGGTCAAGGACACAGTCATTAACTTTGCCTGGGAGCCCAAGGGCGATCGCTTCGTCATCATCACGACAACAGAGCCCGTCGGCGCCACCGCCGTGCCGCCCAAGACGGCCGTCTCCTTCTTCTGCCCGGAGAAGGCCAAGGGCAACGCCGTCGGCAACTTCAAGCACCTGCGCACGCTCGACAAGAAGAACAGCAACGCCATCTACTGGTCACCAAGGGGCCGCTTCGTCGTCATCGCCACCGTGTCGAACCAGCAGGGTTCAGATCTCGACTTCTTCGACCTCGACTTTGAGGGTGAGAAGCCCGAGGCCGAGAAGGACCTGACGGCGAACCTGCAGCAGATGAACACGTCGGAGCACTACGGCATGACCGACGTCGAGTGGGACCCCTCGGGCCGCTACGTCGCCACCTGGGCGTCGGCGTGGAAGCACTCGGTGCGTTTTCTCTCTCGGTTACTTTTCTCCCCTCTCTCATCTCACAAAACTAACATGTCCCGCCTCAACAGATGGAAAACGGCTACCACATCTACGACTTCCGCGGCGAGCTGCTGCGCGAGGAGCCCATCGAAAAGTTCAAGCAGTTCTCGTGGCGCCCGCGCCCCCCTTCCCTGCTCACCAAGGAAGAGCAGAAGCAGATCCGCAAGAACCTGCGCGAGTACTCGCGCGTCTTTGAGCAGGAGGACGCCGAGCGCATCAGCTCCGCCGACGTCGCCGTCGTCGAGGCCCGCCGCGACATGCTCCGCCAGTGGTACACCTGGCGCGAGAGCATCGAGGAGGAGCTCGCCGAGGAGCGCGCTGCTCTGGGCCTGCCCGAGAACCCCGTTGAGGAGCTGCTCAAGGAGAAGACCCCTGCGGCGGAGGGCGAGGAGCAGATTGTCGAGGAGATTATGGAGGAGGTGTTGGAGGAGTCGGAGGAGGTTGTCAATTAGGTTTTTGGGGCTTCTCTCGAGATTTCTCTGTCTTTTGCGGCTGTGTGTTAGGCTTGTCCACGTGGCAGTGGTGGGGGTTGAGAATGGGAGGCGGTGGGGAGCGCGCAAGAAAAAAAGAAATGGAATGGTTTTTTCGCCCCCATATGTGTTGTGGTGTTGTCGTGTGACGTGTCTCGAGTGTGTTTGGCAGGCTGGGCTCTGTCTCGGGAAACTAACAACGCAACTTCATTTTGAGTTTTATCCTTAACTGAGCTTGCCTCTTCAGCATTGTCTGTGGGAAACAGGTGTTGATAGGACCTTTTTTTCCTTGAGAGAGAGGAAGAAGGTACGGAAGGATGTTCCCTACTTGGGTGTGGGAGGGGAATGGCGGGGAGGAGCAGGCTGTGTTAACTGGGCTGGTTCTGAATCTGAACCTGACTCACTCTGTATCTCTGGGTGACGTTTTGTACCTATTTTCAAGGGTCAGGTGGGCAGGCGGTCGATAAATGAGGTCGACGGACGGGGAGGAGCCCTGGTATCTACAGCGTACACCGCCTTAGTTAAGTATTATTCTGCCTTCTTCCTTAAGAGATTACCTAGTATCACAAGGTATGTGTCGTTGTTTGGCTCTGTATGGGACATGTATATTGTCTACTTTCTCTGGTTTATTTCCCGCTGTCTGTGTGTCTGAGCGGGAGACACGGTTGAGAAGGCTGTCTGCTGCTTTGGTACGTATCTACATATGAGCACTTCAATTTCGCGTGGTCTGCAGATCAGACGCAGTATCTACGAGCCAGATTCATCCCACGCTTCTCGCGGCGGTCCATGGCCCCGACATCGGATCTCACCCCCAAACGGCCGTGCTGGTCTACTGGTATGGCTGGTCTCAGATCGGAGCGGTCGGAGGGTGTGTCTCATTTTTCTTGCGTGGAATCTTGGATCGAGGTAGGGAGCCGTCTGGGCCGAGGGGGGCCAGCTTGCGTTGTTACCCTCAGCGTCTGTCTGAAGTGGGGGGTTGAAGCAAACGGGACGGCCGTCTGGGAGATTGGGGGGTTTTCTGTATGATACACCGTAAAGCTGACGACGCGGAATGTTGCTGTGCCCGTGATGGAAGAGTATCTTGGATGGTATAGGTCTTCGTCCCGTAGAAAACTCCGCCGCAGCATCTACTGTCGTGGTGAGTGAGTGTGGTAGACCATAGAGCTGCAACACCCGAACACCCGAACGCAAACCAATGAATACACGCGGTTCCACTGTGCGTTACGACTTACATGTTGCTAGATGTACGAAGAGCTTGTCAGGGTCGTTTCGTGGGTATCTCGAACCTTGAGATGGCGCAAAGCGGACACCATCCCCTCCATCTGAAGGCATTCCCGTCCAAGTAACTGTGGGTGTTGGGTGTTGGGTATTGGGTTCTGAGTGGGGCCGGCCGGGACCCGACATTCGACACCCGGGGTCCGGGGTGGCCAAAGTGGATCACCCTGCGACGACGTTTGACGGTTTGATGGCTGGGGACACTCGTTTGTATGTAAGATTCCAGGGTTTTCTGGTTACTGTGCTCCAAATCTGAGACGGGCCATGGCCTTCGGGTAAAATAGATGACAGCTGCTCTGAGCCGTGTGACCGACACCTCTGCAACTGGGACTCCATGGAATCCTACGGGGACGGCCCTGGTTCCAGGCCCATGCGTCGCAGGGTCTGCTCCCCGCGCAGCTGGTGCTCTGCAAACGCCGCCCGGAGTTGAATGTTGGGCAAAACTTCACTACCAAATTAGCACACGATGGGAAGAAAGTTGAGGGCTGGTGTCGATTAGGGCTCACATTAGGGCTCACCGACACCCCTCATCTTCACATCAAGGGCCACCGTTCGGGCTCGCCGGACCTTGTCTGTGATCGAAGAAGTTGAACCCTGACCACACGAGATCCCGTCCATCACTGATGCCAACACCCCGCCCCCACGCCCCCAGTCAGGATCTGGGCGGCGTCAGGCAAAGATGCACCAACAGCTGGAGCAGTGCTGGGAGCTCAAGAAGGCGGGCAAGAACATCTGGGACCTCGGGGCCCAGTACCGCGCGGCTCAGCAGTCTGGGAATCTGCCCAATGTCCCGGCCAAACAGGAGGTAAAGCAGAGCGCCCACGACGACGCCCCGACCCGGCCACCGGTCGATGACGAGGTGCTCCGGCGAGCACTGGCCAAGGAGAGAGCCGAGATAGCCGCGAGACGCCGCGCTGCGAGCAGACGGTTTCCTCAGGTTTGTGTTTGCTGTTGCGATTGGGCCAAATCGAGTCCCACCAGCTGATGTCGGGACAGGCACCGTCCGTTCGAGAGGTTACCAATCCGTGGATGAGACTCCGGCCACCCGTTCCGGCGACTCGTCCTCCATACTCGGCTGCCGCCGTCCCACCCTCGGCCAGTTCCGCTCATCTTGCTTCGGGCAGCCGTGCGGGTAATCCGAACAATCGAGCATTCAACCCCCGCACATGGCTCAGAAACGTTTGGGTCAACGGCACTTCCGGTAACCAGCCTCAGGGAAACCGTCCGCCGGCCAATAACTGGTTCCCCAACCCTCAACCTGTCAACAGTCAACCCGGGAACCGCCCCTCAGGCCATAGGACTTCGAGCAACCCTCCGTCGGGGGGAGGCCAGCTCAGGAAGCAGCCACCCAATAACAACCGCCCCGGAACCCATCCCCCAGGTGGTGGGGCTCAACCGGGCAACTACTGGTTGCGCAGCACAGCGGCGCCAGGGAATAATCCGTCTGGCAGCCACATGCCGGACAATAGGCGTGCGACCCGAGGAAGAAGCCGCAGCCGGAAACGCCATGATGGGGCCGCCTATCAGTCCCTCAGCGATCGGAGGCGGGCGGAAGAGAGACTGGCGGAGCAGAAGCGGGTAGAGGAAGCGAAGATTGCGGAACAGAAACGGCTGGAGGGGGAGAGGCTTGCAGAAGAGAAGCGGTTGGACGAAGAAAGGCAGCTGAACGAACAGAAACGCGCCGAGGAAGAGAGACGAGTGGAAGAGGCGAGACAACTGGAAGAGACAAGACGACTGGAAGAGGCAAGACGACTGGAAGAGGCAAGACGACTGGAAGAGGCAAGACAACTGGAAGAAGAGAGACAACTCGAAGAAGAGAAGCGACTCGAAGAAGAGAGACAACTCGGGGAAGAGAGACGACTCGAAGAAGAGAGACGACTCGAGGAAGCAAGACGACTGGAAAAGGTAAGGCAACTGGAAGAGGCGAGGCAACTGGAAGAACAGCAGCAGTTGGAAGAACGGCAACGTCTGGAGGAAGAACAACGACTGGAGGTCCAGAGGCTGGCCGAACAAACATCCCCGCGCCAACAAACCCAGCGGCCCTCAGCCACTCGAAGACTTCAAAAGCAGAATCGAACCAGGAGACCTTTTTCCCCAACAGTGAAGCAAGAGGAGTCAGATGCCGATGGTGTGACTTTTGTCAGGTCGGTATTCATATCAGCAGCAGACGCAGCCGAGTGCACCGCAGAACCAGAGCCATCCTCGGCACCGGCATCGCCACAACCGGCACCATCCCACGCGTCGTCGCCGTCGTCCCTGCCGCTGGTGGCTCCGCTATCATCGCAGACATCAGCCGGGATCACCCAAACCGTCGACAGACGCGCAGCGCAAGATACTCCCTGTCCATCCCTGACGACCTTGGCCACCATCTCCGAACAAGAAGAAGAAGAACAACTCCGGGCTCCGCCGCCTTCAGGAGAAGAGCCCGCCCCCGTGGAGCGACATGGGGAGTTGGCCATCCTCCGGGGCTTCATGGAACAGTCGTTCAGCACGCTGTTCGAAAGCATGGCGGAGCGGTTCACGGCGGCGGTGGTGGAGAAGAACAGGGAGGTGGTGGCAAGCCTCGAGAACAGACTGCTCAAAGTAAGAACCCCACACCCCCTTACTGCCATTGTTACCCTCCCCCATGTCCAGGTCAACTTGCACCAATCAAGCCTCTGACACTGACTTACTTTCCTGCGCTGTGTAGATCGAGATGCAACAAGCCCAGATGCTCGCCCACTCAGAGCACAGTCACAGCAGCCAGGCCAACAACCCGACGGCGGCCGACGAAACAGAACAAGAAGACGACGAGGAGGGAGCATACGGCGATACAGAGGAGAGCCCCGTCGCGATAGGTAGGAATAACGTTAGAATCAGGAGACCATCCTCATCGTCCTCATCATCAGGATCATCACCCACCCCCACCCCGTCCCCCTCACCCACGACCACCAACCCATCACGGCTCCCAGCCCCGGCCCCGATCCCGGAAGCAGCACGGATGAGACACAATAGCAGCAGCAGCAGTAACAGCAACAATAAGCGCAAGCGCAAAGCCAGGGATGATCAGATAACCGACGCCAGGCGGAGCAAGAAGCAGAAGAAGCCGGCGCTGGACAGCTGCATGGGCGGCGACATGGGCGAGAAGAAGAAGAAGAATAAGAAAAGGAAGGAGAAGAGTAGGAGGGAGAAGGAGAAGAAGAAGGAAAAGAAGATGCAGAAGAAGAAGGAGAAGAAAAACAAGGAGAAGAAGGAGACGCCGGTGGTGAATCCGTGGCTGAAGAGGATTGCTGAAGATCCCGCTGTTCACGATGCGGTTTTTCGGCGGAGGACGAGGTGACACTATCTTACCTACCTAGTAGGTATGATGGGGGGTCGGGGGGATCGGGGGTCATGGGATTGGTGGCGGTGGTATGTATTTCTCGTGGTGGTATTCTGGGTGTGGTGTAAGTGTAAGCCAGGGGGGGTTGTGACTCGGCTCATGGGATCACGGTTGGTTGCGTCATCTGTAGGTAAGGTAGTGTTTTTGAGTCAAGTTTGACTCGGAGCCATGGTCAGCGAGCGTGACCCCCAAGTCCGCTATTAATGGTGATTGGTCATGTGGACGAAACATGATGCTGGTGATGGTGTTGTCGTCTGGCAAAGCCTGTGCCGCCAAGGGAAGTTGGGGTCGCCTTGCCAAGGCGTGAGGCGCCAGGCATTGCGGGAGCAGCCGCACCAGCCAATGACACTGGCGGCAGGGTCTCGGAAGCCGGCTCAGGCTCAGGCCAAACTCAGAGAGAACTGAGAAGAGAAGAGAGTTTCGGGAGCTGCTCCGGTGAGGGTGGGGCGGATAAGTCTCCGTCCTGTCCGCCCCGATAGGGCCCACTCTCCCGAGTTTTGCTCTCCGGGTGCTTCTCCGCCCGGTCGGTGCAAAGTCGTGCAAAATGGCTTTTCGCTTTTGGGGATCTGTGAACTTGCAGAATGTGGGGTTCGAGTTTCTGGGCATCGTCTCAACAAAATCGACAGGGTCCCGTTAGTGCGTTAGTGCAGCCCAACAAATTCAGGGGCCCACTTTCTCACGAGCAAAACGTTCTCCAATTCTGCGAGTGTGATTGGCTCGGCAAGCAGCCTACCCTGGTTCATCATTTGAAGTGCCGAGAGTTCTCCAGGAACATTCTCTTTATCTTTTTTTTGACTTCGAGATTGAGTTGCAGTCGCAGCAGTCTTTTTGTGGGATGGCCCGTCTCGCCGGGTTGCTTTGGCAGACTTGCCCGACAGACACTAGCACACCTCCCCGATCATTGGGCCTTACAGATATCGAAAACCTCAACTCAATGACCGCTGTTCCGCATTGTGATGTCGCCCCGCCCCCGCGGTTTGCGAGTTTTGAGTGTTCCTTGCAGGGATAAATGACCCACTTTATCGTCCCGCCCGGCTCCCTGCCGCGCCAGGGGCAAACAGCGATGGAACTTTTTTTTGCAGAGGGCAACCTGGAGTGCCGGGAATCGAACTCGTCTTCCAGCTCCACCTGTTCAATGCTCAAGGCGTCAGTCTCAACTCTTGGCTGACTGTATCAATTGCCTCCCTCGCCTCATCACCATCCATCCGCAGATCGTCTGGTGAAGTCAGCACATGAAGGTACCTTGTCGGCGTGTTCCTGAGTGGCTGCCTGTGATAATGCCAGATGTCGGACGAAAATGCAGGCAGGGAAAGATCTTCGATGGCCAATCTCTCTTGCTGCCCGCCCCAAACGGGCCAAGAAGGGCTAGCTCGATCGATTGGCATCAAGAACCAGCGAACCAGACGGGCCTCGGCAAGACACTGTCTCTGAATCCTGCAGCCTTCAGCTTACCACACAGCAGAAGCTGCATCACAATCACATGCCAGTCGGCCGACGCCCGCATCCCATGGCGCGAGATTCCGCCTCCCAGAGGGCGGTGAGACCCTCTCGACCGCTCTTGGCAGCCTGTCTCCTCCGATGCTGTGGGTCTGATCCTCGTCTCGCTCCGGACCGGCCTCTGGGGACCAGAGGTTGCCCGTCTGGGAGGAGGCGCCGGGTTTGGGTGGAGCTCCCTTTGCCAGCGAGCAGCGAGCGGTGGCCAACAAGCCGAAAGCGAAGAATTCTCGGCCTGGGTCACTGTGTCATGGCAAGACGGGAGGCGAAAAAGAGGGCGGGTTGCTGTAAATGTTAGCTGTTGAAAAGGGCTGCTTTTCCTTGGTGTCAAGCCAGGTGGCTCTGTCTTTTGCGTTTTGTTTGTGGCCTCAGTCTCTCTCTTGTTGTTGTACTGGTTTTCCCCCTGCGTATTGGGGTTGCAGGTTGCTGATTGCAGGCTGTGCTGTTTTGGTCTGTCAGGTTGCTCTCTCCGAAGTTGTGGTGTAAGTGCTGCGGGTGCGTTCCCGTTGTGACACTTCTGGTCCCGTACCGATACCTGCGGCCTCCGGTCCCAACAAATCACATCGAATCGACCCACGGCAGAAAGACCACCCACACGAAATTTTCGAGCCCCTGGACAGCCGGAAAGAGCTTCCCTGGATCGCTTTTCTGCTTTTTCTTTCCTTGACCCCCACATTCTTTCCATTTCACTCCATTCATTCCTTTTTTCCTCCGTCTGTGGTTGATCGAGGTTCCTCTGAGACGGTTCGTGGCCCCCTCCCGTCCTGCTCCTCCTAGCTTCCCTTCACCCACCTTTTGCACGCGCTGCAAAGTTGGAGAGAACAGCAGGGCTAATTCGAGACACCCCCAGACCCTTGCTGCCGTCTTATCAGGACTCAGGACTCCTGGTGCATCTCTTCCCACGCCAATTGATCCCTCCAAGATCAAGTACCATGGCTGCCACTACCGCCAACAAGCCCTTCCTGAGGAGGAACGTCACCTCGACCACCGTCGACTCCGACACCAGTGCAGTCGTCTCTCCCAACGACTCGCCCCGCCACTCGCCCTCTTCCACCTCGCTGTCGTCGCTGGCTTCCGATGACGGCGCGGCCACGAAGAAGTATGGCAAGCTGATCGACACGTACGGCAACGAGTTCCAGGTGCCCGACTTCACCATCAAGGACATCCGAGATGCCATCCCCAAGCACTGCTACGAGCGCTCGGCCGTCAAGAGCTTGGGCTATGTCGCCCGCGACATGGTCTACCTGGCCACCACCTTCTTCCTCTGGAACAAGTTCGTGACGCCCGAGTACATCCCCTCGCAGCCGCTGCGCGTCGTCCTCTGGGGCGTCTACACCTTCCTCCAGGGCCTCTTCGGCACCGGCCTCTGGGTCCTCGCCCACGAGTGCGGCCACGGCGCCTTCTCGCCCTCGCAGAAGCTCAACAACTTTGTCGGCTGGGTCCTCCACTCGTCGCTCCTGGTCCCCTACTTCAGCTGGCAGCTCAGCCACAGCAAGCACCACAAGGCCACCGGCAACATGGAGCGCGACATGGTGTTCCTCCCGCGCACCCGCGAGCAGCAGGCGACCCGCCTGGGCCGCCTCGTCCACGAGCTCTCGGAGCTGACTGAGGAGACGCCCATCGCGACGCTCATCCACCTCGTCGGCCAGCAGCTGATCGGCTGGTGGAACTACCTCCTGACCAACGTCACGGGCCACAACAACCACGAGCGCCAGCGCGAGGGCCGCGGCAAGGGCAAGAAGAACGGCTGGGGCGGTGGCGTCAACCACTTCGACCCGCGCAGCCCGCTGTACGAGAATAGGGACGCTGCGTACATCGTGCTGAGCGATATCGGTCTGGCCATCACCATCTCGGCGCTCGTCTACCTCGGCAAGACATTTGGCTGGTCCAACATGTTTGTCTGGTACTTCCTGCCCTATGTCTGGGTCAACCACTGGCTCGGTAAGCTTTTTCCTTCCCCCTTCAAAGACACACCAAGATGCTAACAAAGAACCCCCGCAGTCGCCATCACCTACCTGCAGCACACCGACCCCACCCTCCCCCACTACACCGAATCCGAATGGAACTTCGTCCGTGGCGCCGCCGCCACCATCGACCGCGAGTTCGGCTTCATCGGCCGCCACCTCCTCCACGGCATCATCGAGACGCACGTGCTGCACCACTATGTCAGCTCGATCCCCTTCTACAACGCCGACGAGGCCACCGAGGCCATCAAGCCTGTCATGGGCCGCCACTACCGCGCCGACACGCGCGACGGCCCGGCCGGCTTCATCAAGGCCATGTGGAAGAGCGCTCGTTGGTGCCAGTGGGTGGAGCCGACTGAGGGTGCCGAGGGCGCGGATAAGGGCGTGTTGTTCTTCCGGAATCGGAATGGGTTGGGAACTAGGCCTGCTGTTATGAAGCCCGTTGCTTAAATCGAGCTTGTCGGTTGGGTGATGGGTGGTTTGGTGTTGTGGGTGGTGGTTCTCCTCTCTCTTTTTTTTTTTGGTGGCCTGGGAGTGGCGCGGAGCGACAGCCAACCTCTTGGTCTGTCTCGACTGTGTCCTTCCAGGTGTATCCTAATAACGACCTTTAAAAGAAAGAAAAGAAGAAGAAGAAGTTTGCACTTTGCTTTTTTGGCAGGAGTGGGGAGGGCTGCGTTGCGTTGTTGGTTGGGAAGGGAAGCATTATATATTCAAGCCGGAGGAAGAGAGGTTGTCGCAATGATTAGACGATAGAGTCCGAGGCACTTAATGAGACCGTGCTTTGCTTTCAATGCGAGACTGATTGACACACATATTCTTTGGGAGATTGGTGACAGGGAAGAGTGACGGGGGCATGGTTGTGTGTTTTGTTGTTTGGTGGTGATGATGTTGCAGGTGGTGATGTTGCCGGTGGGGTGATGTTGGGAAGGAGAACTGGGCAAGTGAAGTACGGAAGACGACGACATTGTAAGAGGAGAGGAAAGGAAAGGAAGGAAAAGGGAGGAAAGGCAAGGCAACCTTCGGACTGTTCGGATATAGATTATGGGAGGTGTTGGTTGGGGGCTTTCAGATTGGTCCTTTGGCGCTGCCTTGCCTGCTTTGGTTGAGCCTTGGTCTGGTCTGGTTTTGGTCTGGTTGCCTGCCTACCTGTGCTTGAATTTCTTGCTTGTTTTCTGGTTTTCTGGTCTGGTGATGTCCTGGGGTGATCGGCGTATTCGGGTGCGGGGTGCGTGTGTGCGCGTGCAGGATTTCCAATCACACCTTCGGTGGTTTTTGGAGGAGGTGGAGGAGAGTGTGTGAGCCGTCCGGTGAGGGGAAAAGGGGGCAATTCGAAGGTCTCCCCAGTTTCCATTTCCAAGTCAGCTGGATATACTCTACCATCCGTGTGTGCATGTATGTAGATGCCTTAGTTACATTAACCAACGCGCATCATGCATCGATTTTGTGGGGTGGCATTTACAAACACTATTGATGGTTCGATGGTATTAGCTTGGTTGGTTGGCTGCTTTTCCTTGGGTTGTGGTTCATCTCAATACTTCAAGGACCTCGATCAAAGGAATTTGTATTCTTGCTTCCCGCTCATTGCGAGATGTTTCACACCCTCTAGTTGAGTCTCTTATGTAGATGCTACCCTATCAAAGACTTGGGCGGAACCAGATGGATGCAAGTACACCTCCGACTTATTACCTGCCTTGGTCACAGTTCACAACAGAAAAAGGGAGAGCGTCTGTCCCGACAGCTTGGGACTCGACCTTGGAAAAAGAGAAAAAGTTGAGTCTTGGTATTTGGCTTGACCCGGAACTGGGTTATTCTTGGGAGATTGGCATACCCGTCTGGGGCCTAGAGTATGTCTCCTTGCAATGAAGGGGAGCAAGGGCTCTCAGGGGCAGAGAGTGCCCCCATTATCTCGAGTTCTCGGAGAAGCAGCATGGTCATGTACACACCACGGGGCAACATCCAGCTTCTCATTGGCAAAATACCCTCCTCTCAAACTCAACCCTCCCAGAGAAGCAAGCAGACTCCAACGAGTTCAACAGCCCCTATCATGGCCACGACCCATTGCAGCCATGCCGCCCGCGCACTTGAGCGTGCCCATGTCGTTGGTGATGCCCTCGTCTAAGCAATGACAGGCATGTAAGTTAACCATCTGTCAAACCCAACATACAGAAAAAGGGGTAACAAAAGAACAGTAACCGGCAGAACATACCCAAGTTGATGGTCGACTTGACAGGTCCATGACCACCGACCAGCGGGGTGCAGAAGCATGTCAGGAGGTGCCTGGCCTCGTTGTGAGGGGCCAGGACGGTGCACTTGGTGCAGTAGTTTGAGAATTTGCCACTGTTGATGGTGTTGAGGTCGAGAGTTAGCTTTTGAGATATGCTTGGCTTTTGGTATTCGTCCCGTGGAGGGTAGATCCCTTTCGTGGAAACACATGAGGACAGACTCACTACACCTCCCACTCCATGTGGCCGGTGGCCTGGTTGAGGCCGATGCACATGGTCAGGTCGAGCTCGTTGTTGGACTGGGCGTCGATGCCGCCGTTGGAGGGGTGGCAGCAGGTGGCGCCGAGGAAGAAGTTGTGGAAGAGGTCGACGGCGGTGCAGCTGAGCGAGAAGTTGCCGTACAAGGCGGACGATGTCGGCGCGGCGGTGGCCAGGAGGGCGGCCAGCCAGATGAGGAAAATGAAGGAGCGCATTTCGTGTGTATTTGCGAGGTAGGTGAATGTTGGGTTTGTCGTGGTCGGTGGGGACGGACAAAGAAAGAAGGAGAGTAAGATTGAGGGCGGGTTGGTTGTTGGTGAGTTAGCAATGGCAAGAAAAAGACATCACTGTGCGATGGAGATGGATGATAATAGAATGCTCCAAGTTTCCCAAGTTTGGCGAGTCGGTTGTATGTTCCTTCCCATCACAGTCAACTGCCCTCCTGATAAATGACGCGACGGCCGTAAGTCAACTCCCTGAGTTAACAACTCGAGGACAGCGAGCTTTGCGCATACAACCCCAACCGGACATGTTTCCCCCCGACCTACCTCGCAACATGAGCTCTCAGATGGTGTTTCTGTTTATGATAGGTCCCATCCCTCGAGAGTCGATATGCGGAGACCGCGATGTTTGTGTTGGACAAGCAGACGGACGCGGCATCTCGATCTCGGCCATGGTGGCACAGTGTTGAGCACAACATGCCTCGAGACACAAGTCTGCCTCGAGTATCGCCATGGCAAGCGCGGGGTGAATATCGAAGGCTGTTCCTCTACAGTACATCATCGATTTCCCACGATGGCTGGGAAATGTCAAGACCGAGTTAATACCGACGTGCTCGTTCCCTCAGCCATGGCTGGACTCGACACGACGGTCGGTACACCTTACACGACAAAACCCCGAGGGTTGGCCGTCGTTTTGTTGCAGTCTCTCCTTCATCTTCAAGACTGTAAATGCTAACAGAGTCAACCTCAACTGACCATCAGACTTGGGGTCGCATGCGTAGCTGTGGACTCGCCGCTGAGGAGCAACGGAGTAGTGCATCATCCGGGGAGAAGCAAACATGCCGAGAGATGCTGACTGGACTTACTGCGCTGCTTCGACGTCAAAAACGAAGCAAGGGTCATCAGCACAGTGACCCACCGCGAGCCACCCCATCGCGAAAGGCCGAGACCTGGGTCGCCGCACGGACCACTTCCGTGGTCGGCATGTTGGCCTTGCTGCCTGACGTGAGAACAAGGGGGAAACACGAGGTTAAACTTTTTCCTTTTTTCCTGCGGCTGACGCCGTCAACGGCCCCCAAATGGCCCATGCCCATGCCAAGCACCCCAGCAGCAGTTGGGTTCTCCCCGCTGCGCTTCTTGCAATCGAGATTGGCAGTGGCCCCTCGTCATTTCCGGCCCCTGCCAAGCCTGTGGCTTGAATGAAAGCCGTTGCCACAGCCCTTCCAGAACACCGAGGGGCAGCAAGGTGCAACGATGAAACCAGGTGGATGTGGGATGGAAGCATTTCCAAAGACTCGAAAAAATAAACAAAACAAAAATCGCGGCGCGGGATGCTCTCAGGGACTCGAAACACCCCCAAGAAACAAAACAACCCGAACGCTGTCAGAGGGGGGCCCTGCGCCACATCTCGACCACCTGCAGCGACCCATCGCATTGCGAGTGTTGGTTGTTGAGCTGTTCCTGCAGGCTGACGTGCACCCTGGCGACCCTTCCCAGAGACATGCAGCCACCCTCGTTTTTGGTCGCCCACCCACCGAGGCATGAGGTTGAGAATGTTTCAACCTCCACTCCGCCTCGCTGGCCGGCCATGTGCTGTGCTTGCTGTGCTGCGCTGTTGGCCTGTCATCCGACCGCTGCGTATTTTTTTTTCTGTGTCTCATTCTGCATAGGAGCCGTATGTCCATACTCAGCTTGGTGAGAACGGAAAAAAAACCCTCAATCCGATTGCAAGATTCGTTCAACTCGGTCGTCTTTGTCGTCCGGATTTTGACTGCCCAGTCAGATTCGTGTTTTTTTTTTCTTGTTTCCGGCGCTGCTTTTTCATAGTGATGACATTTTTTTCTGGCCTTCACGGGGACCAAACCTCGATGACTTGGTGACTCGGTGACAGTGTGACTTGGGCTTTACTTGCCAACCCCGCAAAGAGAGCGGTGCACATCCGTGCTAATTTTGTATTCTTCCTATTCTTCCTGCGCGCCGCCGGTGTTTAGGCTTCAGAAATGGGTCGGGGCCCGCCAGCGAAAGAAGGCAGGTTGCGCTGCCGATCCCTGTGGCTTCATGGGATGGATGGATGCGCATGTTGTTGACACCTCCCGCCGCCTTCGCCAGCAAGAGACTCGGCCTCGGACTGCCGGGCTGCCGGGCGCGGCGTCCGATAAAAAGAGGCCTGAGAGTCTGGTTCCGGCCTTCGTGAGCTTCTTATCTCGGCAGGGAGTCGTGCCTCTGATATCACCATTCTGTCAAGGTCTTGTCTGTCTGCGGTTCGTGCCCTGTTTTTGCATGTTTTTTCATGGGCATGGGAGGTTTCTGGGGTTGCGCTAGCCCACGCCTTCGATAGGCCCAGACTCGCAGCAGCCAGCTGGGCAGCGATCCCTCCTCACATCACATCCACCCTGATTTCCCGTCCCGCACCTGCCAACCCACCCGTCTGCCCCCTCTCGCTTGCTGGAGGAGCCCGCTGATTAGCTCCTGCCGTCATTCGCTGCCCTTTTCGCGCTGGTTTTTTCCCTGTCAACCAACTCCCAAACCTTGGTCATCGCGCCTTCGTCTTTTCCTATTTGCACATAAGGTCATCGCCAGATCGGCCAGTCACTCTTTTTCTGTCTTTCCTCCGGTTTTTGCTGGGTCGCAAAGTCGCCTAGCACACTGTACATTCGCTGCACTCTCCTGAGAACCAGAACCAAAACTCGACCCTCGTTCACCACCAAGCCAAGTCCCGTCCCTGCATAGTACCCTTCCGACGACCCCGACGACACCCCGACATACCTATTTTTCGAACATTCAATCGTTTCAATCGCCCATACTGTTTATAATACCTCCATCGACACCCCTGCGCAGGCCGTTTCCTTCCTGCCGTCGCATAGCTGTTTCTGTTTCTCCCGACTCCACCCTTTCCGCCAATTCCTCGACGCAGCAGCATTGTGAGACGCCCGCTCTGGCATCCAGGGGTTAGCCGCTCGCATTCCGCCCCGATCGTCCCAACCCAATCGATCACCCGCCAGCACCGCGGTGCTGGAACACCGACTGCCGCGTCGACTGGCACGCCTTCTCCACTGAGGTCACAGCCGGGAAACGACAACAAACACTGCACAGCAGATCCTGCGATCGCACGGGAGGCCGGGCCTTCCACGAGCCTTTGACGAACCACACTACAACAATAGGGGTCTTTTGCCCCGTGCCATGCCAAGATGATGATCTACGAGAACTCGCTCCACGACGCCGTCCTGCCCGGTCCTGGCTCGCCGCCAGGCATGACGGCCTCGAGATCCTCCAAATCCTCGTCGCTTAGCTCGCTCCCCTCCGACGACGGCAGTGTGCTCGCCGACGTGAGCCACTTCGAAGACATCGGGCTCGACGACCCCCAGGCGGACCCGCGAAGCCTGTCCGACCAACACATGAAGTCTGCGCCGAACCCTTACAGCCCTTCCTTCTCCTCCGACATGCGAGCCGTGACGAAGCGGCCCGTGTCGGCCTCGACTCCGCGACTGCAGTACTCGCGCGAGTCGTCCAAGACCCGCCAGAACCGCGACTTTGCTCCGGCACCCAAATCACGACCGAGTCTGCCAGCTCTGCAAAGCCAGCTTCGAACCAGCAGTGGTCGTGTCAGCGGCCTCGGACTCCTCATGCCCGAGCCCAGCACTGGGCCTCTGCCCTTCCGCCCTCTCGGTCGCAAGAGTTCCCAGTCTTCGCTTGGCCGGAATCGGAGCCCCAGCCCAAACCTGTCGCTCTCTCCGAGAGACCCGAACATGATGATGAAGCCGCGTAGGAGCAGCTGGCAATCAAACAGAGAGCGGAAGACCATGCTGGAATTGGAATTGGAGTGTGACGAAGACGACGGCGACGACATCCCCGAGGGTCTTGTTCTGGACAATGTACCCATTTCGCCGAGGCCCCCGTCTGAGCGCTCCTTCAGCCGACCCCCGTCCAAGACGCCTTCCCCGGAGCGTGCACCCAAGGAGAGAGTCCGCAGCGTCGGCAATGGCACGCCTGCGATCGCTGTGGCGCAGGGATCGCTTCGGTCACCAACCTGGAAGTCAGACTCGGCGCTCTCCACGCTGAGCTCAGCCGCCTCCAGCCGCGTTTCGAGTCCGGTTACGTCGAGGGCAAAGAGCTGGTCCGCAGCATTGGCGGATTTGAACGCCGAGGCAAAGGCTTTGACTGAGAAGTTGGAGGAACACGCCGAGGAGATGGAGCTCAAGGTGCAGCAACGATCCAGCACTGGCTCCATGCCAAACGCGAGGAGGTCCTCGGACCCCGAACCCAAACCCAGGGTGAAATCCGCCATGGCAGAGCTGCCGCCCCTGCGACGGTCGAATATCATGATTGATCCCCTGCCCATCTCCAAGGAAAAGGAGGCCGTCCTCTCGCGCACCCGCCCGTCCTGGCTGCCGCCCAAGGATCCCGCCGAGGAGCGCCGTCACCTCAAGGAGTACCAGAAGATGATGGCGCAAAGTCTCGAAGCCGAGCGCCGTCGCCAAGCCGCCAAACGTGTTCGTTCCGAGTGCCGCGATGTTGCCGCCGACAGCATAATGCAGATCTGGGAGAACGAGATCCTCCCCCGCTGGAACGATGCCATTCGCGAGCGCAGGACCAGGGACATGTGGTGGCGCGGCATTGCCCCGCGCAGCCGCGGAGCCGTCTGGACCCGCGCGATTGGGAATGAACTCGGTCTCACTGCGACCTCGTTTGAGGCAGCCCTGAGCCGAGCGCGTGAGGCTGAGACAAAGGCCAAGTCGGGACACGGAAGCGTCGAGGATACGCGCGCAGCTGCCTGGTTTGACGCGATCGGCAAAGACGTACGGGAGCATACGTACCCGGATCTTCGTATCTTCCAGCTCGGTGCGCCCCTGCATCAGAGCCTGGTGGATGTCCTGAGCGCCTATGCCATGTACCGCAGCGACATTGGATACGTGCCAGGCTGCAACGTGAGTTTTACTGGTTCCCCAGACAAAGAGACGAAAGCTAACTCCCACGCAGACGATCGCCGCGCTCTTGCTCCTCAACCTCCCGACGCCAACGGACGCCTTCATCGCCCTCGCCAACATCCTCAACCGCGCCCTGCCGCTCAGCTTCTACGCGTCCGATGCCGGCGCCAAGAACTCGGCCTACAACCTCCTCCTGCACACCCTCTCCCAAAAGTCCCCCACCCTCCACCAACACCTCACCAACCTGCCGGACCACACCGCCGAGCTGTACCTCGAGCCCATCTTCACGGGGCTCTTCACCCGCCACCTCGCGCTCGACGAGACCACCCGCCTCTGGGACGTGTACGTCTTCGAGGGCGACGCGCTCCTCGTCCGCGCCGGCGTCGCGCTCCTCCTGCAAAACGAGATGGCGCTGCTCGCCACCAAGTCCCTTGCCGAGGTGCAGGCTGTTCTTGGTGCGACGCCCGACGCGGCTAAGCGTCCGCGCGTCGTGGGTGGGAATGATGAGGAGGAGCGCTGGATCAAGGCTGTTAGGGAGGCGGGGAAGGCGTGATGAGCCTTTCTTACGTCTGTCTTTCAGCCTCTCGTCATGCCTCTCTTTTTGCCTTGGGTGAAGCAGGAAAGCGGATCGCAGCAACAACGCAACGCAACGAACGAACGGTACATAAAACTTCTTTTTTTCCCCCTTCCGCTTGGAATACGGCCGGCGAACAACAATCTTTTCAGGCGGCGTCGTGTGTTATGTTTCATGCGCAGACCGGGCGGGGTCTATCTATCTATCGCTTCATATCTTTCTTTTTGTGTTTGCGTTGGGGATCTTGGTTAAAGCCAATATCTCTCTTTACCCTCCTCCTGTTTGTCCCCTTCTATGGACGGATGGAAGGCAACGCAAGGGAGCGGAGCGAAATAGCTTTGGGTTTTTTTTTTCTGCTTCTTCTTCTATGGGCGCTTGACTCCTTTTCTTTTGCGCTGTTTTTTCTTTTCTTCTTCTGCGATCTTCTTGCGACACTGCTTGCGACACTTTCACCTTTTTTTCTATCGTCGCAACACACCTCTTCTGGGTTGGCTCGGTTTCTATCCTGCCGGGTCATTGCCTGCCTGCCTGTCTGAATGCCGAATTGGCTGGCTTTTTGTTGTGTATAAACTTAATATTCTTGGATGGGGGGTGCCGCCTGGCGTGGCTTCTTGGTGCAGCAGCGTCTTTGGGGGGTGGTTATTTTCTTTTTGTTTCCGGCAGTTATTTATCTATCCCCTTCACCCTTGTGGCTCTGCCTTCTTGGGACTCTGCCTTTTTGGTGGGGAGGAAACCGTGGCAGAGGGTTTGGGGGTTTGGAAGGAAGGTGGTGGTTGTGGGGTTTACAATTTTGGAGCGGTGATGTTGTTGTTGTTACTGTGGTTGTATACAGTCAGTGTTTGGATTTGAAGGAATGAGAGCGATGGTTTTTGATGTGTATGATGGTTGGATCTTTCCATGCTCTGTCGTGTCATGTCGTGTGCTCTGCTCCTTGTGTGCTGTGTCCCTTGTGTGTGCTGCATCTGCATCGTTGCGCGGGTCTCCCCCATGCCTTCTGGTCTCTGAGTTGTGGCGTTGGCTGTGCGTTCGGAGGGGGTTTATGGAATACAATCATCAATTAATTTGATCTTGTCTCTATCTCAGCGGTTACTGATGCCGGCGACTTTACGGAATACTCATAACATCCTCCAATGAGCCACACTTGGCACTTGCTCGTTGCTTGAGATGGAATCTTGGATGGATGTTTAAGGTATGGGGAATACAACAACAAAATTGCAGATGCCAAGGATTAACGATATTTATGCCCCCAAACAGAACAAATCTTCCAACACAGAAGCACCACATTCCCTTCCCATATTAAAAAAAAAGCCAGAAAAGGTAATATAAAAACGCCACGCCATCGTTGCATCCATCCCGCTCTGCCTCTGCTTCCGTTTGGTCCATGGTTCGAGCCCTCTCAAAAAAATGCGCCGAGACGTCGATGCGTTTGATGCGTTTGTGGCGTTTAAGGGGCACAGCAATGCATCCCTTCTCTCCCTCGTTATTAGGCGGCACCGCGCCGGTCTTTTCCTGCCTCCATTCCTTCTTTCACGTCGTCATACATCACCCGTTCGCCATTCCATCCCTCTGGCATACGCTGCTGGGCTTTACCCAACAAACAGTGGGCGGCATGGCCACTTCCCTGACTTGGGTCCCTGGATATCCAACTCCCTTCTTCCTGAACTCTACCAAGATGCTCTCCACTAGAGCAGCAGGGTAGGGTAGGTAGCCATCATTCGTTGTTATGACGGCCTATTAACCGTTCCATCTGTTTCTCCTCACATCTCCCAAATCAACTCAACCACCTCGTCAAGAACGCCCCTCTTCTCGTCCAGCTCCCCGTCCTTCTCGCGCGGCGCGCGGTGCACATAGACCTGCTTGAGACGATCCCCACGCTGGGCACTGCCATCAACAGTAACAAGCCGATAACTCTTCTTCTTATCCTCACCCAACCTGGGACGCATCGGGCCATAGACAAAATCGAAGCGCTCATCAGGATTGTCAAATGTCCCCTCGACGCGGTCGAGGTCAAGCCCGTCAAGCCCGTCCTTATACACAGCAATGCTGTACCCGTTGGTGAGGACCGCATTGTCGCCCCCAAACCGCCAGCGCTGGAGGAAGCAGTCACCACAGACGGCCGTGACGGCAGCCATCTTGTCAACAGGGGCTTTGTACCACGACTTCCAGTGGTGGATGCTGAGCGTGCGGCGGCCGCTCTCAAAAAACCCCGACGCGTCGCCCGAGATGTCGTGCTGGTACAGGCCGTCGACAAGCGTGAGCTTTGTCGTGCTGTGGCGGTAGACGCACTCCTTCATCATGCCATCGCCGCTGATAATCTTTGTCTCGCGCACACAGGCCTCGAGGTGCGGGTCCAGCTGCTTGGCGAGGGGGATGGACACGAAGACGCCCGCGCCGCCGTACGCCATGAACCCCCAGTTCTTGTTGCTGGACCAGTTGTCGGCCAGCGCGCCCAGCCAGCGGGGTTTGGTGTGGTCGTGCTCGCGGAGGGTGACGCTGAGGGGGTACAGCGCGGGGAAGAAGGTGTCGTCGTCGAGGATGCCGAGCCATTGCGTCTGCTTGGACGCGCGCTCGAGCATGTCGCGGAGGAGGAAGAAGTGGAGCTGCTCGACCGGGGCGCGGCCCTGCTTCGCGTCCGCGGGCGTGTCGACGCGCGGTATGCCCTTTTTGAGCTTCGGCGCGATGATGGTGGCGTTGATGTTGTGCTTGCGGTACTCGGCCTCGAGTTTGCGCAGCTCGGATTTCCCCTTATCGTCGCCGTCCGAGACAACCGCGACGAGCTGTGCGCCCGTGTTGGTGAGCCAGTGGGCAAACGCGGGGAGCGCGGCCTGGAGGCGGTCGAACGTGGTCGCCGCGCCGAACAGGAGGTGCTTGTACTGCTCTTTCACGCGGGGGTAGGCTGGCGGCACCTGGATCGACAGGGTCTCGCAGGGAGGAGGGTTAATTGTTGAGCAGTCATCCTTCAAATTGAGCGTCGTTGTGCCGCTGAGGAGCGGTTCGGTGAAGTTGGCGACGACATCGCGGTCGACGTGCTTGAAGACCGGCCTGATGCAGCGGCGGGTATATATGATGTGGTCGGTCAGGCCAAGCTCTTTGCTGCGCAGGAACTTCCAATCCTTTTTGCAGAATGTTGCCGGGTCCGAGACACTGGGGGGCGGGGTCTTGTTGTTGCTGAAGGGGGGGTCTGGTGTCTCTACAGTCGGACTTTGGGCGCTCTGTTGGTCGTCGTTCCAGCCCTCTGTCAGGTGTGAAAGCGCATCGGACGAGGTGTTCTGAAGTCGCTGGCTCGTCAAGAGGAAAAGGGTCAACAGGACGGCGGCCAAGACGACGAGATAAGCTCTCGCTGAACATTGGTGGGCCAGCATCATGGCAGCGGCATGTCGGACAATCGGCGGCGATCCGGCGGCAGCGAACCCAATACGGTGCGGTCAGCGTGGAGGTCAGACTGCAGGCAGGGTCGTGATGTCTCGCGCTCGGTCAGTGGCGGCGAGAAAAGCGCAAGTCGATGCTTTACTTGGAGCAAGCCGTGGCAGCTTCGCAAGGGCCGCTGGGAGGAGGGTTCAAGGAACGGATGCCAAGACAGCTTCGTTGTGGGTAAACGTGGTACCGTGACAGAACAAGCAAGTGAGTATCACAGCCCGGCGATCATTTCATGTTGGCGTGTCTCCCGTTACGCGTGTGATGTTGGACAAACGGAAAGGAGACCTGATCGCCGTTCAGAATGGTGTCCAGGGAACTGACCAATCTGACCCGTAGCGCGTCCATTGCAATGCTCCATTCGTTCCCCCCACGGGGACCATTTTGCCTCTCCAGAAGGGGTCAAATCTTCATGAGTGGTAGGCACTAGCCTGTTCCCATGCCAAGGAGAAAGGAGTCTGGGCCTGGCAAAATCTTCAACAAGCGCGAGATTAGATGCCAAGATGGTTGTCTCCTGAATAGTGGATTCCTAGTGGGGTGTGTCGCCTCGCGGTGAAACATGGCCTGCTGCAGCTGTTCACAGCTGGCACACTCAGTCGTGTCATTGGTGCTGCCATCTGCACCATTCCTTCAACAGGGAGAACAGGCTCCCAGCCAGTCCGTCTGCTCTGGATGTCGCCATCTTGCACCAGGGACGCACGAATACGGGGGATGCAGGACCAGCTTCGGGCCACCATGGCAAGAAAAGTGACTGTGATTCACAAGTCGTCATAGGTGGGTCGAGATACTGCACATCGACGGTGGCGTGGAACCGGCTGTGCGACTGCCGCCGGCTGGGCGAGCGATTGCATCGCCGTATCAGCCATTCTGTACACATTACCGTACAGCACATGTACTACTGGGCTGCCCGCGAAAGTACCAACGGACCAGATTGCGACGCAACACCACGGCATAGCACAGCCTCCTGACCTCAGAAGTAGTTGGCCAAGTCGATGTGGCCGTCCGTATCGAGCAGGGGAAACAAGTTCAGTGCGCCAAAGGTCTGCTCGGCGTCGGCTTCCAAGGGTCCGCCCAAGAGGGAAAAGTCCGGCGTTCTCGGGAGGGTGTCGGTTAATCCGAGGAAGCTCGACTCGAAGTCGAAACTAAACCGCGGTTCGTGGCCGTTGGCCTCTCCCACGCGTGCCTTGTCCGCACTCTCGCTGCCTTTCTGAGAGCCTTCGGATTGCCAGCTCCCGGACAAGGCCCGACCGCGGTTGTCGTTGCTGGTGTGAGAGTTTCTGGGGATGAGACCAAAAAGTTGGGATGAGCTCTCGGTTCTCTGCTGCCGCTCCTGTATCTCTCTTCTCTCAAGGTACTGAAGGGCAGCGCTCAGTAAAGACTTGGCAATGAGCGAGTACTGCACCGCGTGGGCGTCGGCTTGAGCAAAATACTCGAGGGCGGTGATACAAGCACGGCAGTGTTTCTCAATGATGCGTCCGAATCCGCCCATGAGACCGACGCCGAGCACGAGGGACGAAGCAAAGAGCCATGAGCTTGGAAGACAGGGTAAGCGGACGGAAGAAGACAAAAAGGGGACAGGGAAGCGAACATACACTATCACTGGAGCGCGGCGTGTCATCAAGCCTTTCTCTATGAGGCTTTGGACCGGTTCCACCATCAAGATGGCTGCGTCGATACAGGCGTCTGCCAGCTTGGACTTGCCGGTCAGGCCGGGACCTGCAGAGGAATTTCCTTCAGATAACCTGCGGTGCAGCTCAACCATGAGGAATGGCCGGGAGACGAGGATAACGGAGTAGTAGTAAGACGAAAGGATCTGGCAGGCACCATTCATCATTCCAGGCTGGCTCTCGGACGACGTTCCTGCAATGACATCCTTGAGCCGCTGCAACCATCGCGCTGACCACTCTCGAAGCTCACGCGAGATGCCTTCCGTCAAGCGCGGAGATATCTTGCGGCGTGAATAGACCTCGAGGACGATGGACTCGGTGACGAGGAAGATTTGGGCAGATGCGTTCAGCAAGTCGAACTTCTCGCGGCCGGTCTCATCCTGAGCCCTGTATGGCACGGTGCAGTCGACGTCTGAAGTTGCCGGCGGGCGTCCCATAGATGTGCTGAGGAACAAGTCCAGCACCCTCAGGCTCTTCCATAGCCTGTCTCTCTGCCGGTGGACCTCGGGACCAAATCTGGCGTTAACAGCTGTCCGGTGGATTCCAATGGAGTAGGCCGCTCGAGCTGCAATGCCAAAGAAGAGGAAGGCGCCGTTGATCTGGCATGCGCCGAGCGAGTAGAAGGTGATGAGGAGGAAGACTTGGACACTAGCGACTCCGAGATTGCCACTGAGGCTCGCAAAGGCAAGGTTGCGGGCGTAGTCGAAGTACAGTTGGGCCGTGTGCTCATCGGACTTTTGGCAGCCGATGGCGAGGACGAGGTAGTTGACCGCCGCCGACACCTCGGGAGTCTTGTCCTGCGGGCGAGCATCCTGGGCCCAGGCGGCGATGTCATCAGCCAGACGGCTGTTGTCAAACAGGTCGATCAGCCCTGCGGTCACGTCGAGATAGGCCGATACGGTGTCGGGGATGGGCGTTTTGACCGCCGGTGGTTCCGCTCCGTAACCACCCGAGGCGAAAGAACGCGAGTAGACATTCTCCAGCGCCGTGTAGCCACCGGTCTCGGGAGCGAAGGCATGGGCATCGACTCTGGTTGTTACAAGCCTCCTGACTGTCTGGAAAAATGAGAGGGGTGCGCAGTCCCCGATGAAGACGAGTTTCCCTTGGGCGTCGCAGAGCAGACGGGCCTCACGGGGGACCTCTGTTTCTTCATGCTCCTCGAGGGCCGCAAAGACAGTGTCCCGGGGCTGGCGGTCCGGGACGGGGTGCAGGGGAGGTTGCAATATTGGGTGCAGGGTGGGTCCGGCGGGGGCCAACAAGACGCGGGGAGAAGGAGAAGATGTCACCGCCAGGGCATGGTGGGACGGCGTTGGTGTTGGGTGGGTTGGTGGTGGGTGGTGGGGTGATTGGTTCGACTGTTGCCGGCTGAGTCTTGGTGCCACGGAATGGGAAAGAGAGTGCGAATGGGAATGGGAATGGGATTGCGAATGAGAATTGGTAGAGGAGGACGGGGAGACGTGGTCCTGGACGGCAGCGGTAGCAGCGATGTCGTCGGAGCGGGGCCGCGGTCGGCGTCGGGGCGCCGTGTAACGGCAGTTGTCAGGCTGCCGGCGGCGGACACAGTACCCGCATGGCTGCGCACCACTGCACTTGATCTTGCGCAGTTTGCAGAGATCACAGGCATTGGCCACGCGGGCGCGGATTGACCGTGTTTCCATTCGCAAAACAAAGATCAAGAAATTTTTTAAAATTTTTTTTTTGCTCCAGGAATGGAATGCAATTGCAGGTGGAAGAGCAGACAGGAACGAAGCAGGAAGGAGCCCGTTTTGGCCGGCCCCGCTTTGACCGTCTGACGTCCGAAGCCGAAGCCGAAGCAAGGCGGAAGGCACAACCCGGCCTTGGACCAGACGGAAACTCCCAACCTGGAAACCGCAGACCACTTACACCTCCTACTATTTCTGCGAATTCATCTTGCTTTACTGCCAGCTCCAGGCAACAGGATCTATGACTCCAGTCTGTTGGTCTTGTGGTCTTGCACAATGTTTTGTCAGACATTCCAGTCACAAAATCGTAAAGCCTTCCTTACAAGGGAGGTTAAACGCATCAATTAATTTGGGCTTGGGAGTCATGGGAACAACAGATCAGGACGTCCATAAATCTTGTGTTGCACAGGAGAAAAAGGCCGACTTTGGCCAGCAGCGTGAGGGAATACGCGCATGAGGGCAAGACCCCATCTCCCTGCTCCTGGTTCCCACTCGTTTAACAAGAAGGAAAAGAAGAAAACAAAAAGCCTCCTTCACCTCAACCCGCCCAACCCATCGACAATCGAAGGTGAACGTGAGACAAAGACATCAAGTATCACACCCAGTGGTGTCTCGCAACAGCAATAGCAAGGAGCCAAGTGTCGGTCCAGCAAAGAACCACCCTCTCCCACACTAGGGAAACAAAACAAGCCCCCTTTATGTCTCAACAACCAACCACAACCTAAACCACCACTGTGACCCCAAGCTGGTCACTCCAGCTTGATGCACAGCCAGACAACCAACCAAAGCCCGCGGCGAGTCGTCAACCCCAACCAAAACAAAACACCCAACAAAAGTAGGTAAACAAAGCATGCCAGACCGTAACAAACAAACAAGAGAGAAAGCCAAGGAGAAAAAAGAAACCTCCCGAGCCCGCCTCAGCCTACCAGCCCAGTCCAACCAATCCCAACAACCCAACCACAATCAGAGCAACACAACACGCACAAGATCAACCCAGCGTCTTAAACAAATCCCCCGCATACCTCCTAACCAGCACCCCAAACTTAGCCACCTCCTCACGAGTACTAGCACGGTCCATATCATCGCTGTAGATGCGCAGGCACTGCTCGAGTGTCTTACGCGCTTGCTGCATGGTCTTACTCTTGTTCTCTTTGCTCAGCTGCTTGGCTTGTCTGCCTTCCCTTTCCCTGGTCTGCTGTCTGTCGCTCGTGGTGCTGTCGCGGGTGCTGTCTTTGTTGGGACGCGGGGTGGCGGTGGCGGTGGTGAATGGGGTGGGTTCGGTAGTGGTGGTGGTGTTGTTGTTGTTACTGGGGTCGGCCTCGGTAATAGTTCCTGTGATGGTGACCTGGTCGGGGTGGGTGTCCTGCTGCTGCTGCTCCTGGTAATCGTTCATCTGGCCGTTCAGAGCGCAAATGTCGCTCGACACCTTGATGAGCGCGTTGAACAGGATCTCGTGTCGGACTGCGGCGCGGAGGCCGTCGCGCTCGAGGCGGGTCTGGAGGTGGGTGACGGAACTGCGCAGCGAGGAGAGTTCCTGCCGGAGTTCCTGGTATTCAGTGTTGGTGTTGTTGACCGTGACTGAGAGCGCTTTGAGGTGCTTGTTGATTGCCTTGAGGGTTTTGGTGCCTGCTGGCGCGGACAGGAGAGCGGCGGGGATTGGGGACGTGCCGACTTCCATGGGGCTGCCGCCGTTGGGGATGTCGTGGGCGGGAGACTCGATCGTGGAGGTGGCAACGGCGGGTTCGGTCTTGACCTTGCTGGTTCCGTTGGTTTCGTTGACATTATTGGGCTCCTTGGGCTCTTTCGATCCCTTCGCCTCCGTGGCCTGCTTGAAAAGCGGGAACTGAATCGGAGTAGGGTTGGGATACGCCTTGAATGTGTGGTCGGCACGGGGGGCGAGGTCGCTCAAGGGAGTGAGCTCCTGCGGCTCTTCAGCAGGCTTCCAGGAGTTGGGCTTGGAGGGCCCTGCCACAGCTGGAATGGTGTTGCAGTTGTTGGCGAGCTTCTTGGATTCTCTCTTCAACTCGCTGCCGCCTCGGGCCTTCCGGGTGTTAGCCTCGGTCCTGGAACCGCCATCAATGGTCTTTGAGCCCTCCTTGGGGGTGTGCTTCTTCTTGACTTCCTCTTTCCGAGTCTCATTTGTCGGATATTCTTTATCCTTTTTCTCCGTGTTCAAGCCACGGCCCTTGCCGGTCTGGCTGACAGGCGACAAAGCGGGAGGCTTGATGGGAGCCTGCTTCTGGGCGAGGAGACCGTCAGAGCCCGTGCCCAGAGTGTCGTTGTTTGCGACCCAATCCTCCTGCTTGACATAGCCGTTGGGATCCTTCTCGCCCTTGGAGTCCTTCGCGCCCTTGGAGTGACGCTTCTTGCTACGTTTGACCCGCTTGGCGCGCTTTGCGGTCGGCGAGTCCTGGAGCTCGTCCGAGAGGGCCCGTTTGACCTGCCCATTGGGATTGGGAGAGGAGAAGTATTTGGACTCCATGATGTCGACCTGGCTCAAGTTAGATAATTGTGCGCACTTGTGTTTCAACCGCAGCAGAAGATGAAGGTATTTTGAAAGCGAGGTCGCAAAAACTCACGTGGTGTGATTCTGAAGGTTTGGTCCCGCGAAGAGGTAAACAACGCGAGGTTGCCCAGGATGTCAAAAGAACAATCGAATCGAAAAGCCAGAGCTGATGGCTTTCTTGAGCCGTGTAGCTCGGTCAGGCACAGTGATGACAGGTCAAGAAACAAGTTGGTTGTGGGATAATTCCAGTTTGATGGAGAGGAAGAACAAGGAAAGGGCAGGAAGTCGAGGGTTGCAAACGGAGTGGTGGGCTGAAAATGGAAAGTGAGCAAGTGCCTTGATTATTGTTGTGTTTTTTGTTGCGTAAAGCAGATCGGGCACAACACAGCAGTCCTGATTGTTTTCTCCTCCAGAAGAAGAAAATAACAGCACCGGAACTTGGTGCAAGGAACGTGAAGCCGGCACGAAGAGTGATAAGGTGATAGCTTGATCTGGATTACTGGAAGCGGAGAGTTGGAGGCGCAACCACTTCTGCCTCTGACTGATTCTGGCACCGTTCATACCTAATTAATCACTTGATTTGGCCACCTTAGTCAATAGAAAATGTTTCTTTTACCTGTCTACAGATGTCATCAATCACATTTTCGAGAGAGTTCTGTGAATCCGGTGTAAGGAATACAGTCTTGCTGAGACGAAGTACGCAAGTCACCAAGAACAACCCAAAGGGCAACTGTGATGCTTTCCATTGTATCGTCTCTGGGTTTAAATTAATTAACTAAGGTATCCAGATATTAACGTCAGCTTGATTTTATTAACATAGACATACGTGAGAGTCTTAATTGTAGTCTGGGCATGCTTCCTCTTTCTAATTAATCCTTTCCTTCTTACAAGGTGTAAGACCTCTTATTAATGTTGATCAATGCCACCATTCTATGTTTCATAAGAACCACTTTGCATTTCTCCAATGTTTGAAGTGGTCTATTACCCAACGTCGAGTTGCAGTTGTCTTTTGTTTTACTTTTTTTCTCTTTCTCTTTTTTGTCGTTCTTTCTCCTCCCCAGATTTATCAAACTGAACCTCCCACTTGCCAACAGATGCCATTTTGTCAGTTCACTGACGTTGGCCGAGGCTGCAATTCCCAACCCGCAGTGGGTTCAGACAGGGCCAGCCTGGCTTCGTCGAGTCTCCCCTGACCAATCCCAGCGTCTTTGTTCACGATTTCATCCCGTTGTTGTTGAAACAGGTTGGTCTTGCGTCGAAAAAAGGCTTGTTGTCTCTGCCAAGGACTTCCGCAAAGACGACAAGCTGATCTAATCCAGCAATACGAGTCCGCTAGTCCCATTCGGGGCATGCCCGTATTGCTGGCAGCTGCATGGGCCAACGAGGTCCCTGGCCAAGACTCCATCTTGGAGTGCCCCGCAGCACACAGCCCCATCCTCGCCTGATCCCTGCGTTTTAGGGGTTTCGTACGAGAGCTTCCAGGGCGGGGCATGGCGGCCACAGGGCAGGCCAACAGAAAACACAGGGAGCGTGGCCTGTATTTTCTGTTTCGCCTTGCCGACCGGACCCAACGGAGTGGTCTCCAGTTGGCAGGATTCCCTGTCTCGTCAACAGGCCCCTGGCCGACGGAGCGGGCCTTACGTCAGGAACTGGACCTCCGAAGAAACAATGGAAACACTTGAAAGGGGATCTGATGAACTAATGTAAAAAAAAACCAACCGGCCGGTCGGGTCTAGTAAGCGTCTCGAGCCACAGTCATCCCGTCGTATTCCCAAGCGACAGTTCAGTTTCCCGTTGCTCCCGGTTTCCGGTTGCAAGTCCCAGACGAGTTTGTTGCCAGTCATTCGCTGTGGCGCCGGGCATTTCCCATCGATCCGAGACTTGACAGCACACTCCCGACGACCTCTTCTGCGTCTCTGACCAAGTGATTCTCTTGGATTTCTTCGACGCAGTCTGAACCGTCCACCCGGCCCAGCAACCGATGCGTCTCGGCCGAGTTTACCAATAAACATGGGATGGACAATGGCGTCCAAAACGAAAGCGTTGTTAACTGGCTTGCTGCTGGCAGCGGCCAGCGTGGGCGTACAGGCCGCTGACAAGCTGAAGGTCGACCTTGATTCAACTGGTGAGCAGCACACCACCCGCCATGCCCCCTTCTCCGGGCCTGACTGACCTCTGGGACCGTGGCAGACTCGATCAAGTCCGCCGCAAAGGTGGTCGCCGCCAACCTCTGGAACTACTACCCCGGAAACCAGTATGGCAAGACCCCCGGCATCCTCCCCGGGCCGCCGCCGTTCGGCCCTTACTACTGGTGGCAGGCCGGCGCCATGTTTGGCACTCTGGTCGACTACTGGTACTACACCGGCGACGACACGTACAACGACGAAACGAAGCGGTGCCTGGTGTTCCAGGCCGAGGCGCCCGTCAACGCCTACATGCCCCAGAACTGGACGGCGTCGCTGGGCAACGATGACCAGGGGTTCTGGGGCATGGCCGCCATGCTGGCCGCCGAGGTCAACTTCCCGAACCCCGCGCCGGACCAGCCGCAGTGGCTCGCCCTCGCCCAGGCCGTCTTCAACACGCAGTTCCCCCGCTGGGAGATGGAGTACTGCAACGGCGGCATGCGCTGGCAGGTCGAGAGCACCAACGGCGGCTACGACTACAAGAACACCATCGCCAACGGCGTCTTCATGAACATCGCCGCGCGCCTGGCCCGCTACACGAGCAACGACACGTACGCCCACTGGGCTGAGAAGGCCTGGGACTGGATCGAGGGCGTCGGCTACATCACCAAGGACTACAACGTGCTCGACGGCGGCCACATCGGGCATAACTGCACCGACCTGAACCCGGTGCAGTTCTCGGCCAACGCCGCCATCCTGATCCACGCCAGCGCCATCATGTACAACTATGTACGTTTTTTTCCCTCACTCCCCCCCCCCTTCCTCCTCCCCACTAACCTCCCCCCTCCCCCCAAAAAACAGACCACTGGCCCATCCCAAGAAACCTGGCGCGCCCGCACCGCCGGCCTCCTAAACCGCACAATCGACCACTTCTTCCCCCATGGCATAATGGTGGAGCGCGCCTGCGAGCTCGAAAACCGGGTACAATGCAACGTCGACCAGCACTCCTTCAAAGGGTACATGCACCGGGCGCTCGCCACCGCCGCCGTCGTGGCCCCCTTCACGCGCGAGCTCATCCTCAAGACCCTCCGCTCCTCCACCCAGGGCGCCGTCAACTCCTGCCTGGCCGACGGCACGTGCGGTTTCCGATGGGACAGGGGGAGTTATGACGGGGATGTGAATATGGGTCCGGCGGGGCAGCAGATGAGTGCGCTTGCGGCGCTGTCGACTATGTTGATTAAGCAGGAGAAGGTGTTGAACGGGCCGTTGACGAACACTACGGGCGGGACGAGCCAGGGGGATCCGGATGCCGGGAAGAGGTTTAGGGACTTGAAGGCGCTGAGGGATATTACGCCGGGGGATAAGGCGGGGGGGGCGATTGTGACGGTGGTGGTGTTGGCTAGTTTTGTGGGGAGTATTGCTTGGATGGGGATGGGGGTTTCCGAGGCGTGAGAGTGTTTTGTCTCCGCTGTTGATGTGGGTGTTGTCTGTCGACTTGTCTAGGTTTTTGTTCCCATCTTCTGGTTTTCTTTTGGTCTTGTCTTGGTTTTCATCTGGGATGGCGTTTTGGAATTTGTCGTTCTTTGCATTCTGGCTTTTTTCCAGGAAAGAGGAGGGGCGGGGGACTGGATATTTAAAGTACACATCTTTATTACCTTGGGAAGCTTAGCTTGAGTTAGGCTAGGTATGTTTCGGATTTGAGTTGCTCCGTCCTGGGGAATATCATGCTGGTTATTTACCGCCGCATCGGGCTGGGGGCCGTGTTTTTCTGTGCCGTGTTGGTGTGTTTAATGGTCCAATACTTGAGGGTGAAGCCGCCGGTTTGCTTGACGATATCGATATCCTGCGTCGAGAGAGAAATGAGCTACATTTATGTGGCCGAGATGATTTCCAGCGTCTTTGTCTGATGTGTGTGGGAGCTGGGATTTCGCCCCCAATTTCTGGATGTCTGCATGTGGGATGGGAGATTTCTCAACAGCCTGAGCAGCCACAGTCAGTTCCTTTTGTTCATTCCACCTATTGCACTCGTCGAGTCACAAACTTGAGCACAGATTATTCGGTTAAAGAAAAGCAATCGGTCAATTGTCAGAGGGTGACTATCTGAGTCCATCTTTTCTTCTTATGACAGACGTATCTCAAGCAAGCTCCCTTAGGTAGCCGTGGTCAAGACAAAGAAAAAGAACAAAAAGAGAAAAGAAAACGAGGAGTGGCCACTGAACAAATCCCTAATTACCACCATTCCAGCTGACCTGAACATTCATGGCCAGGTAGTTCCGTCGTCAGTTTCGTCATCATCGTGAAAGCAAAGAAGCAAAGTATGTCCGCAAATGTTCCTGTCCGTGATCTCCATCATCTAATAAATGCTGGGCGTTTGCTGGTGTAAACAGAAGACAGAACAAGTGATGGTGTGGTAACTGGCAGTCGTTCCAGTCGTTTGTGTTGCTTCCCTTTCCCCAAGCTTGGGGAGATGTTGTAGTGCACATGGCACACCCTCTGAGTAGTTCTCACAAGTGAAAAGAGAAAACATCTGGAGGGGGAAACATGAGAGTGCCGAATTATGACGGCAGTCCTAGTTCGCATCCCGATCCTGATCCTGACCCTGGAAGTGCTGGTTGTTGCCCTTCTTCTCCCCACCTTTGTACAGAACGAGGGCACGAATAGGGTTGTGCTGCAGACGGTCCTGGAGCGCGGCGATGTCGCGGCCTTGTGTGGTCACTTGGCTGGCGAGATCTGAGACTCGGGTCTGCAGGGTATTGTTGTCTTCGTTCTTGTTGTTGGTCTGCTCGCTGGCAAGCTGAACCTTTGCTTCGAGTTTCGTGACTCGGGTGGCAAGCGCACCGATCTCTTCACGCTGATGGAGCTTCTCCGTTCTGGCCTTCTTCTTGGCTGACTTGATGTACTCGCTCATGGAATTTTGAGAGTCTTCGGCGCGGGCCTTTTGGGCGGCGAGGTCGTCGCGGACCTTGTCCAGAGAGCCGCTGAGGCGGGCCTGCTCCTGCTCGAGCGGTTGGCGGACGTCGTTCCACTGCTTCTTCATCTCGGTGCGGATGTACGAGTTGCGGCTGTTGAGCCGAGCTTCATGCTCGGCGACGGACTGTTCAAGTTTGTTGATTCTCTTAGCAGTGGCATTGGAGGAGCTCTCAATTCTCTCCGCTATCTGACACATTCTCTCCTGGACTTCTGTGCCGACCCTCTCAAGCGCGGCCTTGAGATTTTGGATGACCTCTTGTTGGTCATTGATCAGGATGATGTGCTCAGCCAACTCATTCTCGGACGCTTCCATCCGGCCCAGGACGGTGACCCGATGATCATTGCTTCCCATCTGGGATGACGATGCTTCGTTGTGGTGAACTCCGGAATTGCCTCCGTCTTCAACCACCGCCGGGTTTTGGTGGTGACTCTCGGGTTGTCTTCCGTGAATTGAGCCGGGCGATGACTTGATACCCTGGACATGCGGCTGGTGCTGGGCTCTCTCCTCAGCTCTCTCCTCAGGGTTACGAGACTCGCGAGACTTGTCGGTGGTGCGCGTGGCAGAATGGGAACCGGAAGTCTGAGAGCCCGTACTGTTGCCTCTCTTGCGCTTTAAAGCAGACTTGGCTGGGGTGATGGGAGCCGAATTGTCGAGGCGAGCGCCAGGTAAATCTGGCTCCTGCTTAACGACGGCTTGGTTTCCAGAACGAGGGCCCGATGCCGCCTGACCGCCCACCGAGTGCTGCGAAGGACCGGCAGGGAGGTTTGTTGCCATTCTCAGCTGGCGGGAAGACCGCAAGCCGCAGTTGGCCAGCTCTCCTCTGGCTCTCATACCTGCCCATTCTTGCGAAATAACAGTCCAGGGACGAATAGTACCGTGCCCTTGACGGTGAGGCTGCTCGAGGAATGCAACCCACTCGTCCACCAGCCTCGCCGGCTCGTTGGGACAGGCTAGAATGGTTTGGCAATACGCCTTGCGCGCTTGGATGAACAAACTGGCGAGTGTCTTGAGGAATTCGTCGCCCTCCTTCAGACTAAAGTGCTGGACGTACCCCCAGAAGGAGCTGTGAGGGTGATGGTCCTTGCAATGGAGCATCGCCCGGAACAGGAGGGCTACGTTGTTGGCAACTAGTGGCTCACAGATGCTGGCCGTCGGCATGCGATAGACAGGCCTGTTTCTGCTAAAGTCCCAGCTGTAGAGGATGTCGATGAGAGGTCTGGCTTCAGAACGATGGTCAGGACCAAGACGGTTAAACTTGAAGCCGTCTAGCTCCCAGAAGGGTGCATAGGGCCAGGTGCAACCCGGATCGATTGAGTTGGACGTCATGGCTCGGAATTTCAAGTTGACTGGGCGAAATGGCGGTGGTCTCTGCTGAAAGCTGAACAATGTCAGTAATTGCCAGTCCGAAGTGAAAGAGTGTCAGTCACGAGAGAGCCCCGAGGGGGGAAAGAAAAACAAAAGCGATGGATTGACTGCTTATTGGAGCTTGATGGATGAGTTCATGCTGTACCTTGTTCTTGCTGATCGACCCTGACGTGTTTTCGCGAGCGGTCGGTCGCCCAGAGACCGAAGAAGACTGCCCAAAGCAGCGCAAAAGGCAGGGAGGTTCGAGAATTGTATGGGGAAGAGAAAGAAGGAGGCAGAGAGAAAGGAAGAAGAAGAGAAGTACGCGGTAGAACAAGACTTGGCTCCATGTCTTCGGATCCCAAGAAAACGGGTTTGTCTCTGCAACGGAAAGAAGATTGAAGGGAAGAAAGAGGGCGGCGTCGCCAGTGTTTTTGGATTTTATGAGCAGAGAAACGTGGGTAAGAACCATGAGCAACCGGTTAGGCTATGGAGCGTGCTGCGGAAGATGGCGGAAGATGGGTAACCACGACGCCGAGCTGCGGTGTGCCAGGAAGCACAGAGAGTCTGCTTAGGAGCCGGGCGGGGACACTGAATTCAAGGAGATTCGGAAGACCACCCGAGAAGAAGGATGTTAAATTGATAGCCAGACATTTGCAAGACAATCGCTTCGACACTGCCCTGACGGACGCTCCCAAGTGAGGGAGAGCGCCGACGATACAGTGTTTTCAGAGGATGCGAGCAACAAGAAGTGAGCACCTGTAAACGTCGTTTCAGCTGCCAACACCGAATATAGTTCAATACAAGACTAAGATATTTCTCTAAGCAACAAGTGTCTGTTGACAGCGTGAGCAACTCGGGCGCAGCGATGTTTGTTAGTTCACACAGCTCCCTTGAGAGAGCCATTGACTTGTGAATTTACTTGCTCTGACTTAGAACTTCATTAACCAAAGCAGCCCAAATTTTCAGTTCATCCTGTCTTCAAACCAAGTCTGTCTGTCATAGGAACGACGGTTGCCATGTTTACATCCCCCAGGGAAATTCAGGGGCTCAGGGGCTGGTTAAGGGGCATGCAGAGTGCAATGGTCCGTGCGCGTGTTTATTCCGTTCGCCTTGTCGCCTTGGTCCCGGCCCCACCGAACCACTGACGTCGCAAATCCCAAGCCAGCATTCGTCGCGACCGCCGACTTGCACCGCTTCCCCCCCTATGCGCAGGCCAAAGTGACAGCTGCAATCATGGCATCCAAGGTGGCAACTCAGGCAGATCCTTGGGACAAGGAGACCAAGGACAAGTTTGAGCGGTGAGTCTTGTTCTGGTTCAATGGGTCGCCAATGTCTTCTGGTCTTGCTGCAGCGCTGACTTCTCTTTTCTTTGGCGTGGAAACAGCAAGGACCGAAGCGAATACCTCGACCCATGCCAGGAGGCAGCCGCGCGGAGCATCCGGTGTTTGCACCGCAATGGAGGCGACAAGACGTTGTGCTCGGATTACTTTGAGTCAGTGGTGGCCCGAGGAGGAGGATCCTTATTTTTGGCAAGAACCGCGACAACCACACACGGGGAGTGCTGACGACCGAATGCTATAGGGCGTACCGCGATTGCAAGAAGGCCTGGGTACGGACTGAAGCCCTCCATTTCCCTTGCGCCGTAGACTCGTCCGCTGACTCGATCCGACGTTTACAGCTAGAGAGGAGGAGGATGGGAAAGCCCCGCAACACCTCGTCGTGATACCCGATGCCTGATACCCCGATTATGCGACATGCACCAACATCCCCAACACCCAGAGACGAGTGGAAATGTTATGCTAGGCCGCGAGCACGAAGCATCCGAACCACCGAACCGATTGCTAGGGCAGGGAAGAGCAAGGAGAGCAGAGAAGAACAGAGAGAGCGCAGGAGACTCGCATCTTCCTTGCGACGGGTAGCTCTTTGGGACAACGGACTACAGAGGAGTATGCCACTTGGTTGTGTAGGATTGTTGTGTGCATGGTGTACGATATCTGTAATATTTTTCTTTTCTTTTCTTGCGGCGCAATGGCGCTCTCTGAGCTCACGGAGCCTGGCGCATCACATCCGCTGCAGAGCGCCAGAGAGTCGCTGCACTTGGCTCACCTTGGTGGATCCTCCCATCGTCCTCGGTGGAGGTGGGGTTGTTCCCGCACAGACCATGTCCAACAACACCCCGCCAAAACCACGACAATCAAGCGGGACTTCAACTTCCAGGCTGCGAGCTGCTTTCTCCCCGCAACACCATCAACCCGGAAGGCATCTCGGAGCTGAACAACCTGGGATTCGGAGAGTGGACTCTGTGAACGGCCAATCTCTCGTGCCGGTGGCCATAACCGTTCAGAGAGGCGCAGAGGAAAAAAAGACGAAACGGGGCGCCGACTTGCTGCTGATCCGGAGTAAAGACTGCAGAACCGGGGCTTTCGGTTTCTCAGGTTGTGATTTGTGGATTGCGATCACTGTGGTGTGTCCTGCTGCCACAACCATTTACGGATATCTGGGCTGCACGGCTCCTAGTCATTCCCCCCGATTGGCTATCGCTCCCACCTGGACACCTGGGCACTGGACAAGGCGGACAACACCCCCTGCTCCGTGCTGTCATTTTTCTTTTCTGTGCCTTGGCTGGTCTAGACACATTGTTATTTTATAGCGCTGTCTCTCCGCCATGTCTTCATACAGATATAGCCGCCCGGCGCTCAAGAACAGCGTCGATGTCCAGCTGCAGACGGCCTTCAGCGATGGCAACTGGAACACGGTTGTCCGTCTGGCCACCAAGCGGGCCGCCACGCTCAAGGACCCCTACTATGAGGTGTGTGTAACTCAAACCCCAAGAAAATACCAGCAAGGAAAATATATACTCACTCATCCCCTGCAGGCCATCAAGATGGCTGCCCAGTCTCAGCTGGACGGCACTCTCGAAAAGTGTGCCATCCTGGTCGCCATCGACGACCTAGTCAAGACCAAGAAGACGCCAGACATTGACACCATCGAGCTGTACGAGTGGGCCTGCCGCGACTTCTTCGACTACGAGGTCGAGTTCGCCGACACCCTGGGACCCCTGAGGGCCCGCTGGGCCAAGGCCAACCCCGGCAGCCCCCTGGCCCTGCAGTGTCTCCAGTCCTGCCTGGACAACTGGGACCTTGTCAGTGCGCAGCAGGTGTGTATCTTGCATGTCTACCTCCCTGTCGAGGACAAGATCGTTGACATGTGCTGCAGATTGCCACCAGCCTCGACAAGGCCTATGCCAACACTGCCGACCGCCGCTACATGTTCTGGAACATTATCTTGACCTTCCTCCTCTCAGTATGTGCCTGACCCCCCTGATGAGTTGGAGGCCCAGCCTGACATGGACAGATCAGCCCCCAGTGCACCGATGCGAGCCGCAAGGTCTACAGCATGTTGGCCGTGAGGCAGCTCGAGCGCGCCGCAGACCTGACAGAAAGCGTATGTCCCCCCCCTCATAGGCGGGAAACGTTACTCTGACCATCCCCAGTCCGCCAAGCTCGAGGCCACAGACAGGGGCTTGCTCACAGAAGAAGAGATCTGCCTCTACTACCGTGTCTTGCACAACCACGGTACCAAGGAGGAGTACATCTCTCGCCTCAAGAACCCTAAGCTGGGCGCTATCAGCCAGCTCCAAGAGGGCCGCAAGGTGCTTTTCTGCGAGGGCCTCGATTCGCTCGAGACATGGGGCGAGTGGGATCTCATTTACAACCTGTGCCGCGAGGCCCTGACGCTGGGCCTGGAAGGAACTACCTCCCCGTTCTTTGTCTGCGACCTGAAGATATGGCGAAAGTTTGCGTCCGCCGCCAGCAAGGTGACCGATTCAGAAGGGTATGCCAAGCCCCGTCTGCTACTCTTGGACCTCACTAAACGAAACCTCTTCGCAGTGCCCTCAACGAGGTCCAGGAGATTCTCAAAAAGTACATCGACATCAAGGATAAGGCTAGCGAGATGTACAAAAAGAATATCAACCTCGCCCTCCTGGAGACCACCTTCCGGCTGCCAGCCACAACATTGAACCCGAACCACAACAACTCGGGCATGTCTCCGAGGGTCGTCCAGATCGGCCTGTTCTTGGACCAGTACTTTGAGAGGCTGTCCGCTTTTGACGACGTCAAAGGCTTTGTGGCCGAGCTGGGATTTGAAGAGATCAAGGCTCTCATGGAAGATGTGCTGCCGAAGATTTTGGACGAGGTGGGGTTTCCCTTTGAGCAATACGCACCGAACAGCGAACTGACGACAGACCAGGACGCGAGCAAGCCGCGGAAGACCGTTCTCACGGCGCTCGAATCAAAACTCCGCTACCTCCTGTCGACATGCCCGCAGACCCTCTCGCCCAAGCCCGTCGTTGATGGCGAATCCTCGGCTAAGCCGTTCCAGTGCCGCCTCTGTTCGAGCCCGACATCGCTTCCCTGCGAGGTCTGCTTGAAGAAGCTGGTGGTCGACGCGTCCAACACATACCAGCAGGTCAACAGCGACAAGGAACTCGTAGCCGCCATCCCCCGCCTTGACAAGGACCCGCGCCTAGACTTAGCCCTCGTGATGGGCGCCTCCCTCCTGAAGCTCTCTGGCCTGCGCCCCCGGACACCAGACACCACCCAACCCCTGTGGCAGCTCATCAAGCCAAGCCAGTTCCTCCAGGCCGTGCTGCTGCTGGACACCCAGCTGAAAGAGACACCAGGAGACGTGGAGCTGCGCCTGCTGCTGGTCCAGCTGTACCTGCTGCTCGGATGTGCGTCGTACGCCTACCAGCTGTGGACGCCGCTGGACGTCAAGCGGACGATCCAGGACTCGCTGAGCCCGCTGTTCTTTGATCGGATTTCGGCCGTGTCGCCGGGGCTATTCCAGGGCTCGCGGCCGCTGACGGCGCCGCTGCGCAATTTTTATGAGTATAGCCTGCAGCAGAGGTCGCCCGTGCGGATTTGGGATGCTTTTGCGGCCGGGAGCTATACGAGTATTCTGGATATGGCTGAGTTTGATGGGAATTTGAGGAGGAGCTGCACGCTGATGATGACGCTGGTGGAGGAGCGAAGGGCGATCCGGTGTTATGGTGGGAAGATGGACTGTGAGATTGGGGAGCATGTTCTTACTGGTGAGTTTTTTCTCTCTCCCTCCTTCGTTTTTGTCTCCTTTTCTTTCTTAGTTTTTTGCTCTTCTTTTACGGCTTGTTAACAACCGCAGAAAACATCGACGATGGCACCACTCTCGTCAGCAAGACCGACTACGGGTCGTTCCCCAACCTCGAAAGCCTCCACGGGCCTCCCATCTACGAGTATCTCCGTCTAGGCCCTGGACTCTCCGTATGTTTACCTTTGCCCTCCCCTCTTCCGTGCTCGCTAACTCTCCCAAAAAGAACGAACGCTCCCACCTGGCTTTCCTGTCCGAACAATACCTTGACCTCCTTTCCTACAAGCCCCCCAAGGATTACAAGCCGTCCAAGCCGCACGAGGTAGCCGTCCGCGACCGCGAGTACACACTCGAAACGCTCTCCCGCCTGAGCTCCTCGCTAGCCGACTTCCTGAACCTCCCCACCACGCCCTCCCTTCTAACTCAAGCCGAATCGAGCTACTACACCACCATCTCCCTCCTCTCCGCCGCGCTCCTCCTCGCGCTCTCAACACCGCGCTCGGACCCGGCGGCCCCGAAAACCTTTTCCGCGCTGACCAAATCCATCAAAACAGCCTTTTCCACCCTCCGCAGCCTCGCCCCATCCCCATCCCCACAATCCCAACCCCAAAAACCAACACCACCAACCCCAACATCCACAATCTCAACCCTCACCACCCTCCCCCTCCTCTCCGCCCTCCACTCCACAGCCCAAGCAATCAAACAAACCGCCTCCTTCGCCCAAGCCCACCACGACAGAGAAACCGCCCCCACCAACCCCCGCCGTCGCGGAGGCAGCTCTACCACTGGCGGCGGTCTCCACAAGGATATCCTCACCGAAATGCGTGTGCTAGCTGATATCGGGGGGAAAGGAGCCGCGGAGGTGAAGGGTGTTGTAAACAGGTTGAAGGAAGGGTTGGGGGAGGGGGGGTGGTTGGATCGGGTTTTGGATGCGGCGGGTTTGCAAACTGAGGAGGAGGGGGGGGAGGGGGAGGATGGCGGGGTTGTTGGGAGGGCGGTGGAGGGGGTTGTTGGGGGACGGGCTGGGGGGGAGGAGTGGGCTGGGAAGGTGGTGGAGAGTTGGCGGGAGGGGGTTCGGGGGTGGGGGATGGTTAAGGGGGAGTAGGGTTTTTCTTTTCTTTTCTTGTTTTTGGAGTGGTGGTGGTGGTGGTGCTGTGCATGTGGGAGAAGGAAGTAAAAAAGAAGGATAGATGTGCGCATTGGTTAGGTAGTTGGCAGACGGTGCAGCAGAGGAGAAAAGAAATAACACAACACGTTGACTGTTTGGCACCGTATGCGAACCTGTGCATGCCCTCGTCCCTCGAGGTAATAACCATTCCACCCGCTATGTTATGTAATAAGAGGTATCATCATTCATGTCCAAACCGGAACACTGCCCAAAGCCTAAGACCAGAACCAAAAAAAAAAAAAAAAAAAAAAAAAAAAAAAAAAATAAGGGAAAAATAGTTCATTCGAAGAAACCGGCCTTAACCAACCTTCCCCAAGACAAGGAAAAATGGAGGAAAAATAAGGACACCGAATCAGTGATTATGGCCCGCATAACTCCCACTCCTGCGCCTCGCCTTCCGTGCCAGCACCTCCCGCCGCTCCTCCTGCAGCGTCACCCACACCCAGAACCAGCTCATCGTCTCAACAAACATAAACGTAAAAAACACCCTATTCTTCAGCGCATCCCCGCCCCACCCAGACGGACTATACGCCCCGTTCAGCCCTGCATGGTGCGCCGACGGGTGGTGGCTCAGACGCGAGGTGATGGACGACGGGGGCGTCGAGGACGACGAAGACGACGACGAGGAGTGCGACTCCGAATAGAAGAGTGGGGACGAGGCCGAGAAGAAGAAGGAGTAGATCGAGAGGATGAAGGTCACGGTCAGCCGGAGCGGCGCTTGCATCCCCCAGTAGTGAACCAGGCAGATCTCTTCGGGGAGGGAGAGGGTCACGAGGTCGGTCAGGCCGATGAGGCCGAGGACGACGGCGAGGAAGGCGAGCGCGGGGGATTGTGTTTCGAAGGAGCGCGAGTGGGGCTGATCAGGGGCGTGGGTTAGCTTGCGGATTGTGGTTGTTTGGACGGGCCGGGAGAGGGAGAGAGACGTACCAGGCCCATGGACTCGCCGAGCAGGTAGACCACCGCCTGGTCGGCCACCGTCCCGGGGTTGGTCAGGAAGAAGAAGCCGAGGGTGAGGTGGAAGAGGCAGATGGAGGTGAGGATCGTCTTGGCCGAGATGAGCGCCATGGGGGGCTGTTGCGGTGCGGTTTGGACGTCGAAGTCGAGGCGAGGTCAGGTCGAGGTCAAAGGGAGTGTCATCGGGTGTTGCTCGAGGTTGAGTTGAGAGAGCTGAGTTTCTGCTCCTTCTAGGTTCCCTGGGCAGACAGCTGAAGTCGCGGCAGTGATGCTGGGCAAACCCACGAGCCGGGGTGGGGTGACACGCGGGTAGCTGCGGGCGGCAGGCGTGCAGCGCAACGACTGGCTGAGTACCTGGTTGGAATATGCACTTCGTATTGTGTATTGTTGGCTGGGGTGTGCACGTACAGATACGGAGGAGGCTAGTTGGGCTGGACTCGGAGGTGTTTTAAAGCTGGGAACCCCCCAGGTATTTGTGCGACCGCGCGAGGGAGAGGAGATTCGCCAGCCTCAGCTTTGTTGAGCTGAGTTCCGGGTTGTCAGTGGCAGGCCTGGCAGGCAGTGACTGAGAATGTCTAAAAGCCAAGGAAGGGATGGGTTCACATGCCTTATCGACCCGCGCCTGGGCGATAGACGGGGGCCTCTGATTGGCTGTCCCTGGGTCGCCGGCCTGGTGACCCCACCAGCCACATTTTATGCTTAAAGCGTCCAGGGGTCTGTGGCTGAAGCTCCCTTGCTCGGACGACCTATCGCCCTTTCAGGCATCGACCGACCAGGGTAGCGATGGCGGGGTGCTCACTACTGTCGCTGTGTGCCTTCCATGAGCTGCGGCCGCTTCAGGGCAGCAGTGTCTCTGAAGTGCTGAGAGACGAACTCATTTCCTACCTCCAAAAAAAGACATCGACGTCTGAACCATGCCCTGTTTGCATCACCAACCTGCAAGACAGTGAAAACGGTGAAGACACCGCGATTGCACCTTTGAACCAATCACACCACTCAAGGACAGCCTCACGCTCACCGTCACCTTCACGCTCGCCTTCAGCCTCAAGCTCACCCTCACCTTCAAACTCACTCGCAATCTCACGCTCCCCATCACCACCGCCACCGAAACTCGCAACACCACCACCAACAATGGCCGACACAACATCCACCCCCGAGCCGGATCCCCAGCCGGAGCCCAAGCTCGACATCCCGCGCCACCTCAAATACTGGAAAATGTGTCTCCAAGCCCCCCTCCCGCACCACTACCTCTCCAACGAGGGCAACCGCATGGCGTTGGCCTACTTCATCATCAACTCCATCAGCATCCTCACCCCGCCACAGCCATCACCACCACCACCAACCGACACCACCAACCCAACAACCACAATAACACCATCAACCCAGCCCACCCCCCCGCTCATCCCCCCCCAATCCCGCAAAACCCTCCGCACCTGGGTCCTCTCCCACCAACAACCCGGCGGCGGCTTCGCGGCATCCTCCTCCCTCGTCTTCCCCATCCAGCCCCACGAGCAGTGGGAGCGCGAGACAGGCGCGCAAGACGACGTTGAAGGCGGCGCTGGCGTGGCCAACCTGCCTGCCACGCTATTCGCGTTGCAGTTGCTTGCGCTGTTGGCGGATGATGGGGATGAGGCGGGGGCGTTTGAGGGTGTGGATCGGGTGCAGACTCTGAGGTGGTTGAGGAGGTTGCAGAGGGGGGATGGGAGTTTTGGGGAGGTTTTGAAGAGGATGCCTTTCTCTGGGGATGGGGATGGGGATGGGAAGCGGAGGTGGTTTATTGGTGGGGGGTATGATATGCGGTATTGTTATATTGCGGCGGCGATACGGTGGATGTTGAGGGGGGGTGTGAGGGAGGGGGAGGCGGGGTGGGTGGAGGATTTTGATGTGGAGGGGTTGGCGAGGTATATTGAGGGGAGTCAGGTGTGTTTTGTTCCTGTGTGGTCGGCATGGTGTATAGGGATGGTGTTGGCTGACTTTGTGCTCAAGACGTACGATGGTGGCTTTGCGGGGAGCTCGGCGGAAGAGTCCCATGGTGCGTTCTCCCCCTTCCCTCCCTCTTTTTCTTTTCTTTTACAAAGTTATGCTAACCCCAACAGCCGGCTACGCCTTCTGCGCCATCGCCGCCCTGTCTCTCCTCGACCGCCCCATCTCCAACAGCCCGGCCTGCCACCCCAGCGCCACCCTCCACTCCCACATCCGCGACATGCCCGGCCTCATCCACTCCCTCACAGCACGCCAGTTCGCCTACCTCGAACCGCCACCCCCAGCCACAGACAACGAAGACTCCTCCTCCGAAGACGAAGACGAAGTCAACTTCCACCTCCCCCCGCACCCATCCGCCCTCTCCCACCCCCAAACCACCCGCCTCGTCGCCTGCAACGGGCGCTGCAACAAGGTCGCCGACACGTGCTACACGTGGTGGGTGGGCGGGGCGCTCGCGAACCTCGGGAAGGCCGCGCTCTGGGACTGGCAGGGGTCGCGGCGGTTCCTGCTCGAGAAGATGGCGCACCGCATCGGCGGGTTTAGCAAGCACCCCGGCGGGCCGCCCGACGTGTATCACGCGTGTTTTGGCCTGACGGCGCTGGCTGTTATGGGCGAGCCTGGGCTGAGTGAGTTGGATAGTGCGCTGGCGATTCCGGTTAGGACTGTGAGGGTTATTGAGCTGGCGAGGGGGGCGTTGTTGGAGAAGGGTGGTGAGGAGGTGGGGAGGTTGGAGAAGGGGGTGGTTGAGATGGGCTTGGCTATGAGGGGGACGAAGCCGGCTTGGCTGACTGCGGTGGGTGGGTGACGGCGGTGCATTGAACGGAAAAGCGTAGTAGACTGTAGAAAGCAAAAAGGAGGATAATAAATGGTAGACTGTACAAAAGCAAGCTGGCTGGTGTATATATGTATGCTATCATGACCAAGTCTCCAACGCGTGCTTGATGAGCCTCTTGTAGCCCTCGACCGCCTCTTCCAGATCCCTCACCGTCAGCCCCTCGTCGTCGCCGTGCGCCACCAGAATGCTGCCCGGCCCGTACAGGTAGCGGACATGGTCGCCCTCGAGATTGGGCACGTCGGTGCCATAGTTGGCGATCATCGTCTCGAAGCCTGTCGTACGCACACAGATGAGAAGATTAGCATTCTTTTTTTGTTCTTGTTTTTCTCTCTCCCGGGAAGCACAACATGCCCAACCGAGAACGACCCCAAAAGGCCGAAAGAAGGGAAAGAAACGAAAGGAGAAGAAGACGAAGCAGAATAAGAGGAAAAGTACTCACCCTCCACCCCACATTCACACTCAACAGGCCCATACCCCCCCCTAACCTCAACCTCCAAATCCCCCCTCTCCCCCTCCCCGGCCCCATCCAACACCGCCCTCCGAATCCCCTCGGCCACAATCCCCCCACCACTCTTCTGATCCCCAACCGCGATCCTGATCGCAACCCGCGCCTCAGCAGTCTTGGCAATAACATTCGCCGCCACCCCGCCCTCCAGAACACCCACATTCACCGTCGTCGCGCCGAACCGCTCGCTGTGGCCCAGGTCGGCGGAGAGCAGGCGTGAGAGGGCGCGGATGAGGATGGCGGTTGCCGATTTGCCGAGTTCGGGGTAGCCTGAGTGGCCTGCTTTGCCGGTGGCGGTGATAATAGCGGTGGTGATGCCTTTGTGGCCGCAGGCGAGTTTGTTTTGGGTTGGTTCGCCGAAGATGGCGGCGTGGAATTGCGGGCGTTTTTGGCTTTGGGGGTTTGGGGGGGTGGTGTCGTCGGAGGAGGAGGAGGAGGAGGGGGAGGAGAGACTGGCGGAAAAGTGGCGCATGCCCAGGCCAGAGGTCTCTTCGCTCACGACAAAGAGGAGCACCACGGCTTCGGGCGGGAGGGTGCCTGAGGTGAGCAGGGCCGTGGCGGCGGTGATTTGGGCGGCGACTGAGGCTTTGGCGTCGACGGTGCCGCGGCCTGAGATGAGGGTTGACGGGGCCATGGTGGTGTAGTCGATGGGCTTGGCAGGGGGAATGGTTGTGTGGTTGAGCGAGTAAGGGATGTGAGGGGGCACGGCGTCGATGTGCGAGGTCAGCAGGATGCGCTTGTCAAAGGTGCGCGTTGCGTTGACACCCGGCCAGGCAAGCACATTGTACCGCGGCGGGCTGTCTTCGGGAGCATCTGGGGAGGGGGGCACCGTCTGGAGCGAGACGGTGTAGTTGAGCTCCGTGAGCAGCTTCTGCAGGAGATGGGCGACGGGGCCCTCGGAGTCGCTTGTCGAGGGGATGTTGACCAGAGCGCGGTGGAGGGAAAGCAGTGGGGCGCGGTATGAGGGGTTCTCATAGTCGCCGTGGCCTGTGGTATACTCTGTAAGTCCATCGTTGTGAGATCCCGGGATGATGTCGTCGCCGTGAGAGAGACCCGAAAGAGGTCGTTGTTGTCCGTGCCGCCGTTCTTGTTGTCGTTGAAGCGCGTCCTGGGCCCCCAGCGAGTATGCTGAGCCCTGGGCACTGATAGCGCCGAGCAACAGTAAATATTGCGCCGGCAGTCTCATTTTTCAACCCTCCTTTGGTTACGCTAAATTATATTGGGTTTGAGTGAAGATGTTGATGGGATGAATCAGAGACTGAGACACTAAGAATGAGGTCATCCTAGAAGTGGAGACAAAATAAACAGAGGTAAAACCGATTGCCGGATGCGGCAGGTCACCGTTCTGTGCAACAGCCTCCGTATATTCCGCCCGGAACACAGTGTGCTCTCAGGTTTCAGGCCTAGACTGACTTGGGCAAGTCTCCATCCAATTATTGCGAAAAGGATTGCGGTCGTAGAAGTTGCTGCAGTACTCTAAAGTTGCCAGGCTCCCAGGGTCTCGATGGCTGCAGACTCCGTGGGTAGGTATTGGCTGAATATTCTGTAGCGTAACCACCCATCAACTCACTTCTGGGTTGATACAGGGAACGCTCACATCAAAGCTCTCACTGGTCTTGAGCCAGTCGATACCTATGCAAAACCAAGAAGGAATTCATATGGAGTCATTCATAGGTGTACCTCGTAACTATCTCATCCCCCCCAACTCACCACTGCCACCTCTCAGGCAGCACCTGGCTAAAGTTAAACTTGCCATCCGCCCCCTTGACCACGGTCCCCCTCTCGGTGACAATGGCATCGATCAGCGCGTGCGGCGTGACATCGAACGCGGGATTCCACACGCCAATCCGCTGGTCGGCAATAGCGACGCGCGCCGTGTGGCTCGTATCAACACTACCATCAGGGTTGACCACAGCGCCGCTGATCTGTGTCAGCTCCTCGGCCCTGCGCTCCTCGATCTTGATCCCCGCCCCCGTCTCCGTGTCGAGGTCAATGCTGGTCGTCGGCGCGGCCACGACAAACTTGACGCCGTGGTGGCGCGCTAGCACCGCGAGCTGGTACGTGCCGATCTTGTTGGCCGTGTCGCCGTTGCGCACGACGCGGTCGGCGCCGACGATGACGGCGCCAATGTTCATGCGCTCTTGGTGCAGCGCGAAGAGTGCCGCCGCCATGCTGTCGGTGATGAGCGTCGACGGGATGCCCTCGAACACCAGCTCGAACGACGTAAGCCGGCTGCCCTGGTTGTAGGGGCGCGTCTCAGTGCAGTAGGCGTGCTTGAGCAGGTTTTGGGTGTGCAGCGTGCGGATAATGCCCAGCGCGGTGCCGTGGCCCGAGGTGGCGAGCGAGCCCGTGTTGCAGTGCGTGAGTACCGAGAGTGGGCGGTCGGGCGTCGCATCGTACTGCTGCTGCAGCCAGGCGGCGCCGTGCGAGCCGATCGACGTGTTGTTCTCGAGGTCCTTGGCGATGATGTTCTCAGCCGCCTCGATGTAGGAGCTCAGGATGGCCTCCTTCGCCTCCGGGTGGGCGAGCCCTTCGAGCTTGGCAGCCCGGGCGGCCAGCTTGAGAAGCGAGATGGCGTTGGAGAGGTCGACAGCGGTTGGGCGGCTCTCCTTGAGGAAGTCCAGACGGCTCTCAATGTAAGCGATGGTCTCTTCTGGGGTCGTTGCGGCTGACGGTGGTGTTAGTGAGAGTCCGAGTCCGAGTCTCCCTAGTCAAGGGGGCCAAAGGACTCATTGTGAGGTTCACTTCACGTACTGCACTTCCCCTGGTGAAGCTCAACGGCATGAGCGAGGGCAGCCACAATGGCGATGGCTGGGGCGCCTGCGAGATTTGTTAGGAAAAAAACTGGCACCAAGGCAGAAAGTAAAATAAAGTAGAAACTCACCCCTCACTCTCATCGACCGGATGCAGTCAAAGGCCTCCTCGGCGGTCGACACCTCGTCGTAGTGGTGCTCGTGGGGCAGCCGGAGCTGGTCCAGCACTAACAGCTTGCCCCGCGAATACTTGATCGCCTGAAGAGTGGCCATGGCGGATTTTGTCTTTGACTGGCTCTAAAAAAATAAAGAGAGGCTGGAATGTTGTAAAACGACTTCAGTAAAAATCCGGGGATGATTCCTGAGAGATGGGGACCCTTTTGTTTTATTTTGCAAGCAGGGAGGCTGCCTGTTTCGACCTCTGGACAAAAATATCTCTTTTTCTTTTCCTGATGGCGAACAAGGACCCCGCCATGCCATCGAGCGTGTTGGTGGGCTGGTGGGGTGAGCCAGTCAGGGCCCTCAGGGGCAGCACGGCATCCATGCAGATGGCGCTAGTCCTAGAATGTGCATAGGTGAGGGCGCTGGCTGCAGGGGTGCTACCGGTGAGCCACCGACGTATGCATGCACCTTCTGGGGTTACCTTACCTTACCCTCTTCGACTCCATATTCCGTATCCCGTACCTTACCTTAGCTCCCCTTATCTTCCATCCTGTATTCCGCACCATCACAACCTGGAACCTACAGCTGGAACGCAACCCGGGCTTCCACGCGGGTCATGTCATAGACCCTGCCCGCGCTGTTCAGCATGGAACAGCCATTCTCGTCGTCCAAAGTGACAGGTAGACACTTCTCCCGCCTTCCCTTTGCTTCAGTCGCATCTCCTATCGACTTGTCTCCCCCTTTCCCTCCCCCAACCCCCCTCGCTGTATTCTCCGTATTCTCCGTATTTCACAAAGGCAGTCCTCATCTGACACAATTGACACCCCCCGTAGTCGAGTACTTCGATCCCTACGATGTCTACAAGCTGCTTGCACCCGGCCTGATCCCCCGACTCCCGCTGCGCGATCTCAACTGGCAGTCGCACGCAGGGCCATTGCGGTCCATCAGCACCCTCCACGTCGAACTTGTCCCGACCGGCGCCGAACACCCAGCCGTATTCTCCCCGGTTTCTTCCCCAGCCCCAAAGACGCCAGCCCAGGGCGACACGGCCGCACCGACAAGCCGCGACGATGGGTTCCAGACAGCCACAGTCGGTGGGAGGACAGGCTCCGCGGAGCAACAAGGAGATGCGGCTGGTAACAGCGCACCCCGGCCGCTACCAGTAACAGCATCAAGCGCTGGCGCTGGCAAGGAGCGGAGACACCAGATCCCCGGCCTGCGCAGGACACCATACCTCAAGGTCCTCCTGGTGCGCTGCGACGACAACGACACGTACAAGTCGAGCACGAGGGCCGAGATACGCGAATGGATCAAGACCAACACGGCCGGGTCGCAAGCCAAGACGAGCAGCAGCACCTCAGAAAACCACGACGCCTTCGAGTGGCTCATCGTCCACGTCGTGATCCCCAACTCGACCGCCGCCACCCAGCCCCGCGTCTCGGGCAAGACCCAAGACTCGAGCTCCGATACCAAAACCTCGTCCCGATGGCGCGGCGGATCGAGCACGCTGCTGGAGAAGCTGCGCGCAGACTTCAATGGCTCTGCCAAGGGCGCCCCCGACCGCGTGAGGCAGATCCGCATCGGTATCAACGACGTGCCCTACAGCATGCTGCCGCGTGTCGTCCCGGCCGTGCCCACCGGCTACCACGAGACCGAGCAAGACAGCGAGAACGCCTGGGCCGACCTGATGGCAAAGATCAAGGAGCTCATTCTGTCGAGCTTCGACCGGCGCGTCACCCAGTACGAGGAGGACATTAAAGAGAGGGACGCTCAGAGGAGTCTGCCGGGCTGGAATTTCTGCACCTTTTTCATCCTTAAAGAAGGCCTCGCCCGGGGCTTCGAGAGCGTGGGCCTCGTCGAGGACGCGCTTGTTGTGTACGACGAGCTGAGTGTCGGCTTGGACAACATCATCAAGGAGCAGGCGATTGCGGGATCCGCCGAGACACACGGCGGTGCGCTGCTCAGTTACACCGAGGACTTGAAGGACCTCGCCCAGAAGACCCTGGCCGAGATCTCCAGCGGTCATCTCGAGTTCGACGACGAGGAGGCCGTCGATCTTCAGTCGGGCGAAAAAAAGCCGCGTGACAATTTCGACGGCATCCCCATCAGCTCGACCAAGAAACAATACCGGGATCTTATCCTGGCGAACAACGTGTCTCTGTTCGACTTTAGATGCTACATCTTTTCCCGCCAGATTGCCCTCCTCCTCCGCCTAGCCAACGCATGGTCGTCACGAGAAGAGCTTCTAGCGAAGCTCAAGGAGCAGCAGGAGTTGGTCCCTCGGGGCGTTGCCCCACGGGCTCAAGTGCCCAAGATGACCGAGGAGCCGGAGATCCTTTTGCACCTCGCTGAGATTTGCAAGCGGACGCTCGAGTTTGTGCCCGCCGTGTCGACAGTCATGAGAGCAGACATTCTGGCAGCCATGGCAACGTCCAAGCGCGAGGAAGAGCAACCCGAATCTCGGGTAGCTCTTGATGCACTGTTGTCAGAGGTTATTGACAACATGGTGTCCTCGTTCGCCTTCTCAGTCGCCCAGCAAATCCTGGCGCAAACATCGACGAAAGCGCTCCCCATCCCGCCGTCAACACTCGGCACACCCCAGGCCCACGAGCAAAAGGCCTCGATACCGGAGCCGAAAACTATGATGCACCCGGCACGGAACTCGTCGCTCATCACTCAAGGCCCTCAACAACCACCACACAGCCCCCTCGGCTTCCCAGGCCCCGGCCGTCCTGAGGACGCTCTCGCCGCTCCTCCGTATCTCAAGGCTGGTCTCGAAGACCTCGCTGCCCAAAGAGCCGAGCTGTGCACCTTGTCGAGGAACATTCTTGAAGAATGCGGCAAGAAACGCGGCTGGACAGACGGCTGGGCTTCGGTGCCGACCGTGGGTGAAACAGGGATTTCCGAGATGGAGGACGTCAGCCTGGACGATGACAACGACAACAAAGCCGAAGCCAAGCCAGAACCGACCGAAAACCTGCAAACGTCAGTCGCCGGCGTGAACAACTCCCTCCTCCGCACGGCTCTCGACAACAAAGACGACTTCTACCGTCTGTACGAGACGCTGATTGATAAGGCACTGCGTCACTACACGGTGGCGAACCACACGCACTCAGTCCAAGCCAACATGGCCGACCTGGCCGTGCTCAAGTTCCACCTCGGCGAGTTCGTCGAGGCCGCCTTTTACTTCTACCGCGTCATCCCCTTCTACGGCGAGAGCGGCTGGAGCCTGCTCGAGCTGTCCATGCTGGTCATGTACGCGCGCTGCCTGAAGGAGCTCGGCAAGCTGGACGACTATGTCAACAAGGCGCTACGCCAGCTGTTGTGTAAGGCGGCGGCCGCGGAGAGGGACAGGCTGCAGCAGAAGTCAAGGTTCCGCCTGGGGCTCACGGCGGCTGCGCAGTACCCCGAGACTTCGGCGATATCGGGCTTTATGACGGACCTGTTGGGCGTGTCGGCGTCGCTGGAGAAGGATGTCAGGATCCCCCTGATGAGTTTGTTCTGTGACCTGGGGCTTGACGGCCCGCCGTTTTATGACGACGGCCAGGATAGCTTCTCGCTGTTTTTGGATCTGCACAGTTTGTTGGTGGACGAGTTCGAGGCGAGCTCGGTGAGCGTGCGGATTTCAAGTCCCGCGGCTGGGGGGATTAAGGAGATCTGGCTGCAGACCAGCGGTCCGGTGACCATCAGGCCTGGGCCGAACAAGGTGAGGGTGCAAAGCGCGGTCATGATGGCCGGGTCTTTCGAGGTCGACCAGGTCCGCCTCTGCAGCAGCAAGGTGTTGTTGCACTACGACCGGGACGGCCACCAGATGGGAGACAAGGGGTCGGCTGTGCTGAGGAATCCGCGTGTTACGCTGTACCAGCGCGCCAGCTGCCTCGACGTGCAGCTTATGGGTGCTCAGGATCTTCAGTTGGATAAGAAGAAATCGCTGGATCTCGAGCTGTTGACGGGCTGGAATGAAATTACGAGCTGCGAGGTCAAGATCAAGGCTGCCACGGGCGGTTTGAGGCTCGTCATGAGCGAGGCCGAGGTGCTTGGGGCGCTGCAGCCGACGGCGTCGCAGGGCGGCTCGTTCACGTTTGGCGCGATGCCAGCCAACAGCTCCGCCAAGATCCGGTTTCCGTTCACCGTCGAGAACGACGTGCTCGACGTGACTGTCCGCGCCGAGGTGACTTACTCGACCGACAAGGGGACGTTTACCTTTTCCAAGGCGTCGTCGGTGGCCATCTCGCTCTCGCTCGAGGTCAACGTGCAGGACATCTTCAAGCACGACGCGCTCTTCTCGAGGTTTGCCGTGTCGACGGCCAACGACAGTCCTCTGCGGCTGCTGAAGAGCGAGCTGATCGGCTCGGACCTGTTCGAGTCGCACTTTGGGCAGCCGTCGAGCCAGCCCGTGCTGGTGTTCCCGCAGCAGCCGGCCAGCCTGTTGTACAAGATCACACGGAAGCCTGGGTCCAAGGTCGGGCCCAAGGTCAAGAAGACGCTCTACCTGAAGCTGTACTACAGCGTCATCCAAGACGAAATCGAGGCGCTCTTCAAGCAAGCCCTCACCGCGGCGCTCGAACCGACCCCGCTCAAGGAATACTCCAAGCTGGTCGTGTCCAAGGTCCTCGCCCGTGTCCGCGGCGCGCTGACGGCATACGACCTCGAGAAAGCCACGCTGCTGGGCGAGCTGGAAACGGGCTTCCTCGCCGCGACAAACTGGGAGAAACAATTCGTCTCTACCACTTCAGGCACCACCCCGTCCCCGCTGGCAACCTTCCTGCAAACCTGGCTCCTCACCAACCCCATCCTCCCCCTCCTCCACCCAACACCCGCCGAACCCCCGCCTTCATCAGCCAACACAATCCTCATCCCCGTCGACATCCCCTCTGTCTCGATCGTCCACACCGCCGACCTCCGCCTCAACACCCCGCTACCATCCTTCCACACCCCCCAACCCTTGGACGGCAACGACAATGACAACGGAAATGGAAGTGATCCAGTATGTGTCAACCAACTCCTCCCCGCAACCCTCCACCTAAAATGGACTCGGATCTGGGACACCGCCACAGACCCGTCCATCCGCAACCAGGACCTCGAATTCGGGTATGAGATTGTTGCGGGCGGGGCGGGGGGGGCGGCGTCGGGGTCTGCTTCGGACGCGTGGCTTGTGGGTGGAAGGAGGAAGGGGCATTTCGTTATTCCTGCTTTTGATTCCTCTTTGTCTTCCTCTTCACTGGGTGGTGAGGGGGATTGGGGGAGTTTGGGATTGTCGTCGACGGTGGAGACGGAGGCGGAGATTGCGGTTGTTTTGGTGCCGTTGAGGGAGGGGTTTTTGCCGTTTCCTGGGGTGGAGATTCGGGAGGTTGGTGGTGGTGGTGGTGCTGGTGCTGGTGAGAGTGGTGGGGATGGGGATGGGGGTGGTGGTAATAGTTCCGGGGGAGGGTATGGGCATTGCGAGACGGATTATCGGAATCTTGGGGAGAGTGTTTGTGTTGTTGCTGCGAGGGGCGAGGTCACGGTTAGCTTGGACGCGAGTGGGCCTGCTGGGGGGCCGTTGGTGCTCGAGTGTCGGGGGAGTGGGTTGGTTGGAGGGAGGGTTGTTGGGTAAGTTGTTGTAAATGTAAGGGGGTGGAAGGGGTCAGGTTTAGCTTTTTATCACGGGGTTTGTGGTGTGTGGTGTGTTGAGGAGGGTGAAGGAAGGGGGTTAGGGTCATGAGAGACAGTGTATTCCAGGGGATGGATCTAGGACACATAGATGTCGATGCTGCCTCTGATGAATACCGACATGGGGAGGTGCAAAATACTACTAATGCCATGATTTGCCTTGCTTGCGTCCACCTCACGTTCCAATGCAGAGAGACCCCTGACCAACTTCAGCTTCAAGGTTAAGAAGAGTGGGGCCGGACAGCCAAGTGCCAAGGCCGGATCCGGTTCCTCGGACTTTGAGCACACCGACCGGCCGGACCCTGAAAAACGAGGGATGACGTCACAGCTTCATGCCGCGATCCGAAGCCCACGCAAGCTGATTTCACGCCTGCCGTAGATACGTGGGTGTTTCGTCAATTTATTTTGTTCCCTGGGGGAATTGGGAGTCAATCGCTTTGCAATCAAATTTTTGGATGGAAGGAGGAAAAGGAAAAAAAGTTACTCATGGTTGTTTGTCCCTCTTGAGTCGAGTGTTTGTTATACTTTTTTTGGACTCGGGAATTCGAGGGATCCCAAACATCCCAATTCTCAACACGAACTCTCCCTTCGCCGCGATCGACGAAAGACGGCCGCAGTAGCGTGATAACTGCCAAGAAATTCTTGGCAACGCTCAAACTCACTCTGCCACTCTCCCGCTCTGCCGCTCTCACAAGCTGGGAACCTTGTTGGCCAGGGCCATGTCCGGGTCTGGTTGGAGGACGGAACAAGGGACCATCGCGACGACAGGTTCACATCGCTTTTAACTTTTATACGGCCCCTCCCCCGCGTGTTCCCCCAATATCCACTCTGGAGTCTGGACGTCCAAAATCTTCCCCTTCTCCTTTTCATGGCATCCGAACTCTGCATTTGCCATTTACAATTACCTCTAGTAGTGTACCCTCGCCCGGGCACATCCGGTGCTCTCTCGCTCATCATTTATTTTTGGCCATCTTAAACCGCATTGACTCCCTTATTCGAGACCATGTCGACTCCAAACCCACCAACATCACAGACTCCTCCTCCCCACACCCACACAGACACTCCACCTCCACAGGCAAACGGCTCCGCTCACCCCAAGGCCCCGGACGGATCCGCCGGTTCGGAACACGGGGAACAAGATGGAGAAGAAGGTCAGGGACACGCCCCGGGCTCGCGCCGGGCCAGCAAGGCGCTGCCCATCAGGCCGGGCGAGATCCGGGACAAACTCGCCGACAAGAAGGAGCATCTCAAGCAAAAGTCGAAGCCCCCGGGCGGATTCGACCCGACTCCGCTGCCGGACGCACCCCCGGGATACACGCTCAAGTTCACCTTCCACCGCGCCTCCAACCTCCCCATCGGCGACCTCCACCTCAAGTCGTCGGACCCCTTCATCCACGCGACCCTGACCGCCGCCGTGCCGAAACGCCACAAGGAAGACCCGCTGCTCACCCACCGCACGCGCACGAAGCGGCGGACCACCGAGCCCGTCTGGGAGGAGGACTGGGTCGTGGCCAACGTGCCCGCGTCCGGCTTCACCCTCAAGTGCCGCCTGTACGACGAGGACTGGCCGGACCACGACGACCGACTCGGCAACGTCACCATCCGCGTGCCGCACGTCGACGAGAACTGGGAGGGGCTGGGGGGGAACGGACCCGACGGCCAGGTGTTCGACGTCAAGAAGCGCGCAGGCAGCAAGCGCGCCTACATGGTCCGCGGCGTGCTGTCGCTCTGCAGCAGCGAGTCCATGACCCCCCGGCTGTATGTCAGCGTCAAGGTGCTGGGCAAGTCGGATCCGCCCCACGCCCAGATGTACACCGTCGGCCCGACGACCTGGGTCAAGCATTATAGTCCCATGATTGGCCGGCTAACGGGCGTGCGGGTGAATCGGGACGAGGAGCACGATGCTGCCGCCCCGGCGCAGGCGACGGATCGGCGGACCAAGAAATACGAGTGCGTTATTTGCTGTAGACTGTCTCGTTGTTGACTCCTTTTCTGACAGACAGGTTACCAGCTTCCAAGCCAACGAGATCCAGCTCTCCGGGCCCGTTCCCCCCGAGCTGTACCACCGCTACGTCGAGTTCCGCCCCATGATCGGCCGCATGTTCTCGTCGCGCGGCATCCGGGGCACCATCCTGCACGCGCTGCTGCACAAGCAGCACGACCGCATCTACAACTACGACTCGGGCACCGAGTACGGCTCGTTCGAGCCCTGCAGCGAGGAGGCGTCGCTGCAGTTCCTGCGCATGGCGCACTTTGACGAGGGCGGCCGCATTTTTACTTATGTTATCACGCTTGACGGCATGATGCGCTTCACCGAGACGGGCAAGGAGTTTGGCATCGACCTGCTGAGCAAGCACACGATGCACTCGGATGTGGCCACGTATATTGCGTGTGCCGGCGAGTTCTTTATCCGGCGGCTGGCTAAGCCGACCAAGCACCATCGCCGGCGTCATGGCGGTAGCGGTGGCGGTTCCCGGCGCTCGGCATCGCTCAACCAGCACGGTGAAGCGGATGGTGAGCCACAGGGGCCAGACGTCCCCCGGTCTCCGTCAACCCATGGCGGTGACCAGCACAACTCGGGGCCCTCCTCTGCCTCTGCCCCTCCGCCCAACGAGCATGACCATGATGACCATGACCAGGACCATGGCAATTCCCAGCCGGACAACCAACCCTCCGAGCCCCCCTCTCCTTCCTCCACCCGCACCCCCCAACCCAACCACCCCGACGACCACAACCACGACCACGACCACGACCACAGCCAGGACCACAACCCCAACCACCACCACCCCAACGACACCCCCCCGGATCCAACGGCCCAAAAAACCCACCCCCCCAATCACCCCCCCAACGGCCCACCAACCTCCCCACCCCCCCCAAACCCACATCTCTACCAACTAATAATCGACAACGACTCCGGCACCTACCGCCCCGACAAATCCATCCTCCCCTCGCTCCAACGCTTCCTCTCCCACAACCTCCCCGGCCTGCAGGTCATCACCATGCACTGTGCCGACGAGAAGCTGGGGGAGATGAAAGAGGCGCAGGTGGAGGCTAAGAAGCGCGAGGGGCCTGGGTTGGTGGGGGTTATGGGTTCGGCTTCCTCGTTGAGTTTGGAGGGGGGTGATGAGGGTGGGGAGGGGAGGTATAGCTCGAGTGATGAGAGTCGGTTGGGGGTTTTGGAGGCGGGGGTGGGGGAGTTGAGGAGTGGGAGGGAGAGGGTTTTTGATTTTGTTAGTGGGTTTGGGGCGCCGGGGGGTGGGTGGAAGGGGGCTTTGGGGTTGGGGAAGGGGGATAAGGGCAAGGGGAGGGAGTAGGGCTTTTTTGGTGGCTGGAGGGAGAAGATGGGAGGAGGTGGGATATCTTTTTTGTTTCAGTTTTATTTTGTTTTTGGTTAGAAAATAATCTGTTTAATGGATCTGGCGGGATAATTCAAGAGATATCATTTATTTCATATCAACAACAGAAACCACGAACAAAGTATGAAAGTACGAAATATTCTGTGCGGTTCACCCAGTGTTGCTCGCCGAAAGAAAACAAAACACGGCCAAACCAAGCAACATCCCGCCGAGCCCACGCTGCAGATGACCACTCAACGGAGCCGATGTCCTCCTTTCGCAGATACACACGGCGGATGATGGGGATGCCCGGGTGGCTGATGCCTGGTTTTTCCTAGACAGGCTCACTCGGCGCTGTCTCTTGGGCCTCCACATCTTTTGTCTCGGCGTCCGTCTTCTTGCCAGCCTTTGTTAGATAGAGCGACAGTCGATGATGAAGCGATCGAGTGAGGACCTCCCAGTCCGGCTTGCCGTTGTTGTCCCCTGGGGCGAGAACTGTGTCGAGAATCGAGCGGATTTCATCCCTGGTAACTTTCCATGTCGCCAACGAGGTTGCTGCCTCCCGTAGCTTGTCCTGGTCCTGATCAATGTCCCAGGCGTGGAAGCTACAGTTTAGGCTAAAAAACCCCCCCCTGAATCTTTCGCCGATCAGTCGTTGCCACAGCCTTTGCCGACAATCCTCAGTCAAATCTTGCGAGTCCGGGGTAAAGACGAAGTTCGCGCAAATTCGCGGGGCCATTAGTGGATCGAGTTGAGACCCGTCGGGGACGACGAAGATGACGATTCCGTTGTAGCTCTCGATGAAGCGGAGAACCGGCCACAGCACTTTGGCCTTCTCCGATGACGACAAGCCGTTAGTTGCCTCAACAATATCTTCAATGAGGATAATGCAGCCCCAGGTCTTGTTGAGGGTTTTGGCAGTGTGGAAGACGGCGTCGATACCTTCGGTCCGCTCGGTCAGTCGGATTCGATACAACGCCCGCTTCGTCATCCGTGAGGCGGACACGGCCGCCTCTTCCCAGCACGGGCCCTGAAAGCTGACGACGATTCTCCTTAGTTTACCCAATCTGTAGTCAAGTTCATCCCACGAGTTTCTCTTCGTGGGTGCTAGAAGCTCCAGCAGCTGGGCCTTGGCGGAGCTCTCCGTCAGCAGCTCTTCGGATTCATGGGGTTCGGCGTATGCGAGTTGGATGTTGCGGACAAAAAGCTTTCGCCAGACGTGATCACGTAGGTGGAACCCATGAACCACATGCGGCGTGCACATGGCGTTTTCGCAACGGTCAAGGCGGCGAGCTCTTTGTTTCTGGTCAGGCAGCCACTCTTCGTCCTCCAAGTCGGAGTATTCCTCGTCAAACTCGAAGTAAGAAGGCCATTCGTAGTCTGAGTACCTGTCTTCATCGTCTGGATATTCAGGTATGTCCCAGTCCTCGCCGTGACGGGGGTTCCCACCCTTGGGACCCTCTGTTCTGCGGGTGGGTTTTCCAGGCTCCAAAATTCGGCCCAGACGCTCATGCCACTTCTTTATGTCGACATAATACTCCCCAGAGATCTGCAAGGTAGGTATGTGCCAAAGGTTAGCGGCATAAGCAGAAGAACGGGCGGCGCGGGGGTTGAAAACTTGGGGTATCTTGGGAATAGTAACTGCCATGACAGGCACGTACCGGGCTGTGCTCCTCCGTGTATTTTACCAGCTGCGGCTTTAGTAACTCAGGGAACTTGAGCCCGCGAGTGTAAAGGTATCCTTCATTGCAGGCTGGCTCGAAGGTCGCCGGGGTGAAAGGAAGATCAGCCAGGACCCCTCCCGCGCTTTCAAAAACAGAACGCCGGATCTGGAGAGCGGACGGATCGCTCTCAGTCCAGTATCGGTGCCTCTTCCTTACTGGAATCTCGAGGACCTGCTCTGGCTCCGGGTCGGCCGTCCACACAAGTCGAGTGAGGTCGTTTTGTAGATAAGCACGGAAATCGTCATCTCCGTCGGGATTCTTTTCGATAACGAGCGTGCCCGGTCTCTGTTTTGGGGGTGGCATCAGTCACTTGATCTCGTAGTCTTGAAAGCAAGGGTATATAACATGGGATGTGCGAGGCTTACAAACACGAGTGGAAGAAGCTCCCAGGTGATTTGAGTATATGGAGAATAGCGGCTCAACTCTGAGACCTCGCAGTATTTTTCTGCTATCAAGTCTTGAACCGACAACATGAGACTCTCTGCTGCTGCGAAGACTTCTGTGACTGGGCGAGGGTACGCCTGCATATGTTTGGTGAGCTCGTAACGGTTATGGTAACAGTGATATGGTGGTTGGAGTTCCATTCCGGCGCTGAAGGCTGGGAGCCTCATCTCCAGGCCTATGGAGTTCAACTCGTCACAGAGAACCTGGGATATTGGTCGGATGGATGCTGTCGCCGATTCAACTTTGCGCTCGCCTTGAGTGTCGTGACAACAAGTGTAATGTTTGAGGACAAGCCACCACAGCTGGGTATTTTGCCCGATATATGAGTTGAGATCGCGCAGTGGGCGTCTGCCGGAAAGGTGAAGCGCGGCAGGAGTCGTCAGGGGCCTCTCTGTGTCGAGGACCAGCCACTGATGCCCCGCTCCGGCTTCGGTGCTATAGCTCGGTTCGTCGAGGTAGATGGCCGTTTGTTGCAAATCACATGACACTTGGTGCAGAATCTGGTGGTGAGCTTCCGTTGGAGGCAGAAACTCGGGGCGGACGGCTTTCGGAATGACCTCCCACTCAGCACTCTCTTCAGCGGGTTCGCTCGAGAATGCTTGAGCGTTACTGGCGCCATGCAGCTGAGACAGCCAAAGGCTGGCAGCATCAGCAACCGGGTCCCGTTTGCCCATCCGCGCCTCTTCGATGACCTCGAGCTCGGATTCGTTGTGAATGGATTCCACCTCGACTTGGATGAAGTGCCGCTGTCGCTGTGGGACTGCGCAGTCCAGCGTCAGACCTTCAAGGTCATTAATGAAATCTCTGAGATGCATCACCAGCTCCCCAAACTTGTCCTTGTCGGTGATGGCCCACTGGACTGCCGCCCGAACGCTTGGTCGGTTGGTTTCAGCGGAACCCAAAAGTCCCCGGGCGAGGGAGGCGACCGACTTGGGTGCAATCGATCTGAGGAGGCGAGTCGGCTTCTTCGTACGCAGCCCGTATTTTTTTTGGAGAGAGTCCGGTGATCGCAGAAGAGGGCGGCAATCCGCTGCAAAGTCTCGAGGATGGCAGAACGGACATCCTCGGTCCACTCGGGGGTTGAGACCCCCGAGTCGTGGGCGTCGATGAAGCCACAGGCGCTGCCCCATGTCAGGAATCGAAGACGTTGATTTCCGTACTTTGTCTCGAGAATATGGTAGTCGCGTCCCAAGGAGCAACCAGCCTGGACAAGATGGAAGCAGTCGATGCACGCCGAAAACAGGCCAGCAAGGCCGACAGCCAGGCCAACGGCTTCCATGGCGGTTGTTGCTAACTGTGCCGTCTCCTCCGCCGAGACGAAAGCCTGGTGTTGAGCGGCCACGGAATCACTCGAGTTAAGTAATATCCGTATTTGACGCCCAGCTGCGGTCAGCCCATCCCCCGCACAGCCACCGCCCTGTTTGGGCATAAGTGAACGATAACTAGTGAACGACGTTCCAGGTTAGGCCAACTGCAAGGCGCTCTGGCTTTCTGAACATGGAGCAAGAACCAATGAGGCAAGACATTCAGGCCGTGCAGTCGGAGCCTGGGTTGGCGACTGCAAATAATGATTTTAAGGTGGGCATCTTGGGCCATGTTGCGGTGACATGGTGAGGAACGGGATACGTTAAACCAGGGCGGCTGCGAGGAAGCTAGAGCGAGTGGGAGGCGAAAAATGGTGTATCGTTCATGAGTAGGTTCGGATAGTTACACCAACATCAGTCGGTAATGAGAGGGTTGAGAGCAGGAGGACGAGGAATTAGACGCGGACAAGCCGGTGAAGCCCGAGGATGCGTGGTGGATGATCATCTCGGCCGGTATGTTTAACGAAGAGTTCTATATTTTAGTAACTACGATGGTGACTCCGCTCGAGATTTGGTGGGTGTGTTTTGGTGTTTTCAGAGCTGCCCGTTTGTGACCCTTCTGAGTTCTGACACAGAACTTTTATGGCAAAAGCTGGGGAAACGGCCCGCTTTTGGCGTGCAGGGATGGAGGTCCAAAGTCGCACAAGGCAAGGATCTGGACCCTCCCCGTGGGAGCCTTGGCGCCTGCGGCTTGTTCTGGAAGGAAACCCGTTGTTAGCGTGGGTTGCCTTGCAGCAGGAGAAATCTTGTACAGATTACAAACGGTTGACTTCGGATTCATACAGATACGCCAAAGAGTAAATTCCCCAGAATTAACTTTTCCACGCAAAAGACAACGATACCTTTCTGCCATTGGTGTCTATGACCACTCCAAAGGAAAAAGAAAAGAAAAAATAAATAAAAATACAAAATCAGGGACCGCGGCACCTTCACTCCTCCCACGCCGTCCCGTTGCAAGTGCAATTACGGGAGAACCCCACTGTGGATCCAAAAGCTGTGCGCAACCACATTCCACTGGATCGCCGGCGACGCTAACAATTTTGGAGCTCCTGCCCCCGAACCCCCGTTCCAGTTCCACAATCGCGTCTTGACCAAGTCGTCCAGGCCCGGTCGCCCACAGTCGTTGAGCTTCCCCCACGAGCAACTCGCACGCCAACAACACTGCCGTCTGTGTCTCTGTAGCTTCCGACCGACTCCGGAGTGTCTTCGCCCGGCCACGGCGACGACAGCGAATTTCGGGCATTTTCCCAACCGCCGAACAAGCTCCTCATCTGAACTCGACACCCGCCGACACGCCCCGTCGTCCGAGCCCCCTTTCAGACTTTCAGCCCCCCGTTCGAACTTCGAAGCCGGCCTGGCACGCTCCGAGGTCGCGACCGCCCGCTCTGCATCGCAATATCTACCTACCACCACCGTGCCTGATGCTTCGGCCGAACCGTCTGATCGATTGACTCCGACCCACCACCGAGCGGGCCCTCCCAGACCACGACCACTCTGCGCCTGGCAGCTGCCCGCCCGACCCGCGTCCCGCGAATGACGACCGGTTCCCGTCCCGCCGCGGTGGAGGGATGCTGTCAACAAAGGTGAAAGCCGAGGCCCTTGGGCGGAAGGCCAAGGTGTGTTTTTATCTCGGGTGTGGCGTCGTCCGTTTGGCTTGCCGTTGCTGACCGGGGCCGTGCCGTGTCCGTAGCTCGCCCAGTCGTATCAGGGGCTTCTCGAGTAGGAAACCCGGTTCTGAATCTCGCGACTGCGCTAACCGCGCCTTATAGCGAATTCTCGAACAAAGACCTCAAGTCGGTCGGAAACTACACCCTGGGACGCCTGATTGGGAAGGGGTCGTTTGGCAAGGTCTACCTTGCCACGCACAAGCTCACGAATGGCTCCAAGGTGCGATATGATACATGTCCTCCACCGCCGGGACGGTTAACTGAACCCTCATTCCCAGGTCGTGCTCAAGTCGGCCAACAAGGACGACTCGAACCTCGCCCGTGAGATCCACCACCACCGCCAGTTCGTCCATCCGCACATTGCCCGCCTATACGAGGTGATCGTGACCGAGTCGCTGGTCTGGCTGGTTTTGGAATACTGCCCAGGTATGGCGGAGCGTGTCGGGACCGGAAAACAAGATCTCAGCTAACACCTCTAGGCGACGAACTGTACAACTACCTCCTCCAACACGGCAAGCTGTCCGTTGACAAGGTGCAGAAGACGTTTGCCCAGCTCGTCGGCGCTGTGTGCTACGTCCATTCACAGTCCTGCGTCCATCGCGACCTGAAGCTCGAGAACATCCTCCTCGACAAGCACGAAAATGTCAAGCTCTGCGACTTTGGCTTCACGCGCGAATACGAGGGCAAGGCCAACTACCTGCAGACCTTTTGCGGCACAATATGCTACTCGGCACCGGAGATGCTCAAGGGGGAGAAGTACGCGGGCGAAAAGGTTGATGTCTGGAGCTTGGGCGTCATCCTCTACGCCCTGCTCTGCGGCGAGCTGCCGTTCGACGACGATGATGACGGGGTCACGAGGTCCAAGATTCTCTCTCAGGAACCCAACTACCCTGACCACATCCCGCCCGATGCCTTGGCCTTGTTGAAGAGCCTCCTGTCCAAGCGCCCGCTGCTACGGCCGACCCTGCCCGACATCCTCGCCCACCCGTTCCTCGCCGAGCACGCGCCGCAGCAGCAGGAGATTCTGAAAGTCGAGCGCCCCGAACCGTTCACGACCCACCTGGAAAAGGAGACGCTCCACCGGATGCGGAGCGCCGGGGTGGATGTGGATTCGGTCGTGGAAAGCGTGGTGTCACAGCGCTGCGATGTTCTGGCCGGCTGGTGGACGCTCCTGATCGAGAAGGAAGAGCGGAAGCAGAAGAGGAGAGAGCGCAAGCGCAAGGAGAGGGAGATGGAGAACAGGGCGTCGAGGCGCTTCTCTCAGGCCTCCAGCCGGCTGAACGCCCTGGCCACGGTCGAGGAAGCGCAGTTTGTCAAGTTATCGGACCCGCCAGCGCCGAGGACGCGCGGCAGAAGCGAGAGGAGGAGCGGCTACTACCCTCCCTTGACGATTCCGGACATGCCAGGCCTCCCCGACTTTACCAAGGCGAACGGGAATCTCAGCCCCGACAGCGAAGTACCGCCGCCTCCCATCGACAAGGACTCGATCCGATCGGCCAGCTCGTCGAGGCACCGAAAGCCACTTCCCCCGCCCAAGGAGGGCGTGCTACGGAGCGCGCGGTCGCGTGGCTCCACACTTCACCTGGTGACGACGAGCGATGCGCTAGACGCCAGTGCCTCGCAGGGCGGCGACTCAAAGAAGGTCAAGAAGCGGCCGTCGCACGCCATCATCGCCACGTGGAAGAACTGGACGCACTGGCTGTTTGAGAACACGAGGCGACATAAGAACTCGAACAAACGCGGGAGCCAGTCGACGCCAAACCTCGTCCCCAAACCGGCCAGCGGAAAGGAAGGCAAATCCAAGGAAAACAGCCCCCGGCCGCAAACCAGCAAATACCCAACCAGCACGTCCGGCTCAACCCCACAAACCGCCAGCCTCCCCAAAGGCGTCGTCGCCAACGGCTACGCCACGCGCGGCGGCACATCCTCCACGGCCGGCGGCTCCTCCTCCTACCCGCCCATCTCCCCGGGCCTCACCACGCCCCCCATCCCAGGCTACAACAACCCCCGCCTCCACACCTCCGGCTCCTCCTACAACAAACGCCACTCCCTCTCCCCCTCCCCCCTAACCCCGCGCTCCACAGTCCGCCGTTCCTCAGGCCCAACAGGCCTCCGCGGCCGCAAATCAACCTCCTCCTCCGTCTCCTCCGTCCGCTCCATGCACCACACCCACCACCACTCCCACAGCAAGGCGTCGTCTACGTCCTCCAACGGGTCGGTGTCGACGTCGGTTTCGAAGACACCGCTGCAGACGACCCGCTCGCCGCATCATTCGGTCAAGGTGCTTCCTGCCACGCCGACGAGTACGACGGGCGGGTTTTCGGGGTTTCCGAGTAATATTAGACTGGTGAGGGATCGGTCGGGGCCGCCGTTGAATGTTTTTAATGAGGGGTTGCCTGTTGGGGGGTTGGGGATGGGTTCTATGGGGGGTGGTATGGGGGGTGGTGTGCCGGGGAGTCCGAATCCGTTTGTTTCTGGACCGTCGGGTGGTGGTGGTATGGGTGGCGCTGGGAATTCAGGGGGGGTGATGTTTGCTAAGAGGAAGAGGAATTTGTTCAAGGGGCCTATGTTGAGTCTTGCCGGGCATTATGGTGGTGGGCATCATGGTGGGTTTGGGAGGGAGGGAAGGGAGGGGAGGGGGTTGGTTGGTGGTGCTGGGGGTGGGGGTGGAGGAGGTGGGAAGGATGGTGGTGGGAGTGCCAGCCATTCGAGGAGTGCTAGTGCGAGTGGGTTGGGGAGGAGGAGTGGGGAGTTGGCGATTCATGAGGAGGAGGAGGAGGAGATGATGGAGGTTATGGGTGGTGGTGGTGGTGGAGGGATGGGTGGTGGGATGGTTGGGTTTAGTGGCGGGCTTGGTCCCGGCCGCGGTGGCGTTGGCGGTAGGGGTGGGTTTGGATCTGGGATTGGGGTCGGAGAGGACGAGGTCGAGGAGGTCGACGCGTTCAGCCCGATTGTGAAGGGACCTGGGGAGATTGTGGAGGAGATGATCTTTGAGGAAGGAGAGGAGGAGGAAGAGGAGGAGCAGGGACGTGCTGGTCCGAGTGGGTTGCAGCCTGCTGCTGCTATCACGCCGGCGGGGTGAAGCCTTGGTTTGAGCGCGCCGAGTTTTGTGGGTTTGGAAACAGGCCTACAGGCTGCTGGTCTGTCTGAGGACCTGTCTGTCTGTTTGCGTGCGGAGGGGTATGGGATGGTATGTTTGGTTGATGAATTGCTGGATGGATAAAGGTGTATTACGCTGGGTTTGTGTACAGAGAGATGTCTTGTTTCTTTCTTTTTTCTTCTTTTTGTGGTTTTATCTTTTTGTTCTTGATGTGGCATTTTTTTTTTGTTTTCTTCTTACCTTGCCTTTCTTGTTCTGTTCTTGTACATGTATTGATTAGGATACCACTTGTTTGAAAGGGGGCTTGTTGAAGCTGAGCATTGTTTCTTTTTGTTGTGCTTTTGCTGATAGAGGGTTTCTTGAGAAGGGGTGTTGCTGGACGAGGAATGGATGTATTAAAAATGATGACTTGTTTTGAATGCTGTCTGGCGATGTGCCGTGCTCTGCTATGTTTTGCTGCGTGCTGCTGGGTGTGGGTTGCTTGACGCTCACTGTTTGTTGGAAGGGTTGTGGTTCGACAGCTTCCACTGACTTGCTAAACAGCATCGATGCGGTTTTGGCAGAAAAGGGGGTTTACCCACAGACACCTATGAGGTGTCAAATGACCAGAATTAGCCAAAAACACGGTGTTTGAATGAGCGGCACAATGAATGTCTGATATTTACCTTGTATGATGCAGTCAGCGCACCTGTTCTGGTGGTGCGGAGGTGAGGAGGTCTGGTTCATACAGCCAAGTCAGTTGGAGCTTGAATCTCTGTTCTCCAAGTATTACTAATTCAGGTAGTGGTGTCTTATGACTGGGGTAATTTGAGGGGATGTACAGATAATACGGAGTACAGATTGATTAATTGTCAAATATCCAATACACATTCGAAAGTCGCACAACCTAACATCAGCCATAAATATGATATGGGATCGAGGCAACACTAGTTCAGCCAGCTATCTCAACTGCCCATGTAATTATCAAGCTGCTTTGAGAAAAGACGAGCAGCCAATCTCATTCCCCTCCGTCCCGCTCTCCGTTCGACTGAACCGGCTCTTCCCCAGCGTTATCTTCCGCACGCCGCTGCTCTCGAAGTCTATATTGCCAATCAAAAGCACGCCTCCTCGCATCATGAAAATCATCTCGGCTAGGATACGCCAGCCTGATTATCACGTCCCTCAGCCTCTCGTCGCCGTCATCAGGCCCAAGGTCTTTCCGCTCCCACAGGTCCCGATAGATGCCCGTCTCCCGGATCGGCTCCTCCGGGTCCACGCGGACGCGATTATCCCGGCTGGCTAGGATGGGGAGCGGGCTTTCCGATGCCGCTGGCGGTTCCTCGGCAAGCAGGAAGTGGAGGAGGGCGCTGCCCTGGTCGGGCAGGAGCTGGTAGATGCGGTACGTGACACGGTCTCGATCCGAGTGGAAGTAGACGGCGTCCGGGTCAGCGTCAGGGGTCGTGTCCAGGTTGCGGCGGTCGAACAGGACGACGCCGCCGAGGATGCGCGCCTCGGCCCAGTAGCCTACCATATCGGCTATGCCCCTGGGATACTGGTAGTAGTTTATGTACCATTCGTGGGAGAACAGTGTGGGGAGTGGTCCGTTTGGGCGCCAGTTCCAGTAGAGGGTGTCCGATTTTGGTGGCGCCCAGTCGGTGATGCCATCGTCCTGGCGCGTTTTTGTGTCGCGGTGCAGCTCAAAGAGGAGGGCGGCAATCTGGTGCACGGCAACGGCGACTAGTTCGATCAGGCGTGTCTTGAACCCTCTCGAGCCTGGAGAGCAAGCGCGGTATGTGCGGAGCAGCTGTGGTGAGTTATGTAAGTAGACCACTCGGCCACCTACCTTACCCCTGAATCAAACTCACCACCCAGTCAAAGGTCAAAATCCCAGGGTTGAAGCCATCACAAAACTCCCGGGTCTTGTCCAACACTCCGGGGCAGAGTTCCTTGTGGGCGTGGCCGATCGGGTGACCGCTATGAGGCTCGTAGCGGGCCTCGTAGGCAACTTCATCAGTGGGCAGGCCATCAATAACCTGCGCGTAGGTGATCTCTGCAAGGTCCGTGTGGAGAATTCTTGCGATGGCCCGCACAAGCAGACGGTAGTGCTCTCCGTCAAGCTCGTCAAGAGAGCGATGTTTGGACTGGTCCAGGGGCTGCTGCGCTGAGGCGACTTCCGGGCTTGTTGGCAACGCCTTCGGCATGGCGTCGAGATTGAGGGAGTTGAGGTGATAAACAACAAAGAAGACGAAAAAGGAAGCAAAAGACAAGATGGAGGAGAAGGTGAGCTTCGTGAAATAATGGGTTGGTCAAAAGCTGCAGGGTGGGGGGTGGTTAAGCGCCTGGATGAGCTTGTTGGTTGCAAATAGCACCTGGCACCCTGAGTGGTCAACCGAACCATCACAGCCATCCATCGTCTTCAACAAGCCCCCTATATCCGACCCCTTTTCCTACCCACCCCCTAGCATCGCCACAGGTAGGCGCCAGCCGATATCCACGCGCCGCCGATGCTCTGAGAAAGTCAGTCGAAGTTGTCGAACCGCAACCCTTCCAGCAAATAGCGAGCGTCAAGCAACCCCTTTCTTTTCTTCTTTTCTTCTTTTCTTCTTTTCTTCTTTTCTTCTTTTCTTCTTTTCTTCTTTTCTTCTTCTTTTTTCTATTCGTATTCTTTCTCTTCTTATTATTTAGTTATTCGTTTTTTTTTTTTTTTTTTTTAAGCCCCAGTATTGTTATCTATCCCCTCCGAAGCCTCTCACATCACCGCCGTGGATGGGCGTTCCTCGTCAGATTTGGTCGCCGAATGAGCCAAGAAGAGTCAACCATGAATCCTGGAGCCGGAGAGAGGTAAGTTCCTGGACGCACAAGCAGTAGCTGCCTCACCCCAATCAAATATTAACACGACATGGAACCGTTGAGGATCCCTTCATTGACAACCTGTTCAACCACACCTCCTCACCTCCCCACCACCTCGTCAGCACACTGACCTGCATCATCCAGGCCAGATATCAAGCATTCGATTTGCTGCCAATTCAAACAGGTGGTTTGTGGCTGATGCCGGGCCACTTTACATCTCATAGGTCCGCGCAACCCTTTTTCTGCCAAAACCGGGAACCTGACTTACACCCATGACGTCGCATTCGCCACCGGCACCCAAACCGCCACACCACTACGACCACCCTCATAACAACTTGTTTGGAGGCTTGCATCATAGGTTGGAGTGGGAAGATAAAGTGGAATCCATAGCCCATAATCACCTCTGCACTTTTGTTTCCAGGAGTAAGACGCCACACAGCTCAAACAGACAAATAACTTGAAGTTACCACTGAACCTCATCTTGCCTTACATTGATTGATACATTACCTTAGCTAAGAAACTCAAAATGGAGTGGGCCAAGAACCAATACAACAAGCAATACGACGCCTGGGTCCCCTGGCTCGAGGACATCTACCTGCGCTACTTTACGCGCGACAACAAGGCGAGCTACACGACGCGCGGTACGCACCACGCCCTACTTACCTCCCAACTCTAGAGAACCCCCCAGCCCACTAACATGACATCAAACAGAAAACCTCGACAAAACCAAAATCACCCACATCCCCCAGGTCGACGCCCTCCAAGACGGGGTACACAACCTCGTAGCAGGCCAGGTCGGACAAGACGGGCTGGGGCGGCCGGTCGGCGACGCCCTCTCGCGCGAGGGGATTAACCGTGTCGAGCGCAAGGGCCGTGATGAGAATGGCGGGTATCTGCCCTCCTCACAATCTTCCGCCGCCCAGGGGGTAGGGGAGGGTGTTTCTGGTTTGGAGAAGGGGGTTGCTGATGCGGGCAGTGCGGTTGTTGGTGGGGTTGTTGGGGGTGGGAAGAAGGCGGGGGGGTTGTTGGGGTTGGGTGGGAGGGAGTGATGCGATTTTCTTTTTCGGAAGGGGGAGATAGTTGGAGAGGGATTCATGGTTTTCTGATCTGATGTTCCAGGTTGTGAGTGTAGAAGGTTGAGTCGGGTTTGAGAGGGAAAGGATGGGCTGGATGGTATATACGCCGTTCGTTTTGACCAGATGAATCTGTTTTATATCAGTTGCTGTTACATTCTAGTTTTATCCTTTTCCTCTCTTTTCCTCTTTTGCTTTTCGACTTAGAGTGAGATGAAGGGTGGATTCAAGAGAGCGAGCAGGAATTCCAAGTGCTTCGTGGCTGCCAGATAATGAAACGGACGAGGGCTCAACACTATCGACTGTCGAGTTCGTGTAATTGTTTCAGTACTGCTGTTGATCCCTTGCAAGTCATGGTTGCTGGTCCCCTGTTCACTGGCCTCCCCCTTCGATGTGATGGAGGGAGAGAACCTGAACAAGATGCCCCCAGCCAGAGCTCATGCCCAGAATTTCGCTTCCGGTGCCTGCCGGATTGACACGTGTGGGCCAAAGTGGCCTAAATTTGGGGCATGGACCCCGCTGGACCCCTGTGCCACATCCCTCGCCCCTGCTCCGATCCCCTGGCGCATGGGCCAACCATTGGCACAGAAGATCTGACGACCGTCGAACCACTCCACCTGCCCACAGCGATCAGTGCTTCTCGACTCTTCGCAGCTCTCTTTGTCCATCGCTCTCTCTCCCTTTCTGCAGTCGCTCCTTATCACAAGCTTTCACTTTTCCTTGTTGCATACACTACTTGTCCGACACATCCCTGTCGGTGCTCTTCGAGTCCCATTCGCTATAACGTGACATTTGGCGACTTTGCGCAGATTTGCCCACATAGAGAGAAAGACACACGACACCGACAGCCACGCGCGCACACAACCCGACACCATGGCGCGGCGACAGCACCTCACGCTGACCCTCGTGGCCGTCATGGTCTTCCTGGTCTTGACCTACATGATGTCGTCCGGGTCAAGCAACAACCACAGCCCCCTGAGGATACCGGACGACAGTTACGCCCGCAAAGAACCCGCCAGCGGCAGCAGCAGTAGCAGCGGAAGCAGCAGCAACCCATTGTCGGGAATCTCGGACAGCATCCTTCAAGGCGGCTCGATCGCCCCCAAGCTGGAGAACGCAACCATCAAGTATGCAGGCCCCAACTCCCCCCTATCACATCCCCCCCATCCCACAACCAACTAACTTTACCAAAAACAGAGCCGAACTCGGCCGCGCGTCCTGGAAGCTCTTCCACACGATGATGGCGCGCTTCCCGGAAGAACCCTCCGCCGACGACAGCCTCGCGCTCAAGACGTACATCCAGCTCTTTGCGCGGCTGTACCCGTGCGGCGACTGCGCGTCGCACTTCCAGAAGATGCTGGAGCGCTACCCGCCGCAGACGAGCAGCCGCAACGCCGCCGCCGGCTGGGCCTGCTTCGTGCACAACCAGGTCAACCGCCGGCTGCACAAGCAGGAGTTTGACTGCAACAAGATTGGCGATTTTTATGATTGTGGTTGTGGCGAGGAGGGCGGGAAGAAAGGGGAGGCTGCTGGGAAGGGGAAGGAGGAGGGTGGGAAGGAGAAGCAGCAGGGGGATGAGTTGAAGGGTAGGGAGGATGTTGCGGCGCTGGAGAAGGCGGAGGCTTTGACTAGGGGTGGTTGAAGTTGAAGGGGGAGAAGGGATGAGACTCGATAAGGGTGTGGGTGTTTGAGGCGTTTTTGGGGTTTTAGAGGCTGGCTTGGAATATCCCGTAATTGTCGGTGTTTGGATTCGACCTCTTGAGGGCCAACTCGTGGAACATAACACTAGCATAAGCTCCATGTGGTGGGAAGGTGATGGACTGGGGAAGAAGATGATGCGCGGAGGGCGCCGCAAATAATGCATAGGGGCCGTCTGTATATATTTGGGCTCTCTCACATACTAACATTCATACTGTTTACATACCGTTTAAAATGGGATTATTCTCTGTCTTGAACCAGGTCCTTTTCGCATCGCACTCCTTGACTTCAAGGCTGGCTTGGACAGGGCCGATAAGGATGCTGGCTGCCGATAAGCGATAAGCTCGGTATCGGTGGGGCTATCAGCTGCGCACGTGACGCGCCTCAGCCCAGCAAGGCGCAACGCGTGTCGGAGCTGCCTGAGCTGGAGCTCCAACCAAGCTCACCAACGACGAAGCACCCATCATCATACCTGCGACCCCCAAAACTGCGACGAACCCCCCCGATCTCCGAACGAACGACTGCACTCACTCTCCGACCCTACTACCTTGCCGAATCAAAACCCATAATCTCGAAAATGGAATACGGCACCTCCGGCTCGCTGAGGGAAGGCAAGTGGCCGTTGCCAGGCACCGCTGCTCCACTCCCATCCAACTGCCGTCACTGACCATTGTGCGCCTGCAGATGGCATCCATCTTGACATGGACCGGTTGAAGAAGGGGGAGGTCAAGTAGGTTCATCCTGAATGTGTTTCTTGTTTCCTGCCACCAGCATGCTAACAACCACCCCCTCTCTCCAGTTTGGGTACCTCGATGTAAGCCGACCCTCACCCTCCCACGGGACCACCGACACGATGCCGTGTCTTTCTCAGTGACCCGACCCTAACGAACCACACCCAAACCACAGCATGGCAGTGACATTCAAAGACGGCGTCATCCTCGGGGCCGACTCGCGCACAACAACGGGGGCCTACATTGCGAACCGCGTGACCGACAAGCTGACACAGGTGCACGACACCATCTGGTGCTGCCGCTCCGGGTCCGCCGCCGACACACAAGCCGTCGCCGACATTGTCAAGTACCAGCTCGAGCTGTTCGCCATGATGAACGGCAAGCCGCCGACCACGCAGACCGCTGGCGCGATCTTCCAGGAGATTTGCTACTCCAATAAGGACCGGTTGTCGTGAGTACCTTTGTCTCGTTCCCCACCTCGTTTTGCGGATATACATATATATACATGATGAATTTCTGGCTGGCTGGCCGGCGTGAGAACTGGATTCATGAAGACAGCGCTGACGGCGATCCCTAGAGCCGGCCTCATCATCGCGGGCTGGGACGAGCGGCACGGCGGGCAGGTGTACAGCATCCCGCTGGGCGGGTCGCTGCACAAGCAGCCGTACAGCATCGGTGGGTCCGGGTCGACGTACATCTACGGCTACTGCGACGCCAACTGGCGCGAGGGCATGGACGAGGCTGAGGCGGTTGGGTTCGTCAAGGAGGCGCTCAAGGAGGCCATCAAGTGGGACGGCAGCTCCGGCGGCGTCATCCGCATGGTCGTCTTGACCGCCAAGGGCGCCGATAGGCACCTGTATCTGCCGGATTCGGACTACAAGGTCCGGCATAACTGAGGAGCTGGGGAGAAGAGGGGGAGGGGGGAAACTGGGGTGGGCTGTTAGGGCGTTGGGAATTCACGGGTAGAAGGCGCATCATGATGTCCGGGTGCAGGTATTTGGGCGCCTGGGCGTTGTACAACAACGACGACGACAACAATCAACAAGAACAACAACAACAACAATACATTCCGTTTCAGGACGTGGGGGAATGACAGTGGCCTGCTTGTTGGGAGAGTGAATGTGGCTGGGCCCTGGCTCAGGGGCGGTTGACATTCGGACTGCCTTTCCAATGAGTTCTCTGCATGCAAACAGACACAGGCGTTGCTGGGCTGCGATCGAGAGGGGTTCATCGGCCGAGACTCTCATGATCCCACACAACAACCGACAAGCTTGCTGAGTGTGCCGATGGTCAAGGTAGCAAGGGCGGCAGAAGAAGGCGCTCGTTGGTGATGGGCTCCGTCCGCATATTTTAAGCTAACTGATGATGGAGACTCGTTCTTTGGCTATGCAAGGTGATGCGCCTGGGTTGATGTATGTTATGGATGTTGATGATGCTCTCTCTCCTGCGGATTGGTATCGGCGCGGGCTGCATGGAGCGGTTGTAAAGCTGTATCTTCTGACGTGCTTGCTTGGTGTCTTTTCTCTGGCCGGCGTATGGGCCATGTCGAACAGCAACGGCAGCATGCAATACAACACTTACCCCTGCAAGCTAGTTTGTCTAGGCGGTAGATACGTCCTTGGTAGGAATATATTCCAGGTAGGAATATGTGGCGGCCTCGAGACCATGTCAGGTGGATGGGCGGAGGTAACTGACTGACCTGGTCACGCACCATCGGGAGAGGTGATGACTGCAAAGCAACTGCTTGGATGGTTCAAGGTGCACATTCAGTCAGTTACCTTCACCATTTCCAAACGACACCCATGATTCCCCCGGGGAAAAGCCCCAAACTTCCCGCGCCGGATACTGTCCCCGTGCTGCCAACATTTTTTTTTCTCCGCTCGTCCTTTGCATCACTCTCCGTCTTTGCGTCGTTGGTGGTTGGCTGATTCGGCCTCAACAAGGCAACCGAAAATAAACCAGGTGCATCCGGCCGGCAGGCAAGAGGGGGACTGCAGCAGCAGCAGCAACAACAGCAGAATGTCGGTGAGGGAACAACCCGGCCAAACCGGAATCCCCGCTCCTGCTGCTTTGACATCCCTTCCCCTCGTGGGCGCCTCGCGGCATCAGATTGGCTGCATCGTGCTGGGAGATGGAAGTCGGGTTTTTTCTCGAAAAATCTGGGACCTGTCGTGCTGCCTGCAAGAGCAAAAAAGAAAAAAAAAGTTTGTGTTGTTATGCTTTCTTGCAGGCAATGCGGGATAGATGATGCAGAGCTAGCCCACGTGAGGCCTTCTGCCGCATGATACGGCAGTGTTGCAAGCAGATGGATACGGGTCGGCGAGTAAACATGGATTGTTATTCTGTCACGGGTTTCCAGGCAGGGCTGGCCGCTGGGTGATTGAGATTGGGTTTGAACGGTTGTACTGTATTCAAGTCTTAGGGTGCTGGCTGGATGGTGATACCATGTCTCTGGGAATAGATGAGCTTATAATCCGGGCGCATCACCTCATATCGCGGTCCGGCCGCGATGCGGCAGCTTGAAACGTGATGAGGTGTGGATGCTCGCGGCTGGAACCCCACTGAGCTGACAGCGGGGTCGATGCAGGGCACACCACGGCACACCGCGGGCTGGTGGAGCGGGCCAGGGAGCTTCTTTTCAGTATCAGATCGGCGCCTCCACTTTCTTGTTCTTGTTATCAGTTGGAACGACATGCAACATTGCAAACGGCCCCAAGCAGGGCTTGGTCTTGTTTTTTCCGAAGATGTAGTGTAGTGTAACCGGGCTGTTTATTAAGTTTGGGTACTCTGATACCGGATTCCAGCAGATCAAAGGGAAGCAAATATCATGCATTGCATCCATGGAATGGAAACCTGTCCAGGTTGCTCATGCCTTCTTCCATTCTGGGTGGCAAATCGGCGGCTCCTTCCCACAGGTCCGCCAATCCATTTGCGCTTGGGCCGCCCCCCCTGGTCGGCTTTACCCACACACGTGGCGGGACTCTCAGGAGAGAAGTGAACTGCGCAGTGCAGTCGTCATTCATTGCAGCTCCACCGGCTTCGACAGACGCTCCAGGAGTCCAGATCCAGATGCTGTGCTGAGCGTGCCCTGGGACTGGTCTGCCATCGACTGGCCTGCCATCGCCGTATCCTCAACCACGCCCGTATTTCTCCCAATTCAGATCTTGGCTCGGGATCTGGCTTCCTTTTTTTGCTCCTCTGGCGTCCCTTTGGCTTCGGATTGGGAAGCGGCCTGGGCTGGATTGCGCAGTTTTGAATTGTTTTTGATACCTTCTTGACGTTCTCCTCTTTCTCGACTCGGACCGCGCCGTTTGCCCTCCACAGGTCCAGCCCTCGGCCGCGTCTTGGCATTGCTTCATCAACTTCCTCGCTCCACGGTTATCTCGCCATCCTTCTCTGATCCAACTGCCTTTATCTACGACACAATACTCGTTCTCGCCTTGCCACCAGCCCAAGTGCGGCGAGCGATCGTGTCAAGCAATTTTATCTCGCGTGCCCTGCATTTAACGTATACGTCAGCTCCGCTTTTATTCTCCAGTGTCCCTGTCACTGTCATTCCCAGCTGCGGAAGCCAACCTGGAACCTTTTTGCGCCATTCGCATAACATCGATTTTTGCCGCTTTGTCGCTTCAGCATTAACCCGCGACGCACCCCAATCTCGAACTTCAGATTGAACCACTTCCGACCTAACGTCTTTTTCACCCTCTCGAATGAGCACGGCGCCCAACAACCCCGCTGCCCAGGTAAGCAAGCATCTTCATATTTGTCTTTTTTTTTCTTCTTTCTCTCGCAGTGTTTCATCCCATACCACCAATACTACCACCCGCGGCATCCTTGGCCTACCTCATTTTCCCTCTGTTTGCTATCCTCCTGCGGCCCGAGACCAAACGCTGGACTTCGCCTCGCCGCAGCAGTTGTCTGTTTGCCGTCTCTTTGGACAGCCTTTGTGGCCTTGCGTTGTTCGCCGCGGCCGCCTCGGTGGCGTCATCCACCGAGCCAGAAACCCAACCGTTGCTTCTCCATCCGTACGGATACATGTCCACCGTACAACCAGATGCGGGTATCGTGTGCATTCCATCATGCGCCAGGCCCGGCAGTCTGCACGGCGTCGAAATCAACCCAACAACCGCCAACAATCCAGCTGGCATTTGCTTGCCTAGCATCGCCTGACAGCAGATGACCTGTGCGGACTGCTGTGCTTCAAGCTGTAGTGCCTCCGGTGTCGCCTGCACGCACCCCAGAGCCAACAATCCCTCCCTTCCTGCCGCCGCCACCCGTCAGGCTGCTCCCTCCCGCTGTCCTGTCCCGTTTTCCCAAACAAAGAAGCCATCTGCTCATTTCACCCCTGGCTGCTGCTGCTGCTGCTGCGTTGGGTTTGTGTCGCTGTGTGTTTCGAGCAGTCCCGGCTCTTTATCGCCTGGTCCCGGGATTTCGCCAAGCAGAGAAAAACGTGCTAACTAAATCTCCGCTATCTGCACACAGCCACCCTCTCCCTGATAGCACTCGGGGGGCCCGCTCTCCGCCCGATAACACCATCCCCTCCCCCTTTGGATCCTCAAACCACCCCGCGACGCACAACGGCCGTGACAGCATGGCTGCCCTCATAGGCGACGTCTACGCTGAATCCCCATCGCGGTTCCATGGTATGATTGGAGGGCACTCGCACGACGTCCACTACCAGAGCCGGTCTGTGAGCCGATCCCGCGACCGGGAGGCCCAGTCCCACCACACGCCGCGCCCAACCGCGAGTCCACGGAGGGCATCCGCCACGCAAAGCCAGACACCCAGCCGCCGGGCACGCGACGAGCCATCATCAGAGAAGAGCGCGCGTTACGCAAATCCAAACCGCCCCTCCACCAGCGACCGGGCCGCCCGGCTGCCGTCCCCGCCCTCGTCGTCTTCCGAACCGTCGTCTGGCGGCGCCCAACCACAGCATGACATCCCCCGAGATGCCGCGCAGGACCCCATCGCGGGGTCGTTCCCAAAGTCAGACTCGAGCGCCTCGTCGGCAAGTACCGCCACCACCGTGATACCGCCACCGTCGCGGTCCATACCGTCTCCCGACTCCGACAGCGGCCCGCGCTGGAACTCCTCCCATCTCCAGACCGCCGGCTCCTCATCCCTCTCTCCTCATCCTAACGACACGCCCGAATCGCCGATACAGACCCAGACGACGATTCGAGTCCGCGACCTTGCGCACATCCAGAGCCTGGCGAGGGCCGACCTGCTCCCCGGCACCGGCGGCGGGCCCGGGACCATCAACGACCCGCCACTACAACAGATGAAGTATGAGATCAGCGCTATGCCCATAGGCGATATCATCGAGATGGTTGCCGCGCTGCTGACCAAGATCACCTCGACCAACGACCACCAACACGACGCCCTCAACCGTAACGCGCACCACCTAAGACAGGCACAGGCACAGGCCAAGGGCGAGGACGGAAGCGGGGACAGCAGCATGAGCCCGCTAAGCAGCAGTGTTCTGGCCTTCCACGGCAAGAACGTACCCGCCATCACCATCCTGAGCTATCTCAGCCGCATCCACAAGTACTGCCCGACCACCTACGAAGTATTCCTCAGCCTACTCGTCTATTTCGACCGCATGACGGAGCGGGTCAACGACCTAGTGACAAAGAGCGAGGAGATGCGTCGGGTACAGCTTGAGAAACAGCAGCACCCGCACGCACATGCTGCCCCGGGGTCGACGGACGCGGACAAGGACACCGTCATGCGCGACCGCGACGACGACGACGAGGACGACGACAACTCGAGCGACGCGACCGAGACAGACTCGGAGCTGGCAGACTCGACGGACGGCGACGAAGCGTCCGAGGGCGCGGGGAACGCGCACGGGAAGACGGTCGGCAGCGCCACGGCGGCAACGCCAGCCGCGGCCAACCCCCACACCAGCACCGGCAGCGCCAACGCCCAGGCCACCTACTTTGTCGTCGACAGCTTCAACATCCACCGCCTGATCATTGCCGGCGTGACGTGCGCGAGCAAGTTCTTTTCGGATGTGTTTTACACCAACTCGCGATATGCAAAGGTATGTTTTACACGCCACAACAACCTTCACACGCACCGTCCAAATCCACCGTGAAAATCCATCCATGGTTCATGGACCATGTACTAACGAGGGAACGCGAACAGGTCGGCGGTCTGCCCCTCCCAGAACTGAACCACCTCGAACTGCAGTTCCTCCTGCTAAACGACTTTCGCCTGGCCGTGCCTGTCGAGGACCTTGAGGCGTATGCCACCATGCTGGTCGAGTTTTATGCGCGGGAGGTGGTGACGCCTAAGGCGAGGCCTGTTGATTGATTGGTTGATGAATGATGATGTGGTGGTGGTGGTGGTGGTGGTGGTGGTGGTGCTGGTGGCGGTGGCCCTTGTCTTTCTTCGATGTGCTTCCCCCTTCGTGTGGGGAGGGATAGGGGCGGTAGATTTTGGTCGGTGATTTGGGGCATGCCGCGTCTCTTTTTACGTCTCCCCATTTGCGCGGTGTAGGGGGCAGGCCATATCGCGGGGCTGGGCTGGGCTGGAAGAAGACCAAGGACGTGTCACTTAGAAACCAGCCCTGCACGTCCCCATCGGGGAGTAGTCGAGGGAGAGAGGGTGAGACACCATACATCAAACACCAGGCGGCAGGCGGGACGGGGAGGTTTAGAGGCGGCGCAGGATCAACGTATGTGCTACTTGTGTCTGTCTGGCCGTCTTACCCCGGCCAGTTGGGGTGGATGGAGGGTTTCGCTACTACACAACTACCCTTATGTAGCATGTCATGATGTGTCGTCTTCTTTCTCCTGGACGCTTGGCTTGTAGGGGCGGCAAGCAGGCGGGCTGGTGGGAAAGTAAGCAAGCAAGCAAAGGATACCTTTTTTTCTCTTCTTTACCCCTTTTTTGCCTCGACTTGATGGGATGTGATGTTTTTGTGATTAGGATAGGGGTTGGTTATGACTGCTCGCCCCTCGTTTCGTTTCGCTCCCCGCCTAGAGCGTATGCTTCCAGTCTTGTTCTTCTCACCCCGGGCCGGGGCCGGTGGATAACTTGGGACCTTCCTGATGACGACGCCCGGCAGGCTCGAACAGTTCTTGCCACTGATATCCCGCAGACAACACACACACATATCCTTTGCTATCGGCCGTCTAAGCATCATTCGGCTTCCATGTTTCTGGGTATCAGCCAGTCCCGTTGTCTGTGGACGACACCACGCTCTGAGTGTCAAATGCTTCATATCCCGGGGAGGGGAGGGGAGGGGAGGGGAGGGGAGGGGAGTCACTGCCATCCGGGTTCTGTTCCCGGGCTGTCGAGTGAATTAAAGGAGATGCTGCCTGATCCATCATGTTCTCATTTGTTGGATCTTCTTGCCAGACAAGCCTTCCCAGAGCGTCCTGGGCCTAATAAGGCCTCCTCGTTAGTGGCGCCATCTTGTTTCCTTCTTATACTTTTGACCTGGAGATATTGCGGATCGTAGGCATCCCTTACATGTCTCTACTTAGATGCCGCCTGCCGTTCCACTGGAATTTCGATATCGAGGCCGTCTCCTTCTTCTGGATCCAGAGAGGAGCCATCCCCCGCACATACTGTGTGGATGGATGTCGTACAGTGTGTCACTGAGATGTCCAACTTTGGTCACCGAGGGGACTGAGAGCGGAGTATCGAACCACGGTCATCCACACGAGGAGTTCTGCAGCAGTGTGATCGTCGGCGGGGTGATCCTTCGCAAGCTTGTTCACCAAGATTGTGGACCCTGGACCCCGTAACACAACAAACCATCCCCTCCCGCATGCAAGGTCCAGTGCCGAGCAACCACCTGTGCAGGTTCAACTTGGCGATGAAAGGCACCTGTTAGAGTCCATGATCAACTTGCTGGAATCCCGCCGGAGTGGATGTATCTTTCACCATTGAATCCTCGCCAATATCCGAGGGTTGAAGCGGAGGGAGGCTGGAGTCTCCTCCCCCGGTGTGGAGGTGGAGGAGAAAGGAATTGGAGACGGGGTTGGGGTGGATAACGTTAATAAGTCGAGGTTGCACAGGATCCCAGGCGGGGATGAGATCGACAGTCCGACACCGTATTGGCACCGTGCAGGTACGGCAACCCTCGAAGGTCGCATGCACCCGACCCTTCCTTCCTTGAACCAACACAACACAAACTCGACTGATGGATGTGGAGGTGCATGTGAGAGCCAGAGTCACCGGGTTCCTTCCTCTTGCTTCCTTCCGGCACGCATGGCAGCAAGGCAGAAAGATAGTAACACTAACTAACTGGAGAATCAAAACATCTTTCCACTCTTTCACTCTCCATTGGCTGCATGGCCTTCTTTCTTCGTCTTAACGGTAGTTAACGTGAGCTAGCCTGTCCAGTGCCCGCTAAGGCATCGCCGCATCGGCTTCTCGGCACTCCAGAGCTTGATTGTCGTCGGACCGATATCCCCCACACAGGCCAGGACAGGGCCGCGTTGTTAGCGGGGAGCTTCTCTCGACGTCAGCCAAGCCTGCGCCAAGCATTCGGCACTGCCTGCCAAGAATTGCGCGGAAACGGGCTTGCCGGCCCCGAGCGGAGCGATATGGAGGTCGCCCAGCCAGGGCGATTTTACCACAACCACAAGTCCACAACACAGCGCAACAGCCCGTTGCGATAACCTTAAAACCGATACATCAAAAACTCGCCCCAGCCAGCCCACAATCCAAAATACTGTGTAACTGTTCTGGGCATTCTGTACTGAAACAAAATGGGAGCGATCCGCAACGACGCATCTTTCTGGGTGCTGGGTATCGACACCCGCAACATGAGTTGCAACGACCCACCACAGTTCCCAGGCTGTTACTTTGTACACTGCGGAATACTGGAGGAGGTTGCTGCAAACAGGGCGGGAGGCACAAGACCGCAAAGCAGCAAATCAAATCGAATCCGCAATGTGACCCAACCCCCGATCCAACACGGCTGCGGATAAACACTGACAAGACTGGCAACGTCCAACGATGATCTTCACTGCAGTAAGAATGCGAGGCAACCCTGTTGCCACCACTTGACTGACCACAGCAGCGCACAGTCACCGACAATCACCAACACCACACCCAGGCTGCCAGGGTCAAGATTTTCGGGGTCTCAGCCTCTCGGGCCACTCAGGGATGGTACCGATCACTACTTTGTACACGAGAGATGCTTGAGACGGCGCGATGGTGTCCACTCGCCCTGTTTGAACCCCTGACTTCACAACTCCAAGGACCCCCGAATTGACCCTTCTGCCATGATCCACCTTGGCCCGCGATGCCGATCACTTCCCACTTCCCACCTCCTTCCTCTTGCGGGGAAGTTGCATGGGGTTTGGCATGGAGCAGTGTTGCGGCGAAGGGGTAAGCTTAACAGGTTGACACGCACCCTCATGTCCGCGTGCTTGGTAGTGCGTACATAACCTGTGACACGCCGGACAGATGCTGGGCTATTAAATGAGGCCGCTGCCCGTTACGCACGTGGATGCGGATACTTCTCTCTTTGCCTGCGTGCGCGGAGCGTTGCCGTCTTACACAATAATTAGACAACTCGCATCTGGCAGTGTCACATAAACACAAACAATACCTCTCTCCTCCCCCCCCGCCCCGCAACCGCAACCATGGCGGACAGCGTGAGCTCAGACACCATCCACGAGCGAGCTACCACTCAGTCGTATGGACCCTGGGGTCGTTTCTTGAAGTTTAGCGTGGAAAACTGACATCACCTCTTTTATAACCGGACAACAGCGAGTCCAAGGGCGCCGTCGGACACCAACTCGAGAAAGGCGTCTCACACAGAGAACATGTCGATCTCAACCGGAACCTCGAAGCCAGGTGAGCCACGGTGTCCAACTCACAAAATGAAACCGCACAAAGCTTACACGGCACAAAAATAATAGAATCAGGAACCCGCTGGAGGGCATCCCGCGAGATGAGCTCATGAGCCGTGTTGACGCCTTTGTCATGGAGAAGGACCTGACGGAGCACACGGCCCTGTTTCGGAAGGGTGCCCTCGTGGCACAGGACCCCAGTAGCTTCGAAGAGATCGACGGGGACGAGGCCTTGGACGAGGATGAAAAGGCCGTTCTCCGCAAAGAGGTCGAGCACAAATGGCGTCTTCCCATGAGACTGTTTCTGACCATCGCAACCTGCTCCATCGGCGCCGCCGTCCAGGGCTGGGACCAGACGGGCTCCAACGGCGCGACCATCTTCTTCCCCAAACACTACGGCATCGGATCCGACAGCACGCGCGACAACATCCTGGTCGGCCTCATCAACGCCGCCCCCTACATCGGCAGCGCCTTCATCGGCTGCTGGCTCTCGGACCCCGTCAACAACATCCTCGGCCGCCGCGGCGTCATCTTTGTCTCGGCTCACTTCTGTCTCTGGCCCGTCATCGGCTCCGCCTTCTGCAAGACGTGGCCGCAGCAGCTGGCCTGTCGCCTCCTCATGGGCATCGGCATGGGCGTGAAGGCCTCGACGGTGCCCATCTATGCCGCTGAGAACTCACCAGCAGCCATTCGCGGTGCTCTCGTCATGTCCTGGCGTGAGTGGCAGACTCTCATTGATTTCACTATTGAATGAATTTGCTGACGACAGAATGCTCCTCTCGCAGAAATGTGGACAGCGTTTGGCATCTTCCTGGGCACGGCCATCAACCTGGCCGTCTGGAACACAGGCACCAAAAACTGGCGGCTGATGCTAGGCGCGCCCTTCATCCCCGCCGTGCCCCTCCTCTGCCTGATCTACCTCTGCCCCGAATCCCCGCGCTGGTACATGAAAAAGAACCGCTACGCCTCCGCCTGGAACTCCATGGTCAAACTCCGCAACCACCCCCTCCAAGTCGCGCGCGACATCTTCTACATCCACTCCCAGCTCGAACTCGAGCACCAAATCCTCCGCAACAGCACCTACGCCCAGCGCTTCACGGAACTCTTCACCATCCCCCGCGTCCGCCGCGCCACCCTCGCCGCCTTCACCGTCATGATCGCCCAGCAAATGTGCGGCATCAACATCATCGCCTTCTACTCCTCCACCGTCTTCAAAGACAACGGCTCCGACGAGTTCCACGCCCTCCTCGCCTCCTTCGGCTTCGGCCTCATCAACTGGGTCTTTGCCTTCCCCGCCTTCTGGACAATCGACACCTTTGGCCGCCGCTCCCTGCTGCTTTTTACGTTTCCCCAGATGATGTGGACGCTGCTTGCCGCGGGGCTATGCACGCTCATGAATGAGGGCACGGCGCGCACCGCGCTGGTTGCGTTGTTTGTTTACTTGTTTGCTGCTTTCTACTCGCCTGGTGAGGGGCCTGTGCCGTTTACGTACAGTGCCGAGGTGTTTCCGCTGTCGCATCGTGAGGTGGGGATGGGGTTTGCAGTTGCGACGTGTCTGGGGTGGGCGGCCGTGTTGGGGATTACGTTTCCGTTTTTGCTCAAGTCGCTGGGGACGGTGGGCGCGTTTGGGCTGTATGCTGGGTTTAATGCGGTGGCGTTTATCATGATTTATTTGTGGGTGCCGGAGACCAAGCAGCGGACGCTCGAGGAGCTGGATTATGTGTTTGCTGTGCCGACGAGCAAGTTTATGAGCTATCAGCTGACGGAGACGCTGCCGTGGTTTGTGAAGAGGTGGGTGCTTTGGCAGAGGAAGGCGGAGAGAAAGCCGCTGTATCATTTTGATGTTGTTAAGAGGGAGCAGAAGCAGCGTGAGGAGGCTGGGGCTGGATCTGCTGGGGAGAAGGGGGTGGGGGCTGCTGGTGCGCCTGTTGATGCTTCGCAGGCAACTCAGTAGAGGGTTGGAAGGAAGGCTGGTTGGAGAGGTAGCTACATGATACATGGGTGGATGGAGAGCCTGATGAATACAGGCCTGGGTCATGTCGGTTACGAACTACAATGACCGGTTTTGGATGGTTGTTTTGTTTTCTCGGTGGCGGCGATAGCTTGATGTCTCTTTTTTTTTTTTCTTTCGTTCTCTCTCTCACCTACGGGCCCCAGGGTATGACTTGGGAATGGATACCACGATAGTTATCTGTTTACTCTTATCAGATGTCCTGCGCTCCGATTTCACATCCGTGCTCCTTCCTACATCTTATCTGCCTCCCACAGTATCTATACAAGTTCCCGCAGCAACACTATCACCGGCCCTCCCCAAAATCAACGGACCACTCGAGTGGTCAAGCGACTTTGCGGGGAGGGCACCCGACCGGGTGGACTTCGCCAACCGAAAGAGGCCGTGGGTTCGACTCCTCCCTCGAGAAGTAAAACCCTCAAATAAAAGGTTTTCGTAACCGACTACCTCCATTCGACCGGCGCGGGAATGGGGCTAGTCGGCGAGCTTTTTGTCTGCTCTCGCTAACTCACTCGCTCACTCACTCCTTTTCCATTTTCGTCTTGTTCTTGTTTACTTTTCATGGCCTATCACAACAATCAAGTGCAGGAGAACGGTTTGTCATGTTCAACAGTTGGTCCAACATGAAAATTGGTCAATTAGTTTTGGACCTTGGTTTTATTTCCACTACCCAAGCCCCCAACCCGAAAAGAATGGCTAGAGAAGCATTATATACTCCCTAATTATCCAAATAACAATGACTTGAACAAATCAAAGGTGATAATCCTGCGGAGTCCTGACCTCCACGCCACGCCTGACCCAGACGCCGTCGATACCCATGTCTTCGCGGCCGCTGCAACACATTGGCTGTTAGAACATACTTTTCGTGCCAGATACGGAAACCACAAAGCGAAAAAGATACTTACTCGTCCTTGAGCTTGATGACCGGCTCAGTAGCGCCCGCGGCAGTATCGGGGTTCCGGAAGATGACGTTGCGTGTCTGTTTGCGCAGTCCAGTCAGTTGTTATGTTCAACTCAACCCTCATAGGTCTTCTTCTCAACAAAACAGAAAGAATAGCCCCCCGAGCAAGATCAAGCAAACACAGACAGAAAGCCAAGGAAAGGGAAGCAAGCACTCACCAATCCCAACGTCAAATGTATCCCCGCCCCAGCCACCTTCAACTCTTCCCCTCCCTCCCCCTCCCCTCCCTGCTGCTCCTGCTCCTGCTCCTCCTTCGCGGCCAACAGCGCAGCCAAATTCCTCGCCGCAACACCTGCCTGCACCAACCCCGGCCGCGCAGCCTTGTGTGCCCCCGTATCGGCCACGTCGCCGACTGCAAAGAGGTGGGGATACCGTGCGTCGGCGAACTGGAGGGTGGGCTTGACGCGGATGAAGCCGTTTGCTGGGTTGATGACTGGTGATGATTCTGATGTGTCGTCGAGGGTCGACAGAAAGGAGGTGTTGGGGGTTTGGCCTGTTGCTGTGATGACAAAGTCTGCTGGGAGGGTGGTTGTTGTTTTTGTGTTTGTTGTTCTGTCAGTTGTGGTGGTGAGCTGGAGGGTGGTGGTGGTATTGGATGGAGAAGGGAACCCGCCAGGCGGGATGGTCACGCGCGTGTTGGTGATCAGCGTGACGCCGAGCTCGGCGAAGCGCGCCTTGATCAGATCGCTCAGGGCCGGGTGGTAGGCGGGCATGAGCTGCTCGCGCGAGTGGATCAGCGTGACGGACTTGCTCGGGTACAGCTCCTTCAGGTCGCACGCCATCTGTACGCCGACTGCGCCGCCGCCGATGATGGCGATGGAGTTTGCTGTCTTGATGCCTGACTGGTAGGTTTGGAGGTACCGCACCGAGGGCGGCTTGTCGTCGTCGGGCATCGTCCCTGGGGCAGCGAGCCGCGTGCCCGTGGCCACTACGAGGAAGTCAAAGGGGAGAGTCTTGGACCCCTGCCATTCGCGGTCGAGGGTCAGGCTGTGCGGGTGGAGGGCCACGGCGCGCGCGCGGGCAACTTGGTGGCGGGTTGGGTCCGCCGATGTGCCAGAGAAGACAGAGGATAGCGGGATAAAGGCCTTGTGCTCGTGGCCGGAGCTGATGGCGAAGCGAGGCTGGTATTACGTTAGCGGCGGACCGGACAAGTGAGACAATAACAGCGAGTTGACTTACAAAGGCGAACAAGTGATGGAAGTGGCTGTGAGGCTCAACGAGGAGGACCTGGACAGTGACTGGAGTTAGACAGGACGAAATAGATATGGCATTTCACGGATACACTTACACGGTGTGTCGCCGGCAGCAGGTTCGCAAGCTCCTTTGCTGTGGCCTGTGAGAAAATGTCAGTGACGGTCCAAAGTCAAAGCCGGGGGCCAACTAACCACTCCAACGTATGAACCGCCAACCACCACCACGTTCCGAAGTGCCGTGGCCATGTTGATGTTGGTGATTTGTGTGTTGTCCGAGCTGATATGCAGTGATTGTACCAGGGATTGCTCAAAGAGAGAACAAGTGGTGGGCTGTAACGACGTGTAAGACGCAGACTGTCCAATACTGCAGGTGAGAAGACCAGAACAGCAAGAAATCAAGATCAAGACTAAAAATGTCAGAATGGCGAGCATCATTCTCCAGACCTGAGATGTAAGCAAGAACCGCCCGACTTTATCAGATCATCAAATGTGCCCCATAACATGACTCCCCCTGACCCCCTGACCCCTGGTCCGGGATGTTGACCCTCGGGTCTCGGCGCTACCGGTGGATCTCCGAGTTCGGGGTGGAGCACCCGGCCCGGCAGCGCGGGAAACACAGGGTTAAGGTTGAGCCTTGTGGGGTTGCTGTGGGTGCTGTGGGTGCCGCTGGAATGCGCGGCCCCATCGTTCACCCGCGTGGAGTTGAGTCAACCAGCAGCGGGAGATCTGATAAGGGAAGAGCATTAAGGGCATGACGCGTGCGTGCTCGGACGAGTCGGATATTTGGATAGCGTTATTGATGACGCCGTCGCGAGGCGGGTTGCGGAATCTCAGCTTGCCCCTGAATGTAACATTCGGAAGTACGGAAGTACGGAAGTAGTTAAGTAGACAGTCAATGACAGACAAAAGAGACAGGAGAGAGGTTCAGGTTTGATATCCTAACCCTAAAGCAGCTTTGAAATCATAGCATCGCCAGGGTGAAGTAAACGAAATGACTCAAATAATCGAATCCGTGGAACGGAAGTCAAACGTCAATACTAACACTGATCACCCCCTCAAATACCCACACGCAGCCCTCCCCCACCGCACGCCCCCCTTATACACCCACATTCCCGGCGCGTTCCCCGCCTTGAGCCCCTCGATGGCGTCGGCCAGCTGCGGCCCCAGCCCCTCGGCCTTGATGTCGGCGAGCGGATACAGGTACGTCTTAAAGCTGAACAGGATGGCCCGCGTCTCGCCGGGCAGCCGCGTCAGCGTCTGCAGCTCGACCCTGAGTTGGGCTTGTTCTGGGTCGAGGCTTGTCTCTTCGGTCACTTCGTCGCCGGCGTGAACGTGGTTACCACTCGGTGAGAAGAGGGTCGTGTGGGTTTGTATCGACCACTGTGGGGTTTCATGTTAGTCTCAACATTCATTATTAACAAGACGTGCTCGTATCGGGTGAGAAGTAGGGTGCATGTGTGAAAATAGAAATAGAAAAATTGCAATCTTCAAAATCCACGAGAAAAAGGAAGAGAAAAAGGAAGAGAAAAAGGAAGAGAAAAAAGAAGAGAAAAAAGAAGAGAAAAAGGAAGAGAAAAAAGAAGAGAAAAAAGAAGAGAAAAAAGAAGACAAAAAAGAAGAGAAAAAGGAAGAGGAAAAAGGAGAGAAAAAAGAAGACAGAAAGAGGAGAGAAAAACATCAAAGCCAGAAAATCAAAACCTACATTCACCCTCTTAACCGCCCTCCCAACCTCCAACCTCGCAAAAAATCTCTCCATGCTCGCCCCAATCTTCTCATACGCCGGCACCGGTCCATGAATATCCACCAGCCTCCTCCCCAGCTTCGCCGACGGATCAAACCCTGCCGGGTGGCAGCAAACCATGGCCACGGCCCTGTGCTCCCCCCTTCCTTTTTCTTCGTTTTGATTTTGGTCCGAGGCCGAATCCGAGTTGTCTTGCAGCAGCAGAAACAGGTCGTCCTCGACTGTCTCGCCCAGGATGCGCAACATGGTTTCCGGGTCAGAGGGGGGTGGGTGGAGGGGGAAGTGGCGGTTCGTGGTTTTGTTGTGGAAGATGCTGCTGCTGCTGCTATTGCTGTTGTTGTTTTCGTCCGAGCCGGGGAGGATAGTGAACATGGTTGGATAACGTCTCGGTAGGTAGGTTCCCAGCAGGTAAGAGTAGAGTTCGTGGAGGGCGGCGTGGCCGGAGGGGATGGCGCCGAGGGCGGTGGAGGTGTGGTTCTTGATGGTCTCGCGGCGGGCGGTGACACGCGAGAGGTAGTTGCTGTCTACTATGATGAGATCTGAAGGGGCGGTGTTTTGTATGGCTGGGATGGTGTCAATTGAGATTCAGTTCGCGTCCTGTGATGATATGTTTGTGGTCAAGTAATTAGGGTTAGTTACCCATCGTGATGTTGTAGGTTGGTTTGAAGGGCCTCAGCTTCGCCGGCGGGGTAGTTTGCCAGTCAAAGTCAGCAAGGGGCTCGATGGACGACTCGACATCGAACCTGATCCTGTAGTTTGTGTTTGTCTTTTCACCGACTGAAACAGGGGCTGGGGGAACACGTCCTGGGATACATGAAGAAACTGGACGACGTCGTCGGCGAGCAAAGACTCCCACAACGACAGCAACGATAAACATCAAGGCGAACAGAAACGTCATCTTGACAACGATAATCAGTTGGAATTGTCAGTCTTGAAGATGTCGGAAAATGAACAGTAATAACTACTCGCGTATGTAGATGAGCCGATAGAAGCCAGATCTGACATCCCCCTCTCGATCCCCCACGAGGACACACCGATTAAGCTACGCCAAGCTTGGAAGGTCGGGGTGGCACCGGATCACGATAACCAAGACCCGGCCCGAGAGCGTGAGGGACAACAGCCAATTGAACCGGGCGTGGCAATGTTTTCCTTGGAGATCCAATGAACAGTGCAGCCAGCCAAGCCAGGACATCCCCGCCGCCACTTGACAGCGCACCACAGACCCTCCTGCTTGCTGGGTCGACTCGACATGTCTCAGATAGAGCCTGATGAGTGCACAAGAAAGCTGAACAAGGCCTTGCTAAAAGGAGGAGGAAATCCTGGTGTAGCTCAGGACAACAGATGCCCGACAAACCAGAAACGCACACGTCGTCATTCAACGGAAAGCCACCCTCCCGACCTACATGACTGCCTGTGTGAATGAGATAATGGGATGGGGCTCTTTGCAGGCCATGCTCGCGAGGCAATGCGTCTGCAGTGCCGATGCTGCTTGGCTCAGCCTCTCCTGCACCTCCACCGGGCACTTCTGGAAGCCCGATGGATGAGATGGACTTTGGGTGAACAGAAGATGAGGTAGCCAAAACAAAACTCCTCCACACTTACCAACCCATTCATCCAACCAGTCACTCGAAATACACCATCACCACCACCACCACCACCACCACCACCACCACAACACACCACACACCAGATTTGCACAACCAACAGACAACCAATCATCCACCACAACTCCAGAACTACCACCACTAATCGTCACCAGCACACACAATGTCTAACCTCCGCCTCAACCCCAACTACCAGCTGGCGGTAGCCCCCTACGCAGCAGTGCCGGCGCCCATCCCGCAAACCGTCGCCGACCTCCGCCTCCTCAACGACATAACCTCAGCAGCAGCCAAGATGACCGCCCCGACCCCAGCTCCCAAATCAGAAGACCACCCCACCATCACCGAGACCGAAATCCCCTACACCTCCACCGACGGCACGCCCCTAACCCTCCACCGCTTCCAACCCACCACCAACACCAACACCACGTCCAATAACCAACCCCAACCACCCCAACCCGCAATCCTCTACATCCACGGCGGCGGCCTAATCTGGGGCTCCATCCCCCCCATCCGCCCAGACATCTCCACCTACGCCCTGCAAACCCTCACCCCCATCTTCGCCCCAACCATCCGCCTCGCCCCGGAATCCCCCTACCCCAAACCCCTCGAAGACGTATACAGCGCGCTCCAGCACCTGCACACCCACTCTGCCTCGCTGGGGATCGACCCCGCGCGGATCGCGGTCATGGGGGTCAGCTCCGGGGGTGTTTTGGCTGCGGCGGCGGCGCTGGTTGCGCGGGATAGGGGGTTGAGGCCCGCTGTGGCGAGGTTGGTGTTGGTTTGTCCTATGTTGGATGATCGGGCGAGAGTCAAAGAGGGGGAGGGAATGAGGGAGTTTTTGACGTGGACGGAGGGGAAGAATGGGATTGCTTGGGGGGCGTATTTGGGGAGTGCCGGGGTGGGGGAGGGGGATGGGGAGGATGGGTATGCGGTGCCTGCGCGGGCGGCCGATGTGAGTGGCTTGCCGAGGACGTATATTGATGTTGGGGGGTTGGATTTGTTTAGGGCTGAGAGCCTCGAGTTTGCGGCGAGGTTGGGTTCGGCGGGCGTTGAGGTTGAGTTTCATTTGTATCCTGGCGTGCCGCACGGGTGGGAGTGGGTGGCCAGGAACGCGCCGGTGACCAAGCAAGCGATGGAGAATCGCGTGAGGGCGCTCAAGGATCTTTAGCTGGGAGGCGGACGGGGATCCCACAGATCAAAGAAAAGTCCTGCAGTTAGGTAGCTTAATTCAACTTATCTTGCTGTCCAGAAGAGATGCTGCAAACGATGCGACGGCTTCTCGGAGGGTAGACGCGACGTTGCGTTGCGCCCAGAAATGGTTGGCGCTCGAGACCTCATGGGCGCGGAACTTGGAGTCCCGGATGCCTTGTAAACGGGAGGCCCAGTCGCGCAGCTTCCGGACAGGCACGAAGCCATCGCGGTCACCATAAATGGCGAGCGTCGGGTTCTGCACCATCTTGTCTTCTGCTTCAGCCGTGACCTTGCCAAGAGTCGTCTTCTCTGACGATTCCTTCGAGACAGTGTCGTTGCTGCTGGGAGCAGAGGTGCGAGGCGACCCCTTGCCAAGGAGCGGAAGAGACATGGTGGCCAAGTTCGAGATGACACCCTGCAACGGCGACACAAGCAGGTATGCAGCACGGTATGTGATCGGGCCAGAGACGGGGAGCAAGTGATCCGGGGCGTGCTCAACAGCGTGTTCAGGGGTAGGTTCGAGAATTTTGGAAGCCCCATCCGGGTCTCGAGCCGTGTGTCCACGTCCACTATGCGATCGCCGGTGTCCTTTCCTGGTCTTCGCCATGAGCTCCGCGACTCCGTGTCGTATGGTCTCCTCCAACTCAGCCGACAGCGAGCGGCGTGACTCGTGGCTCTTGCGGCTCTCTTCGTCCCCGCCCACGCGCAACCCAACGTGTTTGCGGGGGGACATTGGCCTGAGGTGGTCCACGGCAGCCTCCCTCGCGCTAGCCAGGACGACGTTCTGCATCTCGGCCAGGTGTTGGGCGCGCAGTCGGATATCGGCAGCGAAGGATCCAATTTCTGGCGTGCTGAACAGGGCGACTATCCTCGCGAGGGATGGGAGCTGCGACGTGATCATGGAGCCGTACGAATATCCCCCTAGCAAGAGGAGAGGCGTGGCAGTGCTCGATGTCGGCTCTGGGGACGTTGGAGTGGGCGGACGGACGCGAATAGTTGACGAGCCCTCTCCGCTGTCCACCGCGGCACCATCCCCACTAAAACATGAGCTGCTCACAGGTCTGCTGGGGCTGTCTTGTTTGAAGGGGTCGAGGAAGTGCACATAATGCGAGACAAAGCCTACGACCGACATGTAGTCGGCGCGTTCAGCCTTGGCGGTCCATGATGTTCTCCCTGCTGACCCGTGGGCGCCTCTACGTTGTCGGGCAGGGGTGTATTAGCATCAGTCTCAGCAGGCAACCAACTGCGGCCAGTGGAAAGAAGCGGCGGAAGGACGGGAGAGGCAAACCTGAAATTGAAGGTGCCGACGAGAAATCCGAGACGCAACAGGGTGCCGGCTACGATGTCGACGATGGGGTCGTCATAGCAGCCGCCCAGGGGCGCATAGGGGTGTGCGATGATAGCGGCGTGCTTTTCCCACGACGGCGCATCGTGGGACGCGGCTAGGGCGCGCGGGTGGTAGACCCGGCAGTCGATGGGCAGCCCGTCGTGCAGACTCGGCACCGTAAACGTCAGGCTCGGTCTCGGAAGCACGGCCAGCAGTCCGTCGTGTCCCAGGTCTGCTGCCATGGCCCAAATTGCAGGTTGCGGCCTGGTAGCCTGCGTGCGTCAGCCAGAGACGTTACGGAATAGTGTATTCCGTAGATTTGTAGAGATGTTAGGTTGGTTGGCACGTGAGACATGCGAAAAAGTCCCATGGGCGAATCCTTGTTGAGCATTTCTTGGCCGTGAGAGCCGCTGCCTAGCTGCCAAGCAAAGCCCCACCAGGCGCCAACATTAGCTCGTCCCCCGCCGTTTGGTCCAGAACGGGCAGGGACTTCATTTCTTCCACCTCCAACCTGAGCCGTTGACGGGCTGGACTGTCTTCCGAGTTCTTGTTCCCGCTGATTCTTAAATTCCGCTGTTCCGCAGTGGAACGAAACCATGGACAACAATAGAAACATGAAACCGTCAGGCTGCGCATGGTGTACGGAGTATTGAATCGGAATTTAAACGATCGAGAGCATGGTAGGCAGTTTTGACTCTTTTTGAGCTTCCACGCCTATGGATGCGCTGCTTGCTTCGTTCCTGCGGACAGAGAGAGACCCAAGTCCATGGCGCATCATGAACCACGAATCCCAGCTTCAACGTGCAGAGCCAGGCGAGCCAGGATATGTCAGCGTCCAGACAGCCACATGATGCGATCTGGCTACTTGTCCCTAATCCATCCAATGTCGTGCGACATGAGAATGCCGGCAGATGACCACCTCTGTTCAGCGACGGCACGTGCATGTCCCACTCGTAGCCCGGCGCAACGCGTCGACATGTGAAACAGCGGAGGGAAACATCCCCTTGTGCCTGGCTTGATCCACCATGTCTTGTACGTCATGGCCTGTGACCCGCCTGGGGGAAAGACTCGGGTCTCAGGTATTGTGAGACCGTACCAGTTCCGGGTCGTTACCGAGACTTCATGATGGTCATGATCCCGCTGCGGAGCAGGCTACCCCACGCCTCGTTGAAGCCGAAGAGGTCACTGTCGTTAACCAGCAAAGGGAAATCCACTAGGAATGCATAGCAGCTGCGTTATTTATTTTCAGCGTCCCAGATTCCGGTCTCTTGCCCAACGCAACGCGAGGGTCATGCTGTTCGGGACGTTGACTGGTCCCCGTCGGCCCAAATGGTGCCTGTTCCTGTTCCTGCAGAGAAGAAGAGAGAACTCGAGATTCGTGATTTGCTACACCCTCCGTCCCTAGAACCGCGTGGAACTGGGCTGCTCCTCCGCCATTTCCTCCAGAGGTTTTGTGAAGTAACGTACATGGCCAGGAGTCACCGTGTCCACTCGACTGGTGCACCAAGCTGGCCAGAAGGCCACATGCCTTCCAGGTTGGGCGGGACTGCCTGTGGAGCGGCCCGCTGAACCCCAAACAGACCAGCTCCCCCAAAAGCCCGCCAGACCGCCAATCACGGCGCGCGCCTCACCTCTTCCCCACGATTTTCCTTGTGCCAGCCCCCGCCCTCCTAAGATTCTGGGTGGGGTGCCCCACGCGGCGCATTTCCTGTTGCGGGCGAGCCCCCGAACAAGACACAACCCGCAACCCACAACCCGACGCTCCGACACGCACCGCATTTCGTCAGGTGGCCTTTGGCTTTGGACCCGGAATCCGGTCATCCGGTCATCGGTCGCCAAATAACAGCAGCCTTACCTTGTCGCAACCGCTTTTCTACTCTGAGGCCATATATTGACCAAGTTCACTTGCGTGCGTTTGCCTGCGTCTATCAGCGTTGACACGAAGCGCCACGAACAAACCCTTGGACGGAGCGCCATCCACAGTCCACTTACGTCACTCAACGATCCACAACCACCACGCCGCGATTCATGATAACCCCTGGCTCAAATCCTTGGTTACAGGTTCCGCTGCCCTGAAAATAGGACCTCCGACGACAGTTAGGTCAGGCACCTGCTGCAGCATGAGGGTGTCGTGTTCCTCCTCTGCAGCCGGCCACTTTCCATGACTGTCTGCGACATGCTCGTGCCCGATCTTCTCGTCTTTGGACCGCGCGCTACCCAGTTCAGCACCATCGAGCCGAACCCGAGGTCGCCGCCGCCGCTCAGCCCTTCCAAGTCGCGGAGAAAGCAGAGCTGCCGCGACGATGGGTATTCGAACGTATCGCGCCTCGTCTACGGCGCAGGCCACCTCGTCTCGACCCTGCGAGATGGCCTCGCCGGGTCGGAGCGGCTGGAACGGAGGAGGGAGGAAGAGCGGCGGCAGATACTCGCTGCCCGCATGCTGAATGTAAGCAACCGATCTACTCTGCTGCCCCAGACGGCCATCCGCTGACCCGGTGCCCCCTGCAGGCCTCTACACTAAAAGACTGGGAGGCGGCCGCCATTGAGCTCGACCGGCGCGAGGGCAACGACAGGTGGAAGCTGGACGATGCAAACGGCGGAGACGAGTATCGTCCGGAGATCATCCGGGCCAGCCTGGAAGCCCTCGACACGGCCCGGACTAACTGCGACATCAGCACCATGGTTTATCTGATCAGGACGGCATTGTCTCGCGATCTCGGCGGTATGGGGACCAAGGAGCTTTACCGCCACTCGTACATCGGCACAAAGGCCTTGATCGAGCGCTACGTCAACTCGGCCCTCCAGACCATCCAGGCCGTCGTCGACCGGGGCCATGCCTGCATGGACCCGAGAGAGCTGCTCGAGGACATGGTTTACGCGAGACAGGGCTTTGGGAGGAGTGCCCTGCTCCTGAGCGGAGGAGCCACGTTTGGCATGTCGCATATTGGCGTGCTCAAGACCCTGTTCGAGCAGAACCTGATGCCGCGCATCATCTCGGGCGCGTCCGCCGGGTCCATCGTCTGTGCCGTCCTGTGCACCCGCAAGGACGACGAAGTCCCGACCCTGATCAAGCAGTTCCCGCTCGGTGAGCTGGACGTGTTCGAGGGCGCCAACGACGGCGTCGCCGACCACATCCGCCACCTGTTGACCAAGGGCAGCTGGTCCGACATCTCCCACTTGACGAGGGCGATGCGTTCCTGGCTCGGCGACGTGACCTTCCTGGAGGCGTACAACCGCACGCGCCGTATCTGCAACATCTGCGTTTCGTCGGCGTCCATCTACGACGTCCCGCGGCTGCTCAACTACATCACCGCCCCCAACGTGCTGATATGGTCGGCCGTCGCAGCGTCTTGCTCCGTCCCGCTCATCTTCGAGGGCCACCCCCTGCTGATGAAGCACCCGCTAACGGGGGAGCACGAACCCTGGATCCCCACGCCGCAGCAGTTCATTGACGGCTCCGTCGACAACGACCTCCCCATGACGCGCCTCGCCGAGATGTTCAACGTCAACCACTTCATCGTCTCGCAGGTCAACCCGCACGTCGTCCCCTTCCTCGCTAAAGACGAGGAGTCAAACCCACGCCAGCTGCGCTCCGAAACAGCCTCCAACAACCGTAGCAACGCCTGGCTTGACACGCTCACCTCGCTCGCCAAAGAAGAAGGCCTGCACCGCATGCACTTCCTCGCCGAGATGGGCATCTTCCCCAACACCCTCACCAAACTCCTCGCGGTGATGAGCCAGAAATACTCAGGCGACATCAACATCCTCCCGGAGATCCAAATCACCGACCTCCCACTCATGCTCAAGAACCCCACCCCAGAATTCATGCTCCGCAACTGCCTCATCGGCGAGCGCGCCACCTGGCCCAAGCTGAGCCGCATCCGCGACCGCCTCGCCATCGAACTCGCCCTCGACCACGCCGTCCACGCCCTGCGCGCCAAAGTCGTCTTCAGCAAGAGCCAGGTCGACTTGCGCAGGGCGCTTGGCGCCGTAACCCCCACGATGGGCTACTACGCCCGAAACACCAGTTTCGCCACGAACCACCGCGGCGGCGGGCTGAGGCCCTTATCCCCCAACCCCAGCGGCGGCCCGGGCATCATCCGCGTCGTCCAACCACCCAGCGCCGGCGCCTCGGGGGAAGTGACGCCCTCGTCGGAAGAGAATGGCCGGCTGATTGGTCGAAGGAGGGGTTCGGGCGCCAGTATCCAGCTTGTTGCGGCGCGCCATAAAAAGCCGTTTTTTCAGGAGGAGGAGGAGGGGGGGCTGTCGGATGATGATGATTATTATGAGGATGATGAGAGGAGGTTGGAGTTGACTGTGCGGTCGTCGTCGTCGCGCGCGGGGAGGGGTGGTTTGCGTGGGGGGAGTGGCGGTGGGAGTGGTAATGCTGGGGGTGGTGGGGTGGTGGTCAAGCCAAGGTTGAGGAGGAATGCGAAGAGTCATGGGCATATGCGTGGGGGGAAGCCGGCGGATTTTTATGCCCTCTTGCCGCCGCCTGTTGATCTTCCTCGGCTGGGGGTATCCTCCTCCTCCGGGGCGGGCGACGATACGAATGCCGCTACGGGTGGGGAGGGCGCTGGTGAGAAGCTGCTGGCTGGCGGTGAGGGAGGTACGCCTGGGCTGGTCCTCACGCCCGCGGATGCGTCTGCGTCGGATGGGGGTTTGATGAGCGATGCGGATCCGTATGCCGGGACGGGCGGTCGCGGTCACAGTAACGGTCATGGGGGTTCGTCGACAAAGCGGGAACAGCCGTCTAAATTGCGCTATTCGGAGTCGTGAATGAGGCTGGGTGATGTTTTGGGTGGGCGTTTTGAAGAACGGTGGTCAGGGGGAAGAGAGGGGTTTGAAGAGTAGAGGTCGGCGTTGGAAACATTGCGTGGGTGGTTGAGATACCTTATTATCATGAAGAAATGGTGCATGGGATTGGATGCGGCATGAGGGTTTAGAGATACCTACAGACATACAATATTGCATTTGAGTAGCGTTAGGGACGGAAAGACATAGCGGCGTATGAGATAGCATTACGGCAGTGAAGAATACATGAAGCATTGGTATGCAACGGGGCGGGTGCTGCAGGGTGGTGGTCTCGGGTGTCTTTATCCACGCTACAAGCGGGAGTCCACACATCCATTGTCCGGCCGCAACCGTTTGTCCCCTTCTCTTGGGTGAGACAGGATCCGGGGATGGCTCGGGGTAAAACAACCCGCCTCGCTCCCTCACCTACCCCGCTGTTGCCCATTGAACTCTCATGGCTGGTCAAAACATACACTCATTCTATGTTTCCATTTCAGCAAAACAACTCCATAATCTCACCATTCCAGTTTTCCAACCCCAAGCCCCAGAAGTTGTAATCGACAAACTGAATCGTTTTGAGGTAAAAATGGCCGAAAACGAGGCAACAACAACAATCCCCGCGGGACCTCCGGCGCAGTCCACTCCGCGTTTCCGAACCGACATCTACCCCTTCATTGCGCCCTCCAAGTTCCGTGGTTCGCTGCAAGACAAGGTTGTGATCATTACCGGTACGAACTTTTGTGTCATTTTTACTGTCTCCCTTCTTTGTCCGCCGGTCTACTTGGTCTTTTCCGTCCCGTTCGTCTCCTATCCGTCTACATGCCACACTGTCCTGCGTTGAGCACCCCCCCTGATTCGTCCGATATCCTACATGTCAAACTCAAACCCTTCCTCTTTTGCACCGTCTACTTTGTTCACCTGAAATTTCCCATCTCCCCGTCTCACACCCCAGACCAACCCCCTCACCAATCCCCCATCTTCCCGCAACAACAACAATCCAAACCCCAGCAACCCACCTCCTTCAATGCCACAGCCCATCCCATCACCCCTACCACCCAACAAAACTAACAAACCAACCCCTGAAAAACCGTATCTAACCCTTGTGGGGAAATAAAACAGGCGCAGCAGGAGCGATAGGCCAAGCCCTAGCAGAGAGCTTTGCCGTGGCCGGCACGAGGCTGGTGCTGACCTACAACCGGACGGAGCCGCCGGCCGAGCTGCGGGAGCGGTGTGTCCAATTTGGCGCGGCGGGGGTCGAGTATGTGAAGTGTGACGTTTCGGATTTGGGAGGGTGTGAGGGCCTTGTTGGGAGGGTGAGTTTATTTTATTCCTTCTGGCTTTTTTTCTCTTGCTCTTTGAGTTGTGGTGTGGTTCTGTGGTGTGGTGCGGTGGGTTGGGGTGTTGTATGTTGTTGTTGCTGCTGCTGGGGTTTTCAGAGGTGTAAACAAGGGAGGGTCTGGCAGGATTATGTCCTGAGAAGGGGAAGAAGGAGGAGGTGCTGCAGTGATAAATGAACGGCGAAATATGGCTGACGGTAGTGATAGGCACTCGAGCTATACGGCAAGGTGGACATCCTCGTCAACAATGCGGGCGCCAACGGGCTGGGGCCGGTACGTGTTGCTCAGCATGCCCACCACTCAACCAATACGCCAGCACCGTGAGCTAACAAGGAACCCAGATGTACGCCCAAGACCCCCGCGACTTCATCCACGACATGGCCGTCAACTTCCAGGGGCCGTACTACCTTATGCGTCTGCTGCTCCCCAAATTCCGCGAGCAGCGCAGCGGGTGTGTGCTCAACATTGCGTCGCGCGCGGGCACCGTGACCATCCCATACAGCACGAGCTACTGCGCCAGCAAGGCCGCGCTGATCAACCTGACGGGGTGCGCACAGCGCGAGATGGACGTCGAGGGCTTGGACGACGTGCACCTGTACTCGCTGCATCCGGGAGGGATTAAGAGTACCATGACGCTGAAGAGTAGGTAACCGTGTCTGCCCCCTCTCTATGCTGTTGGTGTCCTGAAAGCAACAACTTGCTGACCGTGAACAACTTGGACAGAGTACGCCAAAGACTCAGTCTCCAACCTCCCGCCCGAAGGCCAGCGCTTCTTCACCAACACGCTCGACGTCTACAACGACTCGCCGTACCTCAACGGCATGGTGTGCGTGGCACTGGCGACGGGGGTGGGAAAGCAGGTGCTGAGGGGGAAATACTTTGACGTTGGGCAGGATCTAGAGGACGTGCTTGCGCAGGGAGATGCCCTAAAGGCCAATCCGGACTTGTACTCTCTGCACACCAGCTTTCTGGGCGAGTTGACCAATTCGGGGTTGCCGCCGGGAGGGTATCACGCCGAGGAGGTCAAGTTTGCGTTTCCGGGATTCTGAGCATCTTTGTATTGGGAGCAGACAAATTCCATTGTGGTGGTGGTGGTGGTGGTGAAAGGAGAACAGGGATTCCACTGGATAGATTCCAAACATGTTTGCCTTGAACTGGATACAGGGTGAACCTTATGCCATTAGGCCCAAGGTCGGGAGGTTAAGAGCAGAAATCTTGGGGACAATCCCAAGACGATCCAAACCATTGATGGCCGATCTCGGCCGTGGCACGCAAAGATGGTGCGGCAGAACGAAAAGAAGCAAGCCAAAAAGGTGCACAGCCTCGAAAGAATTGCCGGGGGATCGATGACCGCCTGAGGACAACTTTCCATGGCAAGCCGGAAGAAAAGAGCGGGAGTGTCGGCTGTCGCCGGCTCGGATCAGATCCCTTCACTGATGATCTGATAAGATGAGCCTGCAGGCTGGTGGACCCTTGGTGGATCTCGGGCAGGGGAGGAAGGGACTTGGCTGTTGGGACTTTCCTCCCGTTCGTCGGTCCTCTGGGTGCGGAATTATTGCCAGTGGGGGCGGCATCGGACAGTGGACTCGACATGAGACAACTCAAGCAGAAGTGGCTGGCATCTTTTCTTTTCCAGTCGGTCCGGAGAGATCTGGGGCCAGGGTGGAGGAATGGCGGCCATGGCGGGCATGGTCCCTCGGAGCCGTCGCCTGAAGCCCCTTGCTCCGTGTTGGCCATGCCACAAAGTGCAGAAAGACGGCAGATGCCGAAGAATAAAATCGAGAGGCACCTCAATCAGATCTGGGCACCCCCCACCACATCCCCTTATTTTGTCCCTTTTCCCTTTGCGTCTCGGACAAGTCCATCTGAACCACTTGACATCTCCGTGCCAACGACGAGTTAGTTATGCTCAGGAGAATCCCAGCATTGAAACCGCACCGCCTGCTCTCTCGTTATCTAGCCACAATGGGCTCCATGCCTGCACCCCAGACCACCAAGGTCCTCGTGGCCGGCGGCTCGTACGGCGGTCTCTCGGTCGCCTTGAATCTCCAAGATCTCTGCCGTGGCTTGGCCCCGCGCTGTGGCCCAGACCCTGACATGAGTCCCAAGACCGAGGACGTAGAGAAGACACAGTTTGCAGTCGACATTACCATTGTAGATGAACGGGACGGGTTTTGTGAGTTTCTCGTCTACGAACACCTACAGCACAAGTGCCTTTGCTAACACACCGTTCAGACCACACCATCGGCTCACCCCTGGCGCTGGCATCCGAGTCGTTTGCAGAAAAATGCTGGATCCGGTACGACGACATTCCCGCATTGCGCTCACCCAACGTCCGTGTACTTCAGGGGACTGTGAAGTCAGTCGACCTGCAGCGGAAGGTGGCAACATATGCCGCCCACGCCAACTCAGAGACAGACGAGCTGGACTACGACTACTTCGTGGCCGCATCCGGCTTGCGGAGAGTCTGGCCTGTCGTGCCTCAGTCTCTGCACAAGAAGCAATATTTGTCCGAGGTTTCTAGCCATATCCGTGCCACCACGGCCGCAAGGCATGGCGTTGTTATCGTCGGCGGTGGTAAGTGGCGTGCCCCTATTCCAGCAACCCAAACTCTCAAACTCACACCCCTCCCTCCTTCAGGCGCCGTGGGCATCGAGATGGCTGCCGAGCTCAAGCTTGTCCACCCCAATCTCACCGTAACCCTGGTGCACTCCCGCGACAAGCTTCTCTCCTCCGAATCCCTCCCCGACGAGGTCAAATACCGCAGCTTCGAGCTGCTCCACGAAGCCAGCGTCGACGTGCTCATGTCGCACCGCCTAGACAGGACGGAGGATGCCACAGACGACGCCGGCAACATGTGTCTCCGGGTGCACTTTACCAACGGCCACAGCATGCTCGCCGACCACGTCTCGATGGCCGTCTCAAGAAGCGTCGCCTCGACGACCTATCTCCCCGCCAGCGCGCTGGACGAGGAGGGATATGTCAAGATCCAAGCCAAGTTCGTAATTTCCCCTTTCAGCCCCTTTCCCATCTCACCCCCTTTAACTCCTTCCCCCCTGTATCTCACTCTTTCAGTTTGACTAATCCTCCCACCACCTCACAAAAGCCTCACCTTCCCCCCGCACACACCCAACCCCACCTCCCACCTAGCCATCGGCGACCTTGTCCGCTGGTCGGGCATCAAACGCTGCGGCGGCGCCATGCACATGGGTTACTTTGCCGCGCACAACATCCACCAACAGATGATGGAAAGGGAGGAGAAGGAGAAGGAGAAGAAGAAGGGGGTCAAGTTCCTGGAGCTTGAGGAGATTCCGCCTATGATTGGCTTGGCTGTTGGGAGGCAGGCTGTTGCGTATTGGCCTGAGGGGGGTGTTACGTCGGGGGAGGAGGTGATGAAGGCGTTTTTTGGGGAGGATTTGGGGTTTTCGAGTGAGTTTCTTCTTTCCTTTTCTTTTTTCTCTCTGTCACAGTTTGCGTTGTATGGTGCCATTTCGATGTCATGGTGGTGGGAAAATTGCTGACTTGGTGGGCGATGGTTAGTTTGCTGGAACCATTTGCGGCTTGGGGAGGAGGGAAAGGTGCAGTTGTCATAGGTCACAGGAACGTCGGAAGGGCATTTGCAAGTGCATTGGTAGATTTGAAGGTGAAACCCCTAAAGGAAACGCTCTACATGAGAGTGCAGCTTCAATGCAGGCTCTGGAGTGCTCTAGAGGTTGCAGAGTAGTCCACTTGCAGGTCGGTCACTTGGCGCGCACCTTGTAGCAGAAGACAAGGGCCCCATAGCCGCCTCACGGCCAAAGGGACCCTGCCCCAAGAGGAATGTCTGGCCGCAGAGCAAGACTTAGGAATCTCAAGCTTATCGCCCACTTTGGATGCAGACTTAACAGTGCACTTGAGTACCGCCTCCAGAGAGCATTCTAGAGACAACCAGCTTCACCTCTTTGGTTCGTTTTTCTTATTTACGTCTTTCCTTCCATATTACAGACCCATGTGCCCTGCATACAGCAACCCCTAGCACTTCTCTCTCAAGTACAAGCTCGACGAAGGAAGGTATTGAGGCTCTGCGGGTACGGCACCCATCGCCATCCGATCCTGACGCTGTTGGCTTCGGCGCTGTGGCCAACACAAGTCATGAATTCACGTAACCAAGGCAAAACCTCAGAGAGCATCGACGGTATCTACAATAACCCACCCATGAAGACGCTCATACTCGTCAGGCGCCTTCGTCTCCGCCATGTTCTCATAAGGCTCCCATGTCTCCTCTTCTCCCTTCCACTCCACAAGCAGTTTCCAGCCGCCATCATCCCGCCTGTTCTTGCCGCAAATCTCCTCCGCCTCCCACTCCTCGGCGGTTTTGAGCTTAGTTTGATACCTCAACTGAATAGCCCCGGCACTACGCCCTGGGAACTGCTCGGCGATCGCGGACCAAGAAAGTCCCTGCCCCTTTAGCTGAAGGATCATTGCGTCGTCCGCTGATGTGCACCTCTGCCTCCTTGACGTTGAAGCCGGCTTGCCCTCGCACTTCGTGGTCCCCCTGCTCTTCTATCTCACTGGGTGGTGCCTCTTCGCGGTGGTCCCCTGATTCTCTGTTCCACAGTACCCCGCTCCGTGTTTTGCGCATAGAACCCAGCTTAACTGCAGCATGAAAGTGGGTGGCGAACCGTTCATTGTAACGCGCTTGAGGACCGCGTTTTCAAGGGGCCATTCTTCGAGCGTTGTGACGGGGGTTCTGTCCACCCCGGCGTTATCAAGCAGTGAAGAAGATGCCCCCTTAAGTTGGGTCCAGAAGAGAGAATGCCACTCCTCAATTCTTAGTTGGCCCACTACCTGTGTATCGTAGCCCAACACTCTCGCTATACTGATTTGGCCTCGCAAAGGGTGCCAGCAAGGGTTCGACAACCAACCCAGACCGACACAAGCCCGTGCAGTCAGCCAGCCTCAGACGTCCACCATCCACCAGCCCGACCTTCTGCACCTGCTGCTGCAACTGCTGGGCCTTGTCCAGATACTCTCTCGCCCTCCGCTGCAGCACCCTCTGGTCGCCCGCCAACGAGCCGCCCGCCAGCGTCAACGCGCAGGGCGGCACGCCGTCGAGCGTCGAGCAGCCACTAAACACGATGCACGAAGACGCGCTCTGCTCCGTCGTGACGTCGGAGTGCGTCGGGCTGGCATCAAAGAAGAGCGCCTTAACCTTGACCGTGATCTGGAGCGTCTCCTCGGACGACCGGGACTCGGTCGACGCCGACATGCAGGCCCTGGCGTTGGCGCCGGGCACGAACCCGCAGACATAGATACGGAAGAGGAGGGTGAGGGTGTTGTCGTACCGGGTGCCGTCGTTGGATGTTTTTGCGTTTGATGTGGTGGAGAGCAGACCTGCAGTAATCATACCCCTGAGATGTCGCCTCCTTGAAGCCTGTTGTAGAGTCACTCATATTCTCGGGTAACAGCGGTGCATCGCCGTAATAGACTCTATCTACCTCGATAAACAGCTCCAAGAGCTTGATAGCATCTCCGAGCTTCGACCTAAGCCGCCTCATCGTATAATTACTGTGCAAGGGCGATATCAAACGCTCCTAGGCATCTACACACAGTCAGCACACTCGTGGATCTAAAATAAGAGTCATGGGCACGTACGCCTGCCGAGAGAATTTTCGTAGGGCATGGTGTCTAGCGAGCAGCTCAATCCGTTTCCGCGCTCTCTTTGCTGCTTGCTCGAGCACCGCGTATGACCACGTTCAACCAGCCTTCAGCCGACCAGTACGGTTCTTTTCACGCGCGGTATTACCCAGATTTACTCAGGCTTTGAGCTCTTACTCTTTACAGTTTCCTCTTCGAGGGACAGTGAGACGTTTCTCTCGTACATTCCGATAATTACTAATACTATCTAGACAGCGGTATAGCAAGCACCGGGAAGTGCAGACATAGCCTGCCCTTTATAGGCTCTTGTCTGGGGATCAGAGCATTGACTTTAGTATTATAGCTGAAGAGGCCTCCTAGCTTGCGCTTCAAGCCGCATACAACGGGTTGTCGGTACTAGTAGCTCGACCAAGTGACCAAATAGCATGATAGTGGGGTATACAGGACTGCTCATGGTAGCGCCATGAGGCCGACAACAACAGCAACAATGAGGACAGACCAAGAACTACCATTACCCACCAAAGCCGTCGCTCTGTTTGGATTAGTTGTTCCCCGGGTTCCGTTATAAGGTCCGACCAAGGCCGGAAGCTGGTCTCCGCCCTCCACGAGGACCATTGCCATGCCGACCTAGGATTCCGACGCCAGTAAGCTATGCCAAGTTGTAACCAAGGGAAGTGGAACGCACCACTACGTGCCACTGAAGGTGGCAATGGAATAGCCACGCGCCGGGGTTGTCGGTGACATATCTCGGGGCCAACGTTAGCGATACCATCACAGATAGATAATCTTTGACCGCGCATGAGGTGACCTAACCAGATGATCGTCCAGCCGCCCGCGGGTAGACTTGTCGTATCGCGATAAGGGGGATCACGAAGGTTGATGATGAGGGACTGCGGCGCATCATTGACAGAAGCGTAGGGGAACGATCCGGTGCCGGAGCCGAGAACCCAAAACTTGTGGCCGTGCAGGTGCATCGGATGGCCCATCTATCCCACAGGATTAGTACTTTGCAATGCAATCTGTAGAAGACGATCCTGCTATACACGGTAGACTGGAGGAAGAAGAGGAACGTACAGTATCCATTGACTGGTTTGAGATCCTCATGATGATGTCGACTGTGGAGTTGATCGGAAGGTGCATGGTCGTGTCAGATCCCCAGCCGTCAGACACATCTCCATAGACGATAGGAACTTTCGGTTCACTGAATGGAGCTCGATCGACCACCCATGTGACGATTCCCGTCTGGTTGATGGGAAATGATAGAGACCGATCGGCTGGCTGAGTTGGCGGGGAATAGCCGCGCTCAAATGGAGAGAGTGTCGTGGCGGTGAGAAGGGTGACCCCTGCCTTTGCTGATCCGTTCATGTACGTCCATGTCATTGCTGGATCCTCCATAGCAGCCGTCGTGGTCTCACCGCCGGCCTACGATTCCAGTCAGGTTGAGCGTATGATGTTGAAGGAGATCAGCATACTCACATTGTACGACACAATTGCCTTACCTTCCAAGACCTGCTGCATATCACCGTTAGGGAAGGTAGCAAATCTAAGGGAGTAGTTGCCGGGCGATTGGTCCAGTCGAATCATGACGGAATATCGCTGGCCTAGCTCCATATGAAGCACCTACTTAAGGTCAGCAAAGCCAATGCCGCGACGGGTATTATGGCATACACGTGCCTGGAGACCTTGAATCGCTGTGAATCGTGAGACTGAACTGGCGCAAGGCAGCCCCAACAATGACGGCGTGAAGCGCGACAGCACAATACGCCACCAACATCTCCTCCACACACCCTCGGTTGGGAATCGACCGTGAAGCAGCTGTTTCCTGTCAACGGAGCGAAATGTTATCTGTTTGACATAACCCAAGGTCACCGTCACAAAGGGAACCAGAAGAAAGTTGTTTGGTGGCAGTGACGGTCCGGAAATTCGAGGCCGTGAACGCCTGTCGGATGGGTCTATTTCTCTAACGAAAACGGATGGCCTGAGGAAAACAGATGTCAAAACCCGACCCCAGGTTCTTCCATTCGTCTCACTTTCCCACGCGATATCAAGATATGCATTCGGCGATCAGTGCTCCGTAACGGGGCTGTCTCAGTTATACACGTACGTACGGAGTACTCCGTCGCGACAAGCCTTTGACAACGAGCAAATCACAGTCTACGGAGTAGCATTGGTGGTGTATGCGGGGTTTGTGCGGTGAAGATCGGCGGCTGAGGCATTTGTGCGTGGTATAGCGCGGTCTTGGCTGCGTTCAGCCGTCCACTGACACCGGAGGATTCTTCTCCTCCAAACCTCCAATGGCGGGTGCAGCACAAGTTGGGAGAGAACTGACCTGAGCCACAGCATCACCATTCACACCGCAGCATCTGATACCGATTCACCCCAAATCTGCACTACCGCACAAATATCTCAATACGCCAACTTGGCAGCCAAATGAACAAGGTGCGTGACACGGTGGCAACTGGCATCACGGGCATTTTGGCCATGAACACCTTAGTTCCAGGACAAGCCCCTGCAGGGTTTCTCCCGTCAGGGACGACAATGGAACGGCCTAAATGCCACATTCGCCAGATGATTAAAGGCAGAGTTGTCTGTTGACTGTGGTCACGGTTCGCCTCCCTATATGGTATATATTCTGTGCGAGGGGAGATTCTCTCGTGTATGTATTGCAGACGCCATGGAGATGAAAGCAACACCTTCATCTTCCGCAAGGAAATCGACGATTATCGTCCCCAACCTTCACTGCCCTACCTGTTCGTCTTTCGTCGCGGAGCTGCTCAATGGCCTCAGTCCAAAGCCGTTCTCTGTTGAAACCTCCATCATCAACCAGACCGTCACAGTAGAGCATGACGCAGCCCTCGATGTCTTTACCATCAGCAAGGCCCTCGCCGACTCCGGGTACGAAGTCGACAGCATTATCCAAGACGAGCTCAAGATCCCTCGCCAGCAACTTCACATTCCTCGCGGGTCGGCAGACGATGACTTTCCTTTCCCGTGGGCGAGCAGCGCCCTCGTGAAATGGAGTCGTGCCCTGCCTATCGCCGACACCGACGCCCAACGAGAGCCGCACGCCGAACACTGCAAAGCGTGTCGGGACAAGATACCACATGGGTTTTCCGTAGTTGCGGATTCCCCCAATCAACGTCAAATCTCCCGAGTCATTCTCTCCGTCGGTGGGATGAGCTGCAGCTCCTGTGTCGCCAAGATCACGGGTGTGCTCGAGGAGAGAGAATGGATCACGCGTGCCAACGTCAATCTCCTCACTCGAACCGCCTCGGTCGACATGTTCAGTGATCACGACGCGCAGGAACTGGTCAAGATATTCAAGGGCGCCGGCTACGAGGCCACTGTCGAGCAGGTGGAACAGGCGGAACAGCTGACGCCCCCAGGTCGCAACGGCCCAGACGCTTCGTTGGTGCAGTGGCAGGCTACGCTTTCGATCGGCGGCATGACGTGCAGCTCTTGCGTCGGAACCATCACCGAGACTCTTCGGGAAAAGCCCTGGACAAAGACAGTCGACGTCAACCTCGTCACCCACAGCGCAACCATCGTCTTCGAGAACAAGGCGAACCTCGACGACATCATCGAGACCATCCAAGACCTCGGCTACGAAGCAAGCATCAATGACGTTGTCGACCTCGCAAAAGCCAAAAAGCACGATGCCCGCCGCACCCTGTCAGTGAAAGTCGAAGGGCTGTATTGCCAGCACTGTCCGGGCCGTGTCCTGGAGGCCGTCAAGAGTTTCGGCGACAGGGTCACCATCGAAAAGGCCCCGACATCGTACGACCCCGTCGTCACGGTCTCTTACCTGCCCGAAGCGCCAAACTTCACGGTCCGCTCCATCCTGACCACCATCGCAAGCGCCGACAAGGCTTTCGAGCCCACCATTTTCCACCCGCCGACCCTGGAGGAGCGATCGAGGCAGGTGCTGGCTCGCTCGAGGAGGCGCCTCCTGTACCGTACTCTGCTGACCATCGTCATTGCCATTCCCTCCCTGGTGATCGGCATTGTCTACATGAACCTTGTCTCGGATCATGATCCGGGGCGCATGTACTTGATGGAGAAGCTGGCCGGGGTCTCGCGCGCCGAATGGGCCAACTTTATCATGGCGACCCCGGTCTACTTCTTTGCTGCCGACATCTTCCACCGCCGAACCATCAAAGAGCTGTATAACCTATGGAAGCCTGGGAGCACGGTGCCTTTGAACCGCCGCTTCTACCGCTTCGGTAGCATGGACATGCTCATCTGCTTCGCGACGACGATCGCCTACGTCGCCTCCATCGTGGAACTCATCATTGCCGCGACTCTGCCCGAGGGAAAGCATATGAGTGGCAGCGTCTCCTACTTTGACTCTGTCGTCTTCCTCACCATGTTCCTTCTCATTGGTCGCATGATTGAGGCCTTCAGCAAAGCCAAGACAGGTGAGGCCGTCTCCAAGCTCGGCAGCCTCAGGCCCAAGGAGGCTCTGCTCGTCGTCTCGGGTGACACGGAGACCGGCCCGGCCGAGACGGTGCCAACGCCCGTCGCCATGCTGGACACCGGCGATATCATCAGGATCGTACACGGCGGCTCACCGCCCTGGGACGGCTTTGTGACCGAGGGCGAGACCGAGTTCGCCGAGTCGAGCCTGACAGGCGAGTCGCAGCCTATCAAAAAGCGACCCGGCGACCCCATCTACGCAGGCACGGTCAACAAGGGTGGCCCGATCTCGGTCAAGATCACGGGTGCTGCTGGAGACTCTCTCCTGGACCAGATCATCAAGGTCGTGCGGGAGGGCCAGGCGCGTCGAGCGCCCATGGAGAGAGCCGCCGACACTATTACTGGGTATTTTGTACCCATCGTCACACTGATCGCCATCCTCACTTGGCTTATCTGGCTCGGCCTGGGCGTCTCGGGACGACTGCCAGACAGCTACCTCGACATCTCGGTCGGTGGCTGGCCCTTCTGGTCCCTTCAGTTTGCCATCGCCGTCTTTGTCATTGCATGCCCCTGTGGCATCGGGCTGGCGGCCCCGACCGCCCTCTTTGTTGGCGGGGGGCTGGCGGCCAAGCACGGCATTCTGGCCAAGGGTGGCGGCGAGGCCTTCCAGGAGGCGAGCAAGCTGGATGTCGTCGTCTTTGACAAGACAGGCACGCTGACCGAAGGCGGAGAGCCCAAGCTGACCGACCAGCAGTTCCTCGACATGGAGGACGGGATTTGGACCCGCCAAATCCTGCTTGGCTGTTTGGAGGAGCTCGAGTCGAACAGCAGCCACCCCATTGCCAAGGCCATTGTCGCGTTCTGCAAGTCCAGCAACAAGATGAGCGTCAAGGCCAAGAATATCGAGGAGGTACCTGGCAAGGGAATGAAGGGATCCTTCCATGTGCCATCGTTTGGTGACGTCGAGATCATTGTGGGCAACGAGGCGCTGATGAAGGACCACGGGGTCCGTCTTGACAATGACGTGTTGGATACGCTGAACACGTGGAAGCATGAGGCCAAGTCGGTCGTTCTGACAGCCGTTCGGACCAAGGCGTCAGATGCCGCCGACTCGTGGGGACTGGCCGCCATCTTCGGCACCTCCGATCCCCTGCGGCCCGAGTCGAAGCGCGTCATCGAGGCCCTCCGGAAGCAGCGCATCGACATCTGGATGCTCTCGGGCGACAACCAAGCAACTGCCAATGCCGTGGGAGCCCTCGCCGGCATCCTCCCCGACCGTATCATCGCCGGCGTCTTGCCCGAGCAAAAGGCCGACAAGATCCAGTACCTCCAGAAGAGCCAGGTCAAAGTCGAACGCCGGTTCCTGGGCATTGGGAAGTCCACGACACGCCACGCGACGGTCGCCATGGTAGGCGACGGCGTAAACGATTCGCCCGCCCTCACCGTTGCCGACGTCGGCATCGCCATCGGCTCAGGCTCTGACGTGGCCATCTCGGCCGCCGAGTTCGTCCTGGTCAACTCCAGCCTCACCACGCTCGTTACCCTGACCCAGCTGAGCCGGGCCGTCTTCCGCCGCGTGCGGTTTAACTTTGCCTGGGCCATGATCTACAACATGGTGGCCTTGCCCGTTGCGGCTGGCGTCTTCTACGCCATCCAGACCGAGAGCGGCTCGCACGTCAGACTGGACCCCGTTTGGGCCGCCTTGGCCATGGCTTGCAGTAGTCTTAGCGTCATCTGCAGCAGTCTGTTGCTTCAATGCCGCCTCCCCTTGGTCGGCTACAGGGGAAGTGATATGGAGGTGTGAGAGGAAGGCTGTACAGGTGTCGTCATCGGCGCCCTGTTACACCGGGTTGGTTTTCTCTAGCTATTAGTTGAGCGACGTACTAAATTTTACTATGGATTTCACAGCTTTGCACCATTTTTTTCTCCCCCTTCGTGTAAGTTCGAGTGCTTGGTAGCCCAAATCTCTTGAAGGTTTCAAATATTAATATTGGATTTCACGGAATTTGCTTGGTTCCATTCGACAAGTCCCTCGAAGCTTTGACTGGTGAAGCAATCACCAATCGGGTAGTCTGCCCCCATCCTCTCTCCCTTGCCCTGCCATTTCTCAATGGCAAGCCTTCCCGTATTTTCTGAGCCTATGATAATTGTAGGGCAACGGTGCAAGAAAGCCGGCTCCCATCGACACAATGGCGGCCAGCCAAAACTGGGGCGAGTCAAGCTGCACGGCCCCGCCCGTGAGATGGAAGTCTACCAGATTCTGGACCGTTTCCATCGCGAGCATCGAGATGATGCTCATGCCAAATGCCGTCTTGGCGGCCGCCATCCATCCCAACCCGTCCCGTCCATACCAGAGCAACACCGTCTCCAGCAACATGGAGGACGTCAGGCCGCTAGCCACTAATATTGAGTAGCACACGTTAGCAACGCACGCAAAGGAAATCCTCGGTGGCTCGGGGACAGAGATGTGGACTTGCTGGATATGCTCATGATGGTCGCAATGCCCAGCTCGGGGCAAAATGCCTGCAACCCCCACATGGCCGAGAAGTCCCCGACTGTGCAGCCGATGAGGCAGCGGAATGTGTTGACGCCGGCTCTCCCCCAGGTCTGCTCGGATGCCCAGAATGCGCGGCTCAGTGCAGATGGGGTTGCTGGGCGCTTGTGGCACTGGGCTGTTGGCTGCGCCAGCTGGCTCTTAGTGCATTTCAACCGCCGTTGGTGGAGTGAGGCCGAGTCTGTGATCAGTGTGATGAAATGATTATGGCGGCCGGTCCGGTATGTGGCGACTGGTGCGTCTCGGCTGGAGAGAGTCAAAGACCGCAGGCAGCCCTGCCGTGGCCTGAGAGCAAGAGCAGTCAGCCGATACATGTTGTTTTTTTTTTGGCACAACGATAATCATGGATTCTGAGGGTCTCTATTTTCCATTTTCCAGAACAGATGGTTCTGATCCCAACATTAATAAAATAATGAGTCTGGCTGGGCAGGTGATGGATCCACGTCAAAGATGATGGCCAACAAGCACCCCGGGCGCCACGCGTGAATTGTGCGGTCGAGGTGGAGCCTGGCGGACTTTGAATTACCTGAGCCAAGGCGGGCCACCCAGAGCTGCAAAGCCCAACCTCATGCAACGAACGTCTAATTTTAGACAAGTGTTGACTCATTGGCAAGGTGGCAGCCAAGTCAAGAGGGAAGTGGCGCGCCGCAAGTTGGGGAGCTGGACAATGCCGTCGGGCGCTAGGGCATTGCAGGAAGCAGGGCCTGGCGCGAGGCGTGTAGGTGCGGGCTGATGCGGGGCGGTGCCTTGGCTGGCACGGCTGGATGGGTGCCATACACAATGACGAAAAAGAAGAACAGTCGCAAGTATCCAACCCGGCATTTTCTCTACCCTCTAAGCCACATGTAATACAGAGAATAAATTACAACTTCGGCACCAACCCCACCCCCGTGCCGCCCATAACCTTGTCATTATCATCCAGCGGGCACAGCTGGAAGAAGCGCTCGCGCGAGCAGCTCATGAGGGCGGACCGCTTCTGCGGCAGGTCGATGAACTTGTCCAGGCCGAACCCGTGGATCAGGTCGTACATGAGCACCGAGCTGTTGGTGTCGCGGGGCTCGCCGACAACGCGCGCCGTGCGCGGCTCGTCCAGGAACAGGTAGTGCATCAGGCTCGACCACCACGCGCTGACGCGGTGCGGGCCGCGGTACCGCACGTCGCCGACCAGGCTGTGCCGGCCCCGGTCGTAGTCGCCTGCGGGGTAGTACGCGCCGATGGGGTTCTCCTGTGGTAGGGTCAGCGGGCGGGTTTTTGAGTTTGGATATTGATGGAGCAAGGGGGTGAGGGGGAAATACCTTGGCCCAGTACACCTCAAAGTATGCAAAGAACGTCTCGTCAAACCGGGCCAGCATCGCAAGCCGATGCGGATCCTCGTGCGCCCGCTTCAAGTACGCGCGATGCTGCTCCAGCGTGCCCGTCTCGTTCCACCCCTGCGACACCCGCGGGTCGTTCTGCCACGCGTGGAACAACTCCACGTGCTCCGCGTTGGTGTGGTCCAGCGCAACCATGCTGAACATCTCGCGCAGGTGCGGGATCCACCGGCTGTAGATGACGCTGCCCGGGGTAGGCTTGGTACGCCGCCGCGGGTGCCGGCACAGCGCCGTCGATGTTTGGGCGGTCATGACGTACTCTGGTGGCGGCAGCGGGTACAAGGAGAGGTCCGGGTCTTGCGACTCAGGGGCCCAAGCTGGGCGGGGGCCGAACGGTGAGCCTGCGCCTTGCCAGAAGGCGCTGCGCGAGACGAGGAGTTCGGTGGTGGGCGTGGAATCGTCGGATGTGGAGGTTGGGTGGGTGATGGCAAGGCCAACGGCCTGGAGTTGGTGCGCGAGCCGCGCTGCGCCAGGTCCTTGGGCATCCAGGCGGAAGGCTTCTTCTCCTGGACGTGTTGTGAAGACGGCGTATGCGATCAGCCAGAGCTGGCCGACGGTTGGCGGCTCTGCACTGTCCCAGCGGACCGTCACCGCGGGGTTTCTCCGTGCTCTCGCCCATGGCGTGTTGTTGTTCCCCTTTGGCCGGTCACTCGATTTGAGATCCTGGGGTTCTGAGAAGGAGACTGCGGCGTTGTGGAGGGGGCTGGACAGGTGCTTGCTGCCGGATTCGGGTTCGCGAGGGGTGAGTTGGTAGAAAGTGGCGTCGCCGGTCTTTTGGACAAAGTACGCTGTCTGATAAGGATGTGGGAGTTTCAGGATGGGCTCTGACGCAGCCGCAAAGTTGGCGAACCGTGGTGGTGATTTTGTTGATGACGCCATGTTTGATGTGATGTTTGTACGTCGAGAGTCGGAACAAGTCCAGTTTCAGCAAAACAATAGCGTAAATCTGCACGATCAATTCTATTGGGAACCTCCCTGACAACAGCAGAGATCTTCACCGGGTCGCATGCTCCAGAAATCTTCCTCAACCGCGGACGATTCACGATGCTCCATCTGCATCCGCTTCGGCATTTCCATCGCAAGAAACACCGGCATGCTGGGTCGCGGGACCCCATCCCACCGGCGCAAACCGGTTTTTGGGTACCCTTGCCGACACTGCGCGTGGTGCGGATGTTCCTGTCTGCAAATGGTCCCCAGTCGGGTCATGGTTGAGACGGCACCTGGCCAATGAAACGAAGAGCAGGGGGTTGGGATGTCGTGCCAGGCCTCGGATCTGATAACTTTACTTGGACGCCAAAAAGCGGATCAGATAATTTTGTGGCGCATCACCAGCTTGGCAACCGATCTCGGAGGCCGGGGTTGCGTGTCGACTTGTCACCACGCTGTTTTTGTGGGAGCTTTGTGTTTGCGGAGAGATTGAACTTGGAGATTCGAGTTCAGTCGCAGCTGGACACACCCTCACGTCCCAAACAGAGGCCATTGGGATTTGCCCGTTCCGCGGGCCTTCCAGGTTGCTATCGATGTGTTTCCGGAGGGAAGCGATGGAAAAGCAGCGTCGTGTTCGGCTCTGCCAGCGTGGGGCTGGCCGGCACTTGGCGTGAATCATCCATCTTATCAGATCCCGAGGAAGGAACGGTTCGCTGGCGGGCGCTGAGGTATTTTCCTCGGACGGCAGCAGCGACCCCACCATCGCACCACTTCCACTGCGTCCAAGCCGGCTTCCCGGTTATCAGATGGAATGTGAGAGGATCAACATGCACCCCGCCTGCTTGGCGGAAGCCTTGGGAGAAAAATCTGATCCGTCTGCTGCCTGTGCGGTGGATCCCCAATCTCGCTCGCCCGTCAGTCTGTCGCCCGCACTCGGCCGAAGGACAATTGTTGACCGCAGCAGATTGTATTCGCGCATCCCGGAACAGGAAACTGAGAGCCGAAAGGCGAGAACGGGGTGAAAGATGCTGGGACCGAGTGTCCCGACTTCCTGAGAGAGAGACTCTGGTTGGTGGATCGGGGGGTTTCGTGGCTGGAATGATCGGAGGGGGAGACTTGCGTGAACGAATCTTATCAGATTAGATCGAGGCACGCCGAGAAGGGAGCGGGGATGGCTCACTGGGGTCACCTGTCAGGGGGGTTACCCTGGCTCTCGGCCACGACCATGGCATCCGTTCTGCCTGTCTGTCCCGTCATCTCTCCCCGCTCGGCTCCGGGACTGTGGTTTTCCATTTCTTTTCGGATGTACGCGTGCATTGCAACTGGAACATTGACCTTGAACCATATCTGACAGAGTGACGACCTCCTTTTTACCCTTCCCCCCCTTGTGGAACAAACAGTGAGATTGCACGACATACGGACACCTCATCCTCGATCCCGACATGTCGGTTCAAGTACCTGTACACACGCCCATCGAGGACGGCTTCGTCCTCCCGCAACCACAGAGGCTGTCGCTGCTTTTCGGCCCAACAGACACGCCTCTGGTCGACCTGACACTCGGGGAACTGCTCAACCTGCAGTGTCTGCACCATGGAACGAGAGAAGCGCTGGTGATCCCCTGGACAGGCGCGAGATGGACATACAACGAGCTCAATCACCACAGCCGGCTGCTGGCGGCCGCCATGCTGGAGATGGGCATCGGCGTGGGCGACAGGGTCGGCATCATGGCCGGCAACTGTGAGCAATACGCCTCCGTGTTCTTTGCCGCCACGAGGATAGGGGCCATCCTGGTGATCCTCAACAACACATACACCCCGACCGAGGCGCAATATGGTCTCGACTTCTCCGGTATGTTGCACTTCATTCCCATTCCATCTGATCCCGAATTCGTGCGGTGCTGACAGTGGTGCCCAGAATGCAAGGTCCTTTTCACGACCAAGCGGATAGGCCGGCTCGACCAAGGGCCGCTGCTCGCCCAACTCGCCGCCCGCGCCACAGGGCCAAAGGTGGTGATCCTCAGGGGCGAGTCTGACGGCTACACCACGTACAATGACCTGCAGTCGCAGGGCGCGCGTGTAGACCCCGACCGCCTCCACCACGCCGAAGCCAAAGTGCTCCCGCATCTCGTCTGCAACCTCCAGTTCACCAGCGGCACGACCGGGCTGCCCAAAGCGGCCATGCTGACGCATCAGTACGTCTCACTGTCTCCTTTACCCCCCTTCTTTTATTTTCATCCAACCAAGCCACCCCCCGCAACAAAAACAGCCCACTGACCGACCCCCCCCCAGCAACATCGTCAACAACTCCCGCTTCATCGGCGACCGCATGCGCCTCACCCCCTCCGACATCCTCTGCTGCCCGCCCCCCCTCTTCCACTGCTTCGGCCTGGTCCTCGGCCTGATGTCCGTCCTAACCCACGGCGCCAAAATCGTCTACCCGGCCGAAGTCTTCGACGCCCCCGCCACCCTCCGCGCAATCCTCGCCGAGCACTGCACCGCCGTGCACGGCGTCCCCGCCATGTTCGACAGCCTGCTCGCGCTGCCCGAGGCAAAACACTTGCGGGCATCCGACCTCAACCTGCGCACGGGGATTGTGGCTGGCGCGCCGGTGCCGCGGTATCTGATGGAGCTGATGGTTTCGCGGCTGGGGATGGCCGAGTTTACGTCGAGTTATGGGCTGACGGAGGCGTCGCCGACGTGTTTTAATGCGTTTACTGACGATCCGATTCATACAAGGTTGACGACGGTCGGGTCGTTGATGCCGCATGCCATGGCGAAGATTGTGGATCGGGACGGGGAGATCGTGCCCGTTGGGGAGAAGGGGGAGTTGTGCATTGGCGGCTATCAGCTGCAGGCGGGGTATTGGAATAATTCGGAGAAGACGGGGGAGGTGATGGTAAGGGATGAGAGGGGGGTGTTGTGGCTGCATACGGGGGATGAGGCGGTGTTTGATGAGAGGGGGTATTGTTCTATTACGGGGAGGTTTAAGGATATTATTATTCGTGGGGGGGAGAATATCTACCCGCTGGAGATTGAGGAGAGGTTGATGGCGCACCCGGCGGTTGGGATGGCTGTGGTGGTGGGGCTGAAGGATGCGCATTATGGTGAGGTTGTTGGCGCGTTTCTTGAGGTGGATGGCGGGCAGCAGCAGAAGCGGCCGGATGTGGAGGAGGTTCGTGAGTGGGTGAGGAGGCAGCTCGGCAAGCACAAGGCCCCGACTCATGTGTTTTGGCTGGGCGTCGACGGCGTGCCGAGCGCGGTGCCCCTGACGGGGAGCGGCAAGGTGCGCAAGTTTGAGATGGCGCAGCTGGGGAACAAGCTGCTGGAGGCGAGGGCGGCGAAGGCGAAGCTCTAGGTGGTTTTTTCTGGTGTGGACGAATGGGGGGGTTGGGTAATATCAACAGGGTAAAAAGGGGGCATGGCGTTGCGGTAAAAGGGTTTGCGGTTCTATTAGATTTAGATTCTATTTTATTTGCTTTAGCACAGCAACAAAGAGAAACTCCAGTTCTCTGCAAATCGTTCCATCCCTTCCTCACTCCGACCTCACCCGGTCTTGGTAACAGTAACATCATCAATATAAATCGTACTCCCCGCGGTCCCCTTCGTCGCCGCATACGTAACCGACACGGTGCCAAAGGAAGTCGTCGGCGAGAGGCTAAACTTCTGGTTGATCCAGCGCCCCGTGGCCTGGTTGGCCATCTGCACGACCAGCGGCAGGCTGTTGCCGGGGTACTCGACGCGCAGCGACAGCGTTCCGCGCACCTGGCTGAGCGAGTAGTACCAGAAGGAAAACTCGTAGCGCGCGCCGGGCTCGAAGCGCACCCTGTGCGCCCACCCGATGAAGTCGTCGGCCAGGTTGTTGAACTCCAGCTTGAGGCTGTACTGCCCGCTGTGCGCTTGCTCGCTGCTGATGGAACGGACCAGGTTGCCGGGCGTCGTGCCGGGCTGTTCGGTCCAGGAGCCCAGGGAGCCCTTCTCAAAGCTGGGGTTGTCGTAGGGCGGGATGATGGGGGTCGAACTCGGCGTGGCGGTGGCGGCTGGGGCGCATACAGATGTGGCCTGGCAGTAGATGTGGGCGCTGGCGATACAGCTGTAGATGCCGGCGAAGTTGGATGCGGACTGGCCATCGAAGCAGCTCGAGACTTCGGGGGCAAGCTGGGCATCGTAGCCTCGCAGTCCACTGTTGCAGGCGTTGAGGTGGGCCGCCAGAGTAGCCGCTGGGAGGGTGGTTATGGTCATGCTGCTGCAGCGGACCGGGACGGAGCGCCAGCAGAGTTCTGGGGTCCATGTCGACACGGTGGGCTCGCAGGGAACAGTGGATGATGTGATGACGGTCTCGAGTGTTGATGTAGGTTCCTCAGAGATGATGGTGACGACGGATGTCGAAGTTGGAAGGGTCTCAGAGGAGGATGTCAGCTCGGTGGACGTCGGTTCGGTAGATGTCGGGTCGGTGGATGTGATGGCCTCCTGCACAGACGAAGAGGACGTTCCTTCAACTGTTGATGTCGAAGCAGTGGCATCCTCGGCCGTAGAGACGGTCTCTAACGGGATGTTGGTGGTGGTGTCCGAGTCCAATTCCAAAGTCGAGCTCGGGATGACAATGGTGACGAGGGTCGAGGTTGAGACTGCAGTTGATAACTCGGTAGTCTCAGGCACAGAAGATGGCGAAATAACCGTGTGCGACGGCTGGCATCGTCCCCGTCTCCGGTGCTGCTTCGACACAGCCCCTCTGCTACCAGCATCATGACGAGCTGAAACTTCGCCAACAGCAGCGAAAGTGTAAAGAATGGCAGCCCACAGGCTCAAACGAGTGGACGCCATTATTGATGGGAAAATAGCTGTGATGCCTCGACTTCAAAGTTTAATGTTGTCGAGGTTGAAGACGTGAGAAAGGGATGAGGGGTGCTGCCCTCGCAGAGAGCTGCTTTAATGTTGAAAAGTCGAGCTCCGCTATATTGAGCAGCCTGGGCCTCGAGCTGGATGAGTCCAGACTCGTAAACCCCATGTTGTTGCCAGAAACGGGAACTTGTGGATAAGCGCCAAGGCAATCGAACACTACATCACCGAAAGTGGCTTGGTGTTTTCAATAAGAATCCAAAGCTGAGCTGAACCTGGTAATATTGAACTGCCCAGAATCCAGACCACTGTGGACCTCCAACATTTACACCGATCCACTCTCGCGTTCCCAGTGTTTTCCTTCCCAGACAAATTTCTTGGGTGCCAAAGCCTGCAAAATCCATGGCCTGAGCGGAGGTAAGACTCCGATGCCAGGCGCAAGTCTGTGCCGCAGCCCGCAGGTCTTCTCCATGCCGTTTTTGCATCCATTGAAAACTTCCAGGTTCCCCAAAACATACAGTAATCAGGACACAGGTCTTGTTGTTTGTTCGCCACCACCATCTTCATCGTTCGATTCCACTGCCCTAGTCAGTCCCATCATCCTCCAAGTAGCCCGGCCCGACAGGCATGAGAAAACCTTAGGAATGAACCACGGATTGGTCATCCTCCAGCGCATCCGGATTTGCATTGACAGAGCTGTTCCCAGTCGTCGCGGTCGTAGTTGTCGTAGTTCCCCCGGCCTTGTGGGCAAGAAGAGGTCCCTTGGGTAAGTTGGGTCCCGAAGTCTCGGGAGCCTGCTCCGAGTTGCAGGACGAGCAGACAGCGGCTCTGTAGTGTTAACCGCACTTCTTGCAGTGGTGGCGACCGGGGGGATCCTTTCTGTTGCACTCCTTGCATCGAACTAGCGCCCTGTTCTCTGCCTTGGTGGCAGTGATTGGGGCGAGAGCATCGCGGTGAGCCTCGGGGACGGCTTGCACCTGGTTGTCCTTTTTTTCATCAACTCTCTCCAAGTCAGGGTGTCGATGCGGACGATGCATTCCTTGTAAAGGTCGGGATACTTGAAAGCAATGCCATTCAGCGCGAGCAAGGTATAGGCTTTCTCTTGCATGAAGAAGTCTGTCGCTTCGAGATACCACTTGAGGTAGTTGACTCGGCTCTGGAACGAAGCGAGGTTATTGAAATCTCTGCAATCGACCGTATGCAGCTCCTGGGCTACCTCGATGTTGAACGCAATGGTGCCTTTCGTAAAGTACCGGACGACGAGGTCAAAGGTTCTCTTGGAGTTCATGTAACTGACTCTCCAACCAGTGCGACCTAGGGCGGCCCCGAGTTCGTGATCGGGAACGGTGGCCTCGATAAGATTGGTAACGTGATTTTGGTTGCTCCGCCATTGATCATGAGCAGACGAACCCTTATCTTGGGGCTCGGGGACATCTTCTTGGATGTATCTGGCAAGATCGTAACGGTGAAGCGTCTGAGTGAGACTGTCGCGCCAGCTCTGCAGGTCTTCAGGCTTGCGAAGTTTCGGAATCAAATCTGAGGGGATCGGACGGAGCGACTTCCCCAGTTTGTTCGACCTCCTGAGCATGATAATCTCTTGAGGTTCCGCTTCTCCGCTCTCGGCGCGGGCAATCTGTTCCTTGAGCCATTGGGCAAAGAATGGGGGGATTGTCGTCGTGCTGGCCATCTCGCGCAAACGCAGGAAGGAGGGACGGTCGGAAAAGAGGTAGAGATTGATCCAAGTGGAAAATCTGGGTTTGATGGGGAGGTTTGTCTGGTTGGGTTGCTAATAAGGTCGGACCAAGTCGGTCAGGTCGGTCAGGTCGGTCAGGTTCAATCAGAAAAGTAGAAGTTGAACGGCAAACCGTGAAAAATGAAGATGGGATTGCCTCCTCTGCCAAAGCACCAGAGGACACAAGACCGGAAGACCTCAAAATCCTGAGATGACTGGTTTTGAACCGGTCGAATCTGGTGTCCAAGGCAGGTAGAAGAAGCCAGGTAATCTTTCGAAGAAAGGAAAGGGAAAAATGTAATTTTTTGGGCAGTGTGGCAGAGCAGTTTCCGCCAAAAAGAAGAAACCGAACGGAATTTGGAATCTTGGTTTGGGAAAGAACAGAAACTCAAGCAGCAAAGTGCCCGAGGCACTGTGAGTAATTACCACAACCCGATCACTTCAACGAACTGACAAGAAACAAGAATCCGACCACGTCAGCCGAACGAAACAAAGAAGCAAAGTCTCCTTACATTTTACAGAGCTGCAGAGATGCAATTCTCATAATTATTTTATGCTCGAGGTATCAGAAAATGTTGGGTTTACACATCTCAAACTTCCCAGCAACACACACTCCTCTACAAAAGACGGCAATTGATCATGGCATTGTTGAACAGAACAAACAAAATCATCTTTTTTATCCCCCAATTCCTTCAGATCAGCCAAAGTTCACGTTTGTTTTATTCTTCACACGTGGGGAGTCTGGTGCGTTGATGTCCCCCGAGTTCCCGACATGGCACGTCGTTCTCACCTCCCCACATGACCAGATGTCCAGAAGCAACAAACATCAACAACAAGGTCGGCTGGTGTAGTGGTTATCACGTCTCGTTCACAAAAGTGAATCAACTGGAGTAATTCCACCGAGAAGGTGCCAGGTTCGATCCCTGGGTCGATCATTTCTTTTGCTCCGCTAGCATAACTTGCGAGTCATGATTCTTTTTATCCGACGCTAAAGAAGAGGTATGGAGCTTCATCATGGGTTGGACGATGAACACCAAGAGTCGAACCACTGAGCTGACAACGAGGTAGATGTGCCATAGCCAGACTACCAGTTGTGCCACAGCGCCCCGTCGGTCCCCGTCACAAAGAGATCGACCCTGCCCGGACCCCACGACACCACCGCAGGCAACTTGGACGTGCTCCCCTGGGTCGACTCCCAATCATTCCACTTCGTCCCATCCCATCCCCGATGCCACACCGCACCATCCGTCCCAATCCCATACACATCCAACCGATTCGCGTCATCCGACACAGCAACAGGCGCCGACGTCAGCGTCCCGCCCAGCGACTCCCACCCACCCCACGCACTGCCATCCCACCAGCGATGCCACAACGCACCATCCGTCCCACGAGCAAAAATATCCAACCTATTCGGGCCCCACGACACAGCCACAGGATCCGACGTCAGCGTCCCGCCAAGCGACTCCCACTCTCCCCACGCACTGCCATCCCACCAGCGGTGCCACAGCGCCTTATCCGTCCCGACAACAAACAGATCAATCCTGTTCGGGCCCCACGAGACGGACGAGATGCTGGAGGCGACGGTACCGCCGAGGGATTCCCAGCCGCCCCATGCGCTGCCGTCCCACCAGCGGTGCCAGACTGCGTTGTCAGTGCCTACGGTGAAGACGTCGAGCCGGTTGGAGCCCCAGGAGACGGCGGAGGGGGCGGAGGTGAGGGTTCCGCCGAGGGATTCCCAGCCGTTCCATTTGGTTCCGTCCCACCAGTTGTGCCTGGGGTTTTTTCACGTCGGTTAGTATTGTTGAGATGATTGGGTGCTGATGTGTCTAGTTGTTGAAGAGGGGGCGGGAAGTAATGAACAGGACCGTTGAAGTGAAGGTAAAGGGGGCGGGACATACCAAAGAGCAGAGTCGCTGCCTTGGGCAAAAAGATCGATGCGGTTGGGGCCCCAGGAGACGGCGGAGGGGGCGGAGGTGAGCGTTCCGCCGAGGGACTCCCATCCGCCCCATTGGGAACCGTCCCACCAGCGGTGCCTGTAATCATGGCGAACGAATCGTCGTTGTCAGTCAGGGACTCAGGGCTCACAAGTTGGCGTGGAACGCAGAGCGAGCGGTTGGGGACTGGAAAGTGTACTGTACGTGTAATGAGGTTAGGTAGGTTACTCACCAGGCAGCAGCGTCAGTGCCCACACCAAACACGTCGAGGCGGTTGTCGCCCCACGAAACGGCAGACGGTCCCGAGGTCAGCGCGCCGCCCAGAGACTCCCAGCGGCCCGGGGTGGTGGCGCGAGGATCAAGACCGTTGGGGGCGGGCTCGGCGGGGGCTGCCGTGACCGGCGTGAGCAGGCCGTGGGCGAGGAGGCCCAGGAGGGCGGTGGTGAGGTGGACCATGAGGGCGGGCGTTCTTCCTCTTTTTCTTCTTCTTCTTCTTCTTCTTGGTTACAATTGATGTCTTGGGCTGATGAAGGGACTCGGCCTCGAGATTGTGGGAGGTGGCTGGACATGACTGTATTTATACCCAGGTAAGGTACCCAACCTGAAAGGGACCGGTCGGTGGACACTCGAGATTGACCTAGTATTCACGAGGTGTGGTGTGCCGCGGCCCCATAGTGTTCTCGCGTGAGGGACGCAGCTGGAGAGGAGATGCTGAGGGGAACGGTTGCATCTAGCTGTGTAAGTGTAAGGTCAGTTACGACTCTACACGAGGAGAACCACTCAGTTCAGCAACTGGAACCACATCCACCTGCGCGATTCTGGCATCGGAATATGTTCAAACGGGACTGTCATTATGGCAAGGGAGCACGACATGTGAGGAACCCGGGCAAGATGGGCTGAACCTACCAAGTCACCACCTATTGATTATAGCCAAAGAGTCTCTTTCGATGAAAAGGTCATATCCTGGATTGGGCTGAAGACCTGCAGTGCGTCCCTCCTGCCACCCCCGAATAGATGCATTACCAAATCCGCTGAGAAAGGCAAGTTGAGCACCATCCACCACGGTGTTGTTTACAGCAATGGACCCCTAACCATGAAGGCCTCCGGAGTCCGGGAATACCGATATGGATGAAGATAATACGAACCCGTACAACAGTACGTCAGCTCTATACCTGGTAGCCACGAATGAGCGTCTCCGCGAGAAAGGCCATGACGCTATTATGGATGACAAATGTACACTGGATAACGTCACACACGTTGTTTCGCGGTTCCCAATCAGGTAGAACCCTGAGAACCTGGGTCGAGGTACGAGGATTCAGGGAGAGGGGGGTTAATAAGTTGCCGTACAGATGCTGCACGTATTGTGTCCACCTCGGTGCCTGGTAGGTATTACATTGCTTGTGGGCCACCGAGGCACCGACTGTCGTGACACCTTCAGTTGCAGCTCCCCTGGTTAACGAGCCATCACCGAAAATATACAGGATATGATGCACTGCAGGGGTTCCAGTGATTGGTGGCTTTGACCACGCCGTCTCGGCCCATATATAAGCGTCGCTCGTTTAACCCGGATATAAGGCAGGTAACAACCTGGAGACTTTTACGTGGCCTAATTACACCTGCGTCGAATCTGTGCAACGTCAGAGGTCTTTTGAGGATGAGCGTCTGGGGGATGGTTTCCGAAGGCTATGATGAAACGTTGCTTGAGAAATTGGGAAAAGGGAAAAAAAAGAGAAATATCAGCAGTCAAAAACATGACTGACTCGAGGCAAACCAATCATAAACGCTGGCAGCAAGCGTGAGCCGTTAATAGGATAATTACTCCAAAGTCTCCCAAGTCACGGCCCCTTAGAAGCGCCAGAAGGAGGCCCCGGGGCCACCTCGACTTTGTTGCCATTCGCATCTAGTATAAAATGGCGTGCTGGTAGCACCTCGACGTCGCGGACGGGTTGGACCCGGTGGTACACATCGTATGTGTGGACCTCGCGGTTGATGTGCTCTTGCACCTTCTCGTGTCGATGTGGTGTGATCTTTTCGTGGGTGACCGCTGGGGATGTAAATACTTGGTCAGCCATGAGAACTTAGACTCTGGGAGTGGGAGATATTCATCATAAACCGCATGCGGCTGCTGGGAACTTGATTTACCTGGTGAATAAGAGACGTCCTGATCGACGTGTTGGCTGTTGTTTGACGCCGGGTCCTTCGTCACAGCTCCCCCTTTCCCTGGAATCTGTTCCTTGCAGTTGCTGGCTCCGTCCCCACGCTGGTGTGAAGAGTTGTTGGCGGACATTTTGTTTTGTTTGAATCCTGTTTGGGTCAAAAAGAGTCTCGAGTCAGGCAAGTTGTAATAACATCAATGGCAGAAAAGCCAAAGCTGAGGGATTAACCAAGAGTTAATAGCTGCCGAGGAAGAGGACACCGCAATGATGATGCTCTATTTGCCAAGATAATATTACAGGGACGGTGTTGTACCAAACACTCGTGACGACATAGAGGTTCACGGCCCAGTTCCCATTTCATAGGGCCGGGCACACGTGGAGTCGCGTGGAGAACGCGTTCATTCGATCCGCACCCTCCGATGGGTGGTGCCGGCCATCGTCGATCCATTGCAACATCATCTCGCATTGGCTTCTCCGGGGAAGCTGTTCCTGGCCGGTTCCACTCCCTACACAGCCTCCCGTGGACGAAATGCTCCGGCACAGCGGAACGTCACGGCACACTCCGAGGATTGGGGTATGGAAGTGGAACTTGGCATGTTTTCCCACGCGTAATTACTGTGTACACGTAGCGAAGAAGCCAACAAACATCAACCACTCGAAGGCAAACTTTTGACGTCCACAATGGAGCATGCACAGCCGCCGACGTCACCAGATGACATTGACGGTTTCAAGGGCGCAGCGTTATTGGCTGTAGGTCTTTGAAGAGACATGGAGTTGTGCTTGAAAGGCCTAGGTATTGGGAAACTTGTAGATGACGGGCAGTCCCCAGCAGTCAAAACTACACAGCAATGTACATTTGGAGCTTTGCGATTGAAATCCTAGACGTCACTGGCCAGGACGAACACCATGACCTCAAGACTGCCTAGTATAGCTTTGGATGTCTGGCATGGGAGTTCCCACAGAACATGAAGATATAAACCCCTTCTCCCTTCGATAAATAGGAAGAGTTGTTTTCCCGATCCAGTATCACACAGTTTACTTTCCAATCAATCCAGACAAAACCCATTACAGAAACACATACCCCATTTCTTCCTCATATCCTTCATCATGAACACAGCCAAGCAAGCCGTCCACGACATCAAGGCCAAGGCCGGACACCACGACACGACCGTCCACGAGGAGATTGCGCCGGCGGTCAGCCACGAGACGATCAAGCCGACCCGGCACGAAGAGATCAACACCGCGGTCGAGCAGGAAGTCCACCAGGACCACTACCACCGCACAGTGCAGCCGGTCAAGGACACCGAGGTCCTGCCGGAGCAACACAAGCACCGCGTGGCCGGCACGGAGCGCCGCGAGTTCGACCACCGCAACAACGAGGCCACCGAGCGGGCCCTGAAGGCCGAGGCCGGCAAGCTGCACAACGAGCGCGTCGTCGCCGACACCATCCAGACCCAGAGCCGCGCGCCGACCGTCCAGGGCGAGCACTTCCACCAGTACGCCTCCCTCTAATCAATACCTCCCCACTTTCCCCCATCCGCGATCGATCACATCACAGCTAACACACCCACAAAGCCACGTCCATGAAACCGTCCAACCCCTCATCCAAAAAGAAGTCATCCAGCCCGAAGTCGTGCACACAACCGTCCCCGTCCACGAGGTGCATCACCACGCAGCCAGCCACCACCCGACCACCCAGCTCCCCGCCGTCAGCATGCACGAGTTCAAGCAGCAACACGGCGGCGCCACTGGACTCGGCGGTGAGCGTGTCGAGCGCGACAGCGCGTACGAGGGTTGTCCTGAGGGCATGAGGGGGGAGGCGGGCCAGCAACAGCATGGGCTGCGGCGGCAGGTTGGGGGGGAGAATGTGGTTGGCGGTGGTGGTATTGGTGGCGCTGAGCGGGCGCAGCATTCTACGTCGTCGTCGACGGCGAAGTCGTCAATGTTGGAGGGGTTTGAGGGTGGGGAGAGAGGGGTGAGGAAGAATGTGGGTGGTCATACCGGTGCTGGTGTTGGTGGTGCCAATGTTGGCGCGCCTGCTGCGCCGGCATCGTCGGCGGCTGTTGGGGGAGGTGGCATCAGGAACACCCGCAGCAGCGGTACCACCAGCGGTAATGCTGCTGCTGCCACTGCTGCCGCCACCGCCGCGTCGAGGGCGGAGGGAGCCAGGGGAGGAGTCGGTCATGCCCATGAGAGCCATGGCCAGACGCATACGGGGAAGAAGCCGAGCCTGATGGATAAGCTGAACCCGTTTAAGGATGCGGACGGAGATGGAAAGTCGGGTATTATGGACTAAATTCTGATCAAGAGTTGGACTTCCTTTATGTTTTCACTTGGGAATGCTCCTTAGGGAGTTATATGGAGCACTGTGGGAAGGGCATTGTACATTAGTCTGAGACTGGATTGCGGACGTCTCTTTTTTGTTGCCATGGCGGAAGGGAGGAGAATGGCATGAATCCTGTATGACTCAGCTGTACGACTATTATATCAATGATGATATCAGTCTGCTTCGGTTCTTCCGGTCTAACTCTTGTTGTTGCTTCAGTTCGAACCAAAGGACTAGTTTCCCAACTCCAACACGACCCAGACCCAAATCCTGACTCAGACGTAATAGTAGATCTTGACGCAGCTGTGCGATGCCAGCCCGGCGCCGTTGACCTGGTTGTCCTTGTACCCGGAGAAGCCCCTAAAGTCGTTCCAGCCGCCCCTATTACCCAACACAGAGAACATCAGCCGTCTCATTCTTGTCTTACACAATATGAGGAGGAGGAGGAGGGAAGGAAGAAGAAGAAGAAGAAGAAGAGGATATGAAAGAAAGACTAGACCAGATGTAAAAATAAAACTCACCCGACAGAGGAGAAATTCGGCTGAGACTGGGCGTTGGCGGGGATATTCCAGCCAAATGTCACGCCGGACGGGAACGTGCAGCTCTGCGGGCCGCCCTCCCACGTGTGGTAACTCTCGGGGGTGCTTGACGTCGACACGATGCACGTGTTTTCGGCGGGCAGCACGTAAGCCAGCTTGCTGCAGTCTGCATCGTCGGCGCAGTACTGGGCCACGGGAAGAACATATCATGTCAGGGTGGGTTCATCTTAAGGACCGAAGCCAAACAAAGGGAGTTGGGCAGGGAGTATACGCACCGCAACGAGCGAGTACCACGTCCGGGGAGAGCCGGCGGCGCCATAGGGGCGGCAGTTGAAGAGGTGGACGCCTTCGCCGAGGACGGTTTGAGCAGCGAGTACGGCCGTAGCGATGATGAACTTGAAGGTGACCATTTTGCGTGGTTGTGCTTTTTTGAGTCAAGACAAGAGTGTTGTAATGCTGTAACTGGGCTGTCTGGTCTCTGGAGAGAAATCTGGAATTCTGCCCACGGGAGACACCACTTATATAGACATATTTCAATCTTCCTTTGAAGAGGTTACTTGGTACGGATGTTTACATCCATCTCCTGCCCCTTGACCTGCAGAGAGTTCCCCTCCTGCATCGAGGGAAGGAGGCAGCCAGAACAAGCCGCATAATTACAACTCTGCGGGATACCTGAATCAGGTAGCCCCAGACACAAAATGGTATGCAAAGAAAAGCCACGCCCAAAGGCTTGATGGGGCATCACGCATCACAACTCGGATCCCGCCTGCCATTCGCAGAGCTACGTTTTCGTCTAGAGGTTGTGTAGCATCTTCTCCAGGCAGCAACAGCCAGCTCTCGGGGCAAACATAGGCGATCTGAGTAAGCCGGGACGCCACCTGGGCTGCACCTGGGCTGGGTTGCGCTGTGGTCAACGCGGTTCGTAAATAATATATCATCCTTCACTGCACGACAGGGGGCGCTTACTCACGTCCATCCCTGCCTGTGGTCTCGACACACACACTCAGGCACGGAACAGCCCTCTTTTGGTAAGATTTTTCATTGGACAACTTTATCCTAACCCCTTTTATTTCCTCAGAGGCAACCTAATATTTACACATGGACTCAAGTAACAAGCACCCAGGGTAGACAATTCCCCTACACCCACTCGCTCCAGCGCACGCCCTGGCGGTAGACCAAGCCCTCCGACTCAAACTGCGGGCCCTCCGACTCCGGGATGTAGCCCATCTCGCAGCGGTTGAAGTTGACCTTCTTCTGCTGCTGCTCGTAGAAGACGTCGAAGCGGCCGCTCAGGGCGTCGCGCAGGTTCTGCACGTTGCCGGCCGGGTGCAGCGCGTGCCACGGCCGCACGCAGGTTTGGGACTTGCACGACTTGAGCACGAAGAGCAGCGCGTCGAGGCGGGCGATGACCTTTTGCAGCGGCACGCCGAGGAGGGTGGCGGGCGGCTTGGCGGAGGCGTGGAGGAGGTTGTTGAGCTGGTAGGGGTCCGTCTGTTGCGGGTCATTAAAGTCAGTATGTGATTCCGGTATATCTCTGAGATGGAAAAGGGGTAAGGGTTCAGGGGTAAAACACACCTTCAAGTCATACAACTCGTGCTCGTTGGTGCACCACACGGAATAATACAGGTTATACTCGCCGCCAATCACGCGGACAGCCTTGTACGTGTTGTTGAAGTACAGGCGCGGGTCGTCGTTAAACAGCCGGCCCTCGGTAGCCGCAATGCCCCAGAACTCAACAGTGACATGCTCGTGCCGGGTGGCCACAGCCTCATCCAGCGACTTCTCAGTCAGCGGGATAGCCTCACCATCAAATTCGGCCCGCGCCTCAGCGCCCGCCAGACCCAGGATAGTCGGCGCCAGATCGACGTGCGTCGTCACCACCTCGGACACCTTGCCCACGGGGACGCCCGGCCCGCGCACAATCAGCGGGATGTTGATGTCCTCCTCAAAGCCGCACTCCTTGCCGGGCTGCAGCCGGTGCTGGCCGATGTGGTAGCCGTTGTCGGTCGTGTAGAAGATGTACGTGTTGTCCAGAAGGTTGAGCTGCTCCAGGCGCTTGACCACATCAGCGACCAGCTCGTCGACCGACTGCAGGGCGCGCAGGCGCTGGCGGTAGAAGTGGTCGTTGAAGTCGACGTTCTCCTGGCTCTGCTGGCCCAGGGTGCGCACCCAGTTGGCGCCCGAGGGGACGTCCGGGTTGAAGTGCGGGGTGCGCGGGACGGTGACGTTGGGGAAGAGGTGGGCGTGGCGGGCGGCCGGGATGGGCGGGGTGAAGGACACGATTGTCTCAATGTCGTCCAGGTTGTCCGGCTCGTGGTCGAAGAGCGCGGCTTCCACGTTGCTGTGCGGCGCCACGGGCGCGATGCCCAGGAAGAAGGGCCGCTCCGGGTGCGAGGCGGCGTCGTCCAGGAAGCCAAGCGCCTTGCGCGCTAGCACGTCAACTGTGTGCTGGTTCTCGTAGCTGACCGGCGCGTCGTGGTTGCGCTGGTAGCTGGCGTTGAGATACGAGTATGTGTACGGGTCCAGCAGGAAGTCGGACGCGTTCCACCCGGCCGGGTAGGGGGAGTGGTAGTTGTCCACGGTGTGTGCGTTGAAGAGCTTGCCGGTGTAGTAGGTGTCGTAGCCGGCCTCCTGCAGCCAGACGGGCAGGTAGGCATTGTTGAGCCCCTGGTTGATGAACTTGGGGTATCCGCCTACACAGATCTGGTCAGTCACTTGTTACATATGAGTCAAATGGGTTAATACATACCGTGCGGCGGGTTAACGTCCGTCACGTTGGTGTTGTGCGCCAGCCGGCCCGTCAGCAGCGACACGCGCGCCGGGCAGCAGATGGCCGTGGTGCAGTAGTGGCGCTTGTACAGCGTGCCCTCGTTGATGAGGTGCTTCTTAATGAGCGGCACATAGTCCAGCGACTGCATGTGCAGGTCCTGGTCGTCGGTGAGCACGAACACAATGTTCGGCTTCTTTCCGTCAGGCCGGGGACCCCACGAGCTGTCCAGTCCCAGGGGGTGCTGTTGGCTGTTGTCGCCGTTGGCCAGCACGGCGGGCAGCTGCACGCCCGCCGCGGCGAGGGCGACTCCAGAGAGACGCATAATTTGAAAATGAGAGAAGGTGTGTGTGTAAGTGAGTTGGTTATGAGACCTGGGTTAACGTTATCCGGGTTGGAGACTCAGAATGTAACCACTCATCAATGTCAAGTTGACGAGACTTGAAAAAGGCACACTCTCTGACTCTGTCAGACTCACGAAAACACACCAGACAACTGAGTCCTCAACGAGCAAACTATACCACACCACCCGCGCTGTTGCCCACGCGCAGCCATCATCTCTTTATGTATGTAGTTACATTTTGTGAGACGGGGTCCTGGACCCACGCCGGAGCATTGCGGTAGGCCGTGGGGGGCCTTTGCGGACCCAGTCCCAGGGGCCAGGCACACTCACGTCTGCGTCTTCGTTATGGCGTTATCATCCCCGGCAATTGCATCGGCCCCGTCCCAACCCCTTTCTGGCATTCTGCTCCCCGCATCGACTCATCCTGCGAGGGGGGAAACCGAAACCGACGACGGGAGTTGAATAGCTATTTGCTGCAGCCGCAGTCGTTGAGTGGTTTCAATGTTTTCCAAGGGGCGTTGCGACATTGACTTACAAATGTCGTGATCAGCCGAGAGCGGCCTTTGCACCAAAACAACAACGGGGATAAGCGCTGGTGCCCGAGAAGACGGCATTGGCATGCACCGACGCTCCGAGGAAGAGATCCGATTGAATTTGATTTTTTCATTTGACGGGAGCCCGTGCAATCCGGGTTGTTCAAGATACGTCAGTCTTAGTGCCTGGAATGCTTGTGTCTTGGGGTATTCAAGTCAACCCACCACCTTCTCTCCAATAATTATTGAACTTGTCGCTCATTATTAACATCAATTATTTATTTTACTAGTATTTATCTCATTCATCTATCTGTCTTCTAAACTATGGTTCAACGCTCGCAAGCCGCGGGCGTCGGGCCTACCGAGCAGTCGCCGCTGCTGGTCAAGTCAGGGGGAGCTGCAAACGGGCAGCGTGAGGGCTATGTCTCCATCGACGAAGTATCTCCCGAGGGGTCGCTCAGAAATGGTAACGGGCATGGAGCCAATGGAACAGTCGCCAAGATCAGGGAAGAGGACGAAGAGAGCCGGGGCAGCGGCGAGGTCGAGGAGGGCATTTCGAGGGCCAAGGTTGCCCGCATCATCTCGGTCCTGCTCATCGGTGCGTTCAGTCTTACCCTGAATCATAAACGTGAATCATCATGAGTGCGAGTGCTGGAGTGCGGGAGTGCTTGAGTGCTGACACAGATGTCAACAAAACAACAGGCGTTTTTGTTGGAAATGCTGATGGCTCCATTCTCCTCGCCACACATCCCATCATCGCATCCGAGTTCAACGACCTGGAGAACTCGACCTGGCTGATCACCAGCTTTGCCCTGGCTGGTGCAGCCACCCAGGCTTTGGTATGTCCGGCCCTAATAACCAATACGAGATGATTTTATCTCATAAACACTGACTGACATGTGTGCTGCCGTAATAATTACAGTACGGCAAGTTGAGTGACATCTACGGCCGCAAGAGACTCGTTGTCATTTCATATACCATCTTCGTTGTTGGCTGGTGAGTTTTTTTCATGTTCCAAATCCTCGCAATACCAAGATTCAGCCACTCTTGGTTGAATTGGATACACGTTAATCAGGTACTAACGGTCCGTTCCCAACAGCGCATTGGTGTAAGTTCCGCCTCAGCAAACCCACCTACTCCGGGAACAAGGACGAAGCACTGACTCCAAAAACAGCGGCATGGGCCAGACCATGTGGCAGGTCATCTTTGGCCGTATCGTGTCGGGACTGGGGGCCGCGGGCATGAACGGGCTGGTCTCTATCTTGATCACAGGTAGGTAACTTTGTCTCACCCTTGGATGTGGATATAAGCTGATACATGTGTGTGTCGTAGACCTGCTGCCCATCAGAGAAGTGGCTCAATGGCGTGCCTACGTCAACCTCGTGGCCACGTTTGGCCGCAGCATCGGTGGCCCCTTGGGTGGTTGGCTCGTCGATGTCATTGGGTGGCGTTGGTAAGACTCTCCTCCCTCCAGCTTCTCTGTAGTCCAATGGCTGTGACAAGAGGAACTCGCAGCTCCCATACTGACTCGACGTCACCAAATCCAGGTCCTTCTATGGCCAGGTCCCCCCCATCGTGCTCGCCATCCTGCTGGCCATCATCTACCTGCCCGACTCTACCAAGGACGACCAGCTTGAAGAGTCCCAGGCCGGGGACTCGCTCAACAGCGCGGCCGCGCAGAAGAGCAAACTCTCGCGCGTCGACTTCAAGGGCTCCATTCTCTTCGCCTTGACCATCCTTGCCCTCCTCTTGCCCATTGAACTCGGCGGGTCCAGGCTCCCGTGGAGCCACCCGCTCATCCTCGCTCTCTTTGGCCTCAGCGTCGTCTTCTTGCTTGTGTTTGTTGCTGTCGAGAAGCGCCAGGAGGAGCCCATCTTGCCGCTGGAGATTTTCCACCGCCGGGATGCCGTCTTTTCGTTTTGCATCTTGGGTTTTCAGCTTGCCGCGCAGCTTGGTGTGCGTATTCATTCCCCTATTGTTGCTTTGCTATGAAAAGGAAAAGTTGGCTGACGTTCGATCTTGGTATGCAGCTCATGTTCTCGGTGCCCCTTTATTTCCAAATCACCGCCAGGACGTCCGTCACCGAGTCCGGTGCCCATCTGGTGCCCGCTGTGGTTGGAAACGCGATCGGTGGGATCGTCTCTGGTGTGCTCATCAAGAGGTAATTCGAAGAGCAGCCGAGAGGAGAGTGTGAAGAAAAAAAAAGGAAAGACTAACCGATGTATTTCGCCCAGATCCGGCCGTTACAAAGCCCTGATCATCACCGCCGTCACCCTCGCTTCCTTCAGCTACCTCCTACTCATGCTCCGCTGGCACGGCCACACCAACGTCTTGGAATCTCTTTACATCTTCCCCAGGTGTGTTTCCCCCTTCTTTCTCTCCATACTCCCCTTTACCCCCCTTTCCCACCCCCACTCCCAAATCCAACCCAACCCAACGCACACCAAGACTCAAGACTGACCGGCTTGAAATAATTGCACAAAAACAGCGGCCTCGGCAGCGGCATTGCCCAATCCGCCGTCTTCATCTCGCTCCAGGCCGTCATCTCCGACCCATCCCACCTCGCCCCGGCCATCTCCTTCATGTACCTCTCTAGCACGCTGTCCGTGACCGTCGGCCTGCCGCTGTCCAATGCCGTCATGCAGACCATGCTGCGCCGGACGCTGCGCGCCAGGTTGGTTGGCTTGGGGCTGGGCGTTGGCGAGATTGTCAAGGTGAGTTGCAGTATTGCTCCTTTTGTTTTTGTTTTTCTTTTACTCTAACGTCTCAACCCCCCTACACAGATCATCGAAAACACAGTTTCCGACGTCGACTTTGTCGACCGCGTCACCGGCCCGGTCCGGGACGCCGTCGTCGGCTCGTATGTGGACGGCCTGTGGTGGAGCCATGGTACGTTCCAAGTTCAATACAATCACACATGTCATGGCAATCGAGATATCGTTTGGTGCTGACAGCCAACCTTTCTTTCACAGGCGTCTCCTTCATCTTCTCCTTCACGGCGCTGGTCCTGGCCTTGTTCATCAGGCAGAGGCCCATTGACGGGCCGAGGTAGGTGCTTACTTGGGGAACCGAGTGAGTGCTGGGAGAGGACGGGAAGCATTAAATACGCATGCAGCAGTGTGTTACATGGTCATCAGAGGAGGAGGTCAAGTCAAAATCCATGGAAAACGGTATACATGTAGAGGCGGGTGTAGACTTGTGGTGTTTTTATTTCATTTTGGGGGTTGGTTCTGGGGCACACGTATTATTAGGGCGGCGGCCAACTGGCACTTTAAACATTCTCAACAGACCTGCCGGTATTGGCACTTTACAACAGGCTTCTTCGACTTTTCACATGATTGCCCCTGAGAGAACAACTTGTTTATTTGAGAGCAACATCTCAGGGGCTACCCCTGAAAGACGTCTCGCCCTTTGCCTTGTACGGAGTAGGCCACCCCTTAAATTAGGATCCTTACCATCCCCTGAGCGCGTCCCGTCACACCTCTAAACGAACTGTTTTCCCTTTTGTTGCGTATGTTTTACCCCTGACTTTACTCTTGAACGAGCATTATTTACATCATGGCGCGCCCCCTTCTTGGGCACTACTTGGTACCCTCGAAGAGCACCCCGGCGAATAGCATCCTCCTGGGACGCGACATCTCCTAAAATCAACCTGCCGCGCCGACATAACCCGGGTACGGCGGGCAGTCAACCTCTGCTCTGCAGTCAATCAACCCTTTACCAGCCGAGAACCCCTTTACTAGCAGAATCACATTCACAATCGCAACCTTCCTTCTTGCTGCAAGTCAAGGAATTAAAGTAAACGACCGACCAACCCAAAAACAATACCATCCCCCCAATCTAGGGTTCTCTCTACGTCCAAAAACTAGATTTCCAAAGGCATCTCTCATCATCCACCACCTCCCCACCAGCATCCACTCCACCTCATCATGTCTTTGTATGTAGTATGTACAAGTTACAACGCTCGACAGCCACGGCCGCGGCCCCTCCAACAAAACCCCTCTCACCCACAGCAATACACAACACAGCAGCACAACACAAAACCATGCATGTCTTTCTTACTCACTCCCGTCCACAATGCTTGCGTGAGTATTCACACCTCAACCTAACATAACTACCCAAAAAAGAGGAAAAGAAAGAAAAAAAAGAAGAAAATCCACCGCTTCATACCAAAAACCCAGTATGTACTGGCCTTTCAACAGACCGTCACCACCACCATACCATCACCACCACTCCTGAACTCAGTCACTCCCTCACTCACTCACTCACCACCCGCGATTCAAACCTCTCTCGAGAGAGAGTTCACGGCCCACCAATCCCCAACCCAACCCTGCCATACCCAGCAGGCCCAGGCCCAGGTCCAGGTCCAACACCACCACCTTGCTGCTGCTGCCCACCAGCCCCCCCACCAGGCGCACCACCCCCACCCCTCTCCCTCATCCTCCGCCCCTCCATCAACCCCCTCAACCCCCTCTTCTGCAATCCAATAACACTACTCAAATCCCCCGCCCACACCTCCCTGGCACTGCCGCCCCGCTCACTACTATCCCCTCCCTCAGACGCGCTCCACTCACCCCCGCTCACGCTGCCCGACGCGCTGAGCTCGTCGCTGCTGGGCCTGGCGCCGGGGACTGCCGTGCTTATCTTCAGTCCTCCTCCGCGAGTAGATGACGACGCGCCGGTTTCGGAATCTGCTGCTGTGGTGGTGGAGGCGGCGCCGTTGGATTGGAGATGGATGTCGCTCAAGCCGCCGGCCAAGCCGTCCAGGCCAGCCGAGACGGGGAAGAAATTCGGGTTGAGCGAGCCGTCGATGCCGCGGCCGCCGCCGGCAGCCATGGCTGTCGCGTTGAAGACGGCCGCGGCGTTCCGGCTGTCTAGGAGGCCGTGGAGGCGCTCGACGACTGCCTCGAGGAGGCCGTCGATGCGGTAGGGGCGGGCGATCTGCAGGAGGGAGCAGAGGATTTGCGGGGTGCAGAGCGGCGAGGAGGGGGCCGGGAGACTTGACGTGTAGAGGAAGTGGAGGAGGGCTTGGAGGGTGAGGGAAGTGTGGGGTAGGTAGAGGCAGCGGGGCCGGCTGTTTGGCGGGAGGGTGCGCGGCGTCGGGGCTGTGTTGATGGCTGCGGGATCGACGAGCGCGCCGGCTGTGGAGTTGCCGGCCTTGCTGCCTGGGCTGCTGGTGGAGTACAGGGTGCTGCCGCTCATGCCGCTCATGTTACTGGGCGTGATGGTGAGGTTGGAGCTGCGGATGGACCCGCTGGGCGCCGAGACAGAGTTTGATCGGAGGGTCGCCGCGTCGCTACCGTCCTGCGTCGCCGTGCCTTCCCTCAACAGCTGGACAAAATACGGGCCCCATCGCCTCGCCACCATCCTCGAGTTGATGGGTATCCGCTCGCCGCCGATACAAAGGATGTCCATATCAGCCAGCTCCCTCAAGGCGAGCGCCTTCTCGCCTAGTTCTTCTGCCGCGCGGCTGTGGAATCGGCCACCGGCGGTGAAGCCCGCCTTGCGGGCCAGACTCAAACCGGGCCCGGTGTAGGGGCAGCTGGCACTGACGAAGCCGCTCAACGGAGCTGTCTTGCGCGGATTGTCGTAAAAGCCAAAGGCCTCGAGTTCCACCATACAAACATTGCTAAAGTTGATCCTCCGGTGGTTGTAGTCGTCGACGAGGCTGCGCTTCCGGTTGCCCAATACGACAAATGTGTTCCGCCTGTTCCACAAGACGCCACGGTTCCAGCTGCCTTGGCTAAAGACGGCACCACCGGCGTCGATGCGGCTCCAGGTAAGCGTGCGCAGATCCAAGGCCCACAGCGCATACTCCTGCTTGGAGGATGTGAGGTAGGTCCCGCTCACGACAAAGTGGGTATCGATAACCCCTCCGTTCGGGAAGCGCAAGCCTGGCGGACTGTAGGTGCCACTCATCGCCCGCTCGGTGAGGTGGCCGTCGGGTGTCCTGATCTGAAGTTCGAGCTTGACATCCAAAAAGTTGTAATTGCTGTAAATAAGCATGCTGGACCCGGGTTCTCTCGCCTCCTGGCTGATGCCTCCAACCTCCTGACGCGCACCGGGGAATGTTCTGCCGAGTTTGGCGGTGACGTGGGGGGGCAGCGGTGCGACCACGCTGCGATACGCGCCGCAGCTCTTGCCCAGCGACTGGGTCGAGACCCATTTCAGGCTGCGTAAGTTGAAGACACTGATCTGCTCAATGTAATGATTCGAGGCGTCCTGGCCGCCGACCACAATCATCTCGGCACCGCCAGTTCCATCAATATTGATGCCAATCCGGCCCTCGTTGGGGTTGTTGGTGGAAGGATTATGCTGTAGCGCCGAGAGCGGCGCTCTGTGTGAGGCAAAAGTGGCCGAAGAGGGGAGAATGCATGCGCAGTGTGCGTAACGGCCCTGGGGGGCGTCTTGCGTCGGGATAAAGGTCCATTTCTTGGTCGCCACATCGTAAATGTAGATATCCGACATGACAGCAACCTCGGGCTGCTGGTCTTGCGGTATGTTCTTCTGGTTTGTGGTCGGCGACATGCCGCCGTAGCACACCAACTTTGTATCTCCCAAGGCGCACATCGAGTGGAAATACCGCGGAGGCGGAATGTCGCCTGTCGTCTCCAGCTTCGTCCAGTGACGACGAATCAGGTCGAGTTCGTATAGATCCGAGGTAAGAGGCGCCGGGCGGCTCCTGGACAATATCCTCCCGCCAAAGACGTACAGCTTGTCGCCCAAGATCGTGGTGGTCGCTCCCACCAGAGGATGCGGTTCCCTCCCTGTCGTCCTATGCACGTTGCACATCAGCCCTGACAGGTGCGCCGAAGGAGTGGCCGCTCCACCTGCCGGTCCGCTGCTCTGCCCTCTCGACTGGCCGATGTTGGGCGACGGCCCGGCCGACATGGGGCCAGAGCTCTTGGGTGTCAAATTATCACCCCGATCATCTTGTCCGTCTCGCCGGGAAGAGCTCGCCAGACTGCTTTGGCTGCTGTGCATGTTCACGTCTTGGCCGTGACCCAGCTGTCCTCTCGCATACAACCCGCCACCCATCTCGGCCGATGATGACGACTCCATGGTGCCGGGGCGGTACTCTGTTTCTTCTTGTGTCGGGGCGTCGAGAATTGTAGCCAAACTGCCAGGCTGCGGTTGACCGACGGAGGGAGTCAGGGGGCTCGCTGGGGAAAGCTGCGGCGGGGGCGGTTCGGGCAAGGGCTTCGCGAGGCTATCCTGGAGGCTCAGGCTGCGTGCATGTTGCGGCAATGCCGGGCGGGTGCTTCTAGGTAGGATAGGCGCAGAGGCGGCGGACCTCTCGAGAATAGGGACAGGTGGCTCGGGGGCCCGGCGGAGAGAAAGCTGCGTGGGTTTGCCGGGGGTGATTCTCTTGATGCCGCGAAAGGCGGAGCTGAGGACGCCAGAGGATGACTTGGAAGCGGGGCGTTCTTCGGATTCGGAATCGGAGCGCCGGCTAAAGTAGTCGTCGGTTCCGGCCTGTGGCTGGCCTTGTTTGCTGAACGTTAGCCCAAAACTCGACATCGTCAACGCGTGCAGTCGAGGGCCGCGCCGTAGAAGGCGAGGCAGGGGCCGCTAAGGAGCCAGGGTGATGTGATGAGGGGCTTGGGTGGTTGAAGGATAGGGCTGAGCGGAGACAAGTCCGACGCAGGGCTGTTGTCTTGATCTGTGAGGCAGTCGTGCGCGAAACAAAGCAGCAACGACACGCCACGTGGAAAGGACAAGGTGTTGGGGAGTAAGAGAAATATTCTGGAAGCAATTATGGAATGCGAAGTTGGTCCGCCACAGGCCCCAGGCCACAGAGGCACAGTCCACGAGCAACCGCACTCTTTGTCACCCAAAGACCGTGGCTCCTGATCCTGGCGGGAGCGACGGGACCAGGGGTGCGGGGATCCAAGGCAGGCGCCGGGAGTCCCTGGCAGCGGTCCTCCGGCGCCTGGGGAAAACGCGAGTCGTCGTAAATCCACCAGCGATCTTTGTCGAACGGGGGGCAGAGAAGGTGGTAGCAAGCTTGTGATAGCCGTGTGACGACGGTGAATTTCGCGAAGCTTGTAAGCGAGGCCGGGGGTTGAGGATTTGACGCCCGTAAGAATGGTACGCCGACCAGGGGGAGTAAGGACCAGGAGAGCGCGGGAAGTTGGGTAAAGATCGGGGAGGGCCACGACGAAAGGAAAAGGGGGGCACGGGGGAGTGAGATCACAGATGTGTCCGTACCTTTGGATGATGAAGGCGGCAACCAATGAATTCCAGGCTCAGACCTTGGATGACGGGCAAGACGAATCGCCTCTCTCGCGGGGAAATGTTGGAGAGAGTCAGAGCAGACAGCAGGACGACTTCTTGTCGTGAGGTCCGTCCACCGCCAGTCGGGGTCACCGCACGGACAGCTTTGGGATGAACGGGGAGGAAGAAAAAAGGAGAAGGGGGTCGAGCTCGGGGGGCGGGATTGAGCGTCGTGGACGGCAAGGGTTCCTATGTAGTAGCACAAGGCAGGGCAGCGGGGTCGGAGCTAGCGTCTATGGAAACCGGTAGCCGCGACGGTCACGGGCACAGGCAGCCCGGGCGATTGAACAGTTGGTGCGACGACGGTGGTGGGATTTAGTCCTGAATTAAAAAAGAAGGTTGATGGAAGCTGCTGCCACGAGGCAACCACGCAGTCTCGACCACACCAGCCCTTTCTCCCAGCTCCGCTGTCAGAATGTGGGGTGGAGGTTCGGGGACAAGGGCTGCTCTTTGGCTCCTTTTCCGGGGGTGGGTTCGGGCATCGGGCATTGGTTGGGTATTTTGGTGGGGAGAGGAGCACGGATCAAGAAGTGGTCCCATCCTGTCTCCTTGGCCTTTTGACTCGGCGAATGGGGGCGACAGGCAAGCGCGGTGGACGAATGCACGTCAAGCCGAATCTGCGCAGCATATTTTCTGCGTGGTGTGACAGCGTCAAAGCGACAAAGAATGGGCAGCAATTGGGCCGATGTTTCTTCGCCTTCACGGAAGCCATCCTGCCGACTCAAACGGCAGCGCTACGTCGGGCGCTAGCCGGCAAACCACGTGGGAGACGGAGATGGCCGGTGTCAGAAAGGGCAGAATTGGGACAAGATCGTCGATTCTTCGATTGCCAAACTAAGTGAAGCAAGCCTCTCGTCGACCAGGCCCGGCCCGCGTAAAAAGGAATAAGACCACCCGCCACATTTCCCATCCTTACCCGTTCCAACGCCAATTTCGGTTACCGCGTCAAGGCGTCCCATGTCCGTCCTGTCAACGGCAGCTCTGTTTCTCTCGTAGCATGATTTGTCATGTTTCTCATTTTTTTGTTTCATTTGTTTTATCCGTAACTACTGACGATAGCTACAGCTTGGGCTGAACCCGTAACCCATAACCCTTTTAAACGTTGGGCAGCGGGGTGAAGCGCAGGTACGGCTTGACAACGCGCATCTGGGGGAACAGCTTGGCGGCCTCCTCACCCTTGACGGCGGGGTGGACGATGACGTCGTCACCGGGCACCCAGTTGATCGGGGTGGTGATCTTGTGCTTGTCGCCGGTCTGCAGGGACTGGATGACGCGCAGGATCTCGGCGCTGTTGCGGCCGGTCGACGCGGGGTACGACAGGATGGTGCGGATCGTCTTCTTGGGGTCGATGAAGAAGACGGAGCGGATGGTGAAGGCGATGCCCTTCTCGTCGACGTTGGTGGTGTCCTGGTAGTCGACCCTGCAGGCTGGTGTTAGTGTACTTCTTTCTTCTTTTGTCTTTCTCGTTGCTGAGGACGAGGTCGTTCTAGAAAACGTACATGTCGTAGAGGTGGGCGACCTTGCGCTCCTTGTCGGCAATGATGGGGAAGTTGACGAGCGAGCCCGTGACCTCGTCAATGTCCTTGATCCAGCCCTCGTGGCTGCCGAGGGTGTTGGCCGAGAGGCCGATCAGCTTGACGCCGCGCTTGGCGAACTCGGGCTCGAGGCGGGCCATCTCGCCGAGCTCGGTGGTGCACACGGGGGTGTAGTCCTCGGGGTGGGAGAAGAGGATGACCCAGTTGTCGCCGATGAACTCGTGGAAGTCGATGGGGCCCTTGGTGGTGTCGGCCTGGAAGTTGGGGGCAATGCTGCCGAGGCGGAGGCTGTCGAGGGGAGGGAGTGTTAGATCAACCAGAAACAGTCCATGGCAGCAGATTCCGTGGGGGGAGAGGATGAGGGGTTCACATACGGTGCTTGACGCTCAGCCATTTTGTTGGTGTTTGTGGGGTACCTTGAACTTGGTCGTAGACGAGAAGAAAACAAGAGGCAGTCAACGGCTCTGTGTTGCTGGGAACGAAAAGTCGGGGATGGATGAAAGCAGAGAGTATATTTTCTGAGCTCGGGGAGGGGCAGCGGAGAGCTGTTGGGTATTTATTCAGAGCTCCCCCCCTCCCTCGCCGATCCCTGGACCAGGCCCCGAAGCTGTTCCCACCTCCATCCAGTTAGTCACGACCCCCGCTGCGAACATGCCACGCCTCTCTGGATTATTAAAAAGTGCCTTTCACAGCTTGGCTCTCTCCGATTTTCTCCTTTGCACAATGGCTGTCAGCCGCTGGCTCCACCGTCTCCGAGCTCCCAATGCGGTGGTGCTCGACGTTTTCGGTGCTGCGGCGGGCAGTCGACGCGGGGCAACCGACCCCTCCATCGGCTCGACGTGGGGATGTCGCTGCCCCTCAGTTGTCTGGAAGGGGATTGGCGTCGCATTGCGCGATCAATGACGTGCGCCATTGGTCAGTTCTCAGGACTCGCCATCGTGTCATTTGGCGCCTGTTGTCGCAAGCAAAGGCATCCAGTGGGGGTGATTATTGATTCACGCCTTGCAACTCGCAGCTCGCAGCTTTGCACGACCAGGAGCCATCGTGGTGGTATCCTAGAGCAAGGCCGATGACGGGAGTGATGCTCTCACTGTGGCACTTGCGCGCTAAGTTGGCGCTGTCCCCATCGCTAGTGGAGATGGTTGGTGGGCTTCAGCCATTCGACGCAAACCGGAGTGAGAACCTTGATGGTTGCTCCAAAGACACCATTGCACGATACCCAAGGGTTCAAGCGAAGTTGAGTTGCAAACACATCTCCAGTCTTTCCATGGCTCAGTTTTGGAAAATCCCAAGGCGTATCTATTATCTACAGAGCGCCATCCACAATACGCCCCTCATTGGTTCCATCCCTTCCCCCGCTGGTCGAGTATAACCTCAAGCCAATACAGAAGTACCTATCTCCATCGAAGCCCTCGGAATGCGACATGGCAACATAACCTTGCAGGCGTTGACATACTCATATTCGCCAGGAGCCAAAACCCCAAGATATTGCTTGCTCACACGGAGAGGATGAAGAGACGTTGACCCGGCAAAATTCGCCCAAACCAACAGCCAGGGGCGGGAGAGTTACTACCAACTGCATCCCTTCCCAGAGAAAGCCACGTGGGTTTAGATTGGTTGGTGCACGTCGTCCTGGGAACACATCGCGCGGAAGATTCCGAGTTCGAAACGGTAGAAATAACGACACGCCCGGGATTCGGATGAGAGAAACTCGATGCTCACTAACCATAATCCAGCGACTATATACATATGTACAGACAAACAAAAGGTATCGGCGTCATTAGGGTATCCCAAGGTCCATGCTCATGCCAAGGCCAAAGCAAGGGAGCACATAAGGAGGAAGGGCAGAAAATAGGAGGCTGTAAACAACCCACCAACGGAGCCAGGAAGAAGGGGGAAGGTCAACACCATCCGTTACAACTTGACCCGCCCGCCCTGCAGAGCCTTCCAATCCGCAGCCCCAAACGGTACATAGGTATCCCCCTTCAGCCAAAACACCTCATCGTCGCCCGTCTTGCCCGGCTCGACACCCTCATTCCGCAAGCTCGTCTTCTGCTGCTTGTTCGTGCCCGTCATCTGCATCCCAGCCCCCCTGACCACCCGCAAGAACAGCGGCAGCGCATACCTGGGCAAGCCCCTCCTCACATGGCCAGCCAAACTCTTCAGCGTCGCCTCCACCGGCACACCCCCCGCAACCTCCCCCTTAAACACCAGCGCCGCACACCCAGCACGGCCCTCATGACTCGGCAACTCAACACCATACACATTCACCTCCTGCACGGCCTCATGCAGCCCCACCACCTCCGCAACCTCAGCAGTCGACACGTTCTCGCTCTTCCAGCGGAACGTGTCGCCAATCCGGTCGTTGAAAAACACCCTATTCTCCTCGTCCCAGCGCACGACATCGCCCGTGCGGAACCACGCGTCGCCCTTGGCCAGCACGTCGCGCATGATCTTCTTGTCCGTCGCGTCGCTGTCGCGGTAGTACCCCTGGAAGCGCTTCTCGACGTCCTGCGGCGGGAGGCGGAACAGCAGCTCGCCGGGGGAGCCCGTGGCGGTGCGGGTGCAGAAGCCGGTCTTGGGGTCGCGCCGGGGGAGTTCGGTTTCGTGGTCGATCTCGACGATAGCCACTGAGCGGCCCATGATGAGGTTGTAGAGTGTGCCGCTGCGGCCGATGGCGCCGAGGCTGTAGTCGTTGCGGCTTGTGTTGAACATGGCGAGGCTCCCTTCGGTGGAGCCGTAGAACTCGGCGATGGTTTCGATGTTGAAGCGGGTTTTGAAGCGGTTCCATACGTCTGGGCGGAGGCCGTTGCCGAAGGCCAGGCGGACCTTGTGCGCGCGGTCGAGGTCTGCGCCTGTGGCTGGGTCGATGCGTGGTGGTGCCGAGAGGAGGTAGCGGCATGTTTCGCCGACGTATTGGATCATGGTGGCGCCGTGCTTGCGCACGTCGTCCCAGAAGCCGCTGGTCGAGAACTTGCGGCTCATGGCGAGGGTGGCGCCGGCGGCGAGGACGTTGGAGAAGCCTAGCAGCATCGCTGTGCTGTGGTAGAGGGGCATCGCCTAGAGGGCTTTTGTCAGATTCGGTAGGTTTACATGTGGCCAGGTAACCCTCCACCTCCCCATCTCATCTGACACACAGAAGCATTTCTCTGGACATGGTTGTTGACTCACGGTATAAAACACGTCGTTCTTGCCGACCCCGACCCAACGACAGGAAAACCCGCCCACCACGGCTATTTTGTCCCACGACACTATCGCGGCCTTTGGCAGCCCCGTGGTTCCGCTCGTGTAGATAAGAAGAGCCATGTCCTTGCCCTCTGAGCCCTGGCGGACGTCGTCTGGAGGCCGGATAGGCTGGTGCGAGAGCATCTCCAGCTCAAGCTCCGGCGTCACCACCTCAAAATTGGACTCGCTCAGTTCCGATCGCACATCGTCCCCGACGTTTCCGGAAATGGTGGGATCGACGAGCACCAGGCGCGCCGTTGCCTTCCTAACGCAGTGCGCGAGAGGCTTACTGGTGAGGTTGTAGTTGATCAGCGCGGGCACGGCGCCCAGCGCCCAGAGTCCGAAGAGCAGGAAGACAAAGGTATCGGTGTTCTGGAAGTCCAGCGCCACCATCTCGCCCTTCTTGACGCCGCGCCGTTCCTTCAGCCAGGTGGCATAGCGGAGCGCTGTGTCGTAGGTCTGCGCATAGGTGTAGGCCTTGTCTTCGAAGCGCAGGAAGACGCGGTCCGCGGAGGACTTGGCGGTGGCGAGGTCCTCGAGCCGGTAGAAGAGGTTGAGCCGCCCGCGTTTTGTCCGCCAGCCTGCTGTGATGGTGCTTGGGACGATAGAAGAGAGCAGGCTGAGATCGTAGTATAGCTGGGTTTTGGCATTCACATATGCCGCTGCCGCGGCCAGGGCCGGGACGGCAACGGGAAGAGGCACGGGAACTGGTTTGTGATGTTAGTTAAGTTCCATGGTTGGAGAGGCCACCGATCGGTTGGTTCTGGTTCCTGGATGATATCTTTGCCCGGTTTGGACCCAGGTACTTACGGGCAACCATGTCGAGTACGAGTCTAGACCGTGGGGCCGATTTTGAGATGGTTGTTTTTTGCCAAGAATTTGAGAGGAATGTACGAGGTTCGTCCGCGACCTTTCAGTTCGGCCTACATGCAAGATGACTGCGAGAGCGATAAACTATGATGAGACTGAAACGGAGATCTCGGAAAGGGACAGCGAGGTCTCCAGCCTGCGCAATGTGTTCCTGGAGTCGAGCCGCGGCAGTACCTGGCATTTATCTGGAGACATCCCAGGGCAACCCCGCGAGAGACACCACTGGGCAGGGATCAGGAATGGGGACGACGCTAACGAAGGTTCCGAATCTGGGCAATGGAAGCGCGAATGGGACAGGGCTGGCAGGATGAAGAAATGAGAAGTGCGTTTCCCCGTCAGGATCGCGGGCAATATAATCCTGATATACTCGGTACACTCTCCGTAGAGGCCGCAATACTGGCCCTCCCCTCTCCCAACAAGCGGACTGTCATGGTGAATTGCAAGGCGCATCACAGGTCGTGCAAGCTGGCCTGGGATCATATGGGCATGGTATGGTGCCTCGGCTCGGTGCATCGAGGCTGCTCGCCAAGCGGGCCTGAGGTGCTTGGTAAACTAACCAGATCCATCGATGGCCAGTCGCGATCAACACCCGCTGGGGCAGGAAGAAACGATGGATGTCGGTTCCGGCTGGCAGCAGCTTCAAGATGGGGCCCCGCAACACATGGACAGTTTGGAGGTCAAGAGGTCGATTGGCTTGATTGGTGACAGCAAGCAGCCTTTTGCCCACAGCGCAGCATGGTTGCAGTTGTGCTCTTTGCAGTGTGCGACGGGTGTGTTCGTTTCCGAATACGCGGTCGCTGGGCAGAAATGGCGGGGAGTTTCAAAGTCAAAAGGTGAGCAAGTGTTCTTCGTCTTGCGAGGTGCCAACGGTCGCCTGTTTTTCTGCAAAGTCGTCCGACCTTGGAGAGTGCGGCTCCGCTTGGTAAAAGGTGATAAAAAGGGGGAGCCGACGGGACATGCAGCTCACTGCAGCTCCCGCCGGAGCACAGCACCGGTCTCGTCTCGAGTCGCTGACCGTAGGAATGGGACGGATCTGACAGGGGATGTCGCCATGTGTGCCCTGGCCTCAGGCGGGAGGCGATTAGACCGTGCGCAGTACAGTGCAACACCGTACCGTTGAAGAGATTACTCCACATGTTGCGCTAATCCCGCCTTGGCAAGTTGCACACCGGCTTGTGCATCCGAGCCAGTTCCCAGCCAGGGGCAGCCAAACGGGAAGCGTGTCTGCGTGTCCAGCAGCGCGACACAGATATCCAGAAAATCGATGGACGGGGCAATTCTCCTGCCGCCGCCATGACGTCTCAACAACTACCCGGTAACGGCGATGGCAATGGGAATCCCCAATCTTCGGCGAGCATACCACAAGCGGCGACAGTGACAGCCACCGACGACACCAAAGCCGAAAAGCTGCCGCCGCCGGAAAAGGCGTCCGACGTGCGGCGACGCAGCTACATCATCCTCTCGTTCTGGCTGATTGTGCTTTGTCTCGGCTTGCCGATATGGTGGAAGACAACCACCATCTACCGGGCCGATCTGCCCGTGCAGGAGATGCTCGACTGGGCTGATGGCAAGGTATGCGATCAACCTCCTGCTGTCCCTTCTCTTCGTTGGCTTCGTTGGCGTCGTTGGCTGCTGGATGCTGACAGAGTGCTGCCAGGCGTGTCGTCCCGTCTTTCCCCTGCGCATCTCCATCCAGCCCAACATGCTCCAAGACCAAGAGGCCCAGAACCTCCTCCGACTTACCCAGCATGCTCTCGACGACCTCAACGATTTTTCTGGCCACCACCTGCGGCTTCAGCTCGCCCCGCCGGTTGGAACCGAGAATCAGGACCGCGACAGTGTGCTCACCATCCGTCTCCTCCCCGGCGACTCGACGACGGCAACCTTTGACCCGTATGAGCCGGTTCTCGACGTTACATACCCGCCGAATGCCATCCCGTCTCCGACCTCGTCCTCGTCGTCGCTCGCGACTTATATCGCCGGCCAGCTGCGGTCGGCCTTCGCCGAGGAGCAGGCCACCATCTCATACCTCTTGTCGACCAACTCGATCCCTTCGGACCACCGTCCGCAGGGGCTCTCACCGGACGTTGCCGAGACTCTTTCGAAGCGCACTACGAGGGCGCTGAAGTATGCGCCAACGTACCATCTCACATTCTCCCTGTTCACAAGCGGGCCGCTGCCGAGCAGCTGGGATATTGAGGGGGCGATCGCCGAGTACATGAAGCCCGTGCTCGACGTGCTCGCGCCGATCCACAACTTCACCATCGATACGCAGGTGCAGCTGTATGCGACGCCTGGCGTCCAGAATCAGGTCCTGAACAAGGAGGACCTCTCGTCCTTCATCAACGCCGCCGAATGGCCGCTGTCGCCGTCGATCGGCGGCGCGCCTACCATCAACTTCATCGTCTTTGTCGGAAACCAAACGATTGCCGCGCCGCCACAAAACCCCGAAGAGGGCGACATCACCACATCAGCATCCCACTCCTGGCTGATCCCACAATGGGGCACCGTATACCTGCTCTCCCTCCCCCACGACACAGCCCACGTATCCTCCGAGGCCCTGAAACAGCCCCTCCTAACCTTCACGTCCCACCTTCTCTCCTTCACGGGAGCGCCCCAGTCAGGCTCCCTCCCACTGCGCCTGTCGACCCTGGCGCGCATCCGCTCCGCCGACCTGCTGCTGCGCGCCTCCTCAACCCTCGGGTCCCTCGCACGGCTCGCCCTCGCCCTGCCGTCGATCTCGATCCCCAGCAGCGTGGCGGACGGCGTGTCCAAGACGATTCGGCACCTGCGCCTGGCCTGCGAGACGCTGGGCGGTCCGGAGGGGCTCGCGCACGCGCGGATTGCGGAGGCCGAGGCGGAGCGGGCGTTCTTTGAGAAGAGCATGGTTGGGCAGTTGTATTTCCCCGATGAGCACAAGATTGCGGTGTATCTGCCGTTGTTGGGGCCCGTGGCGGTGCCGTTGGTGATGGGGCTGCTGAACGAGCTTAAGGCGTGGAGGAAGCGGAGGCGGGAGGCGGCTGAGGCGGCTGCGAAGAAGAAGGAGTAGGAAACGGCTGGAAGGCTAGGCTAGGCGTTGGGGCGGGCTCATGGCTTTTGTGATCATAGCGCTATACACATGATAACTAATTCTTACATCCGAAATGGAATGGAGCGTTTGCTTCGAGGGAGTGAGGAGTTGAGGTCGAAGGAGATGCCGTTGTCATTAAGCCTGGCCATCTCTGTCCTGCTGGGTCTTCCCAGATAATCCTGTAACGCGCCAAGGATCGCATCAACTAGCGGGTTTAGCTCAGTTGGGAGAGCGTCAGACTGAAGTCAAACTTCGGGAAGTCAATCTGAAGGTCGTGTGTTCGATCCACACAAACCGCACACCTAATCTTTTGCATCGATCTCATCCTTTTTGTCACCACTTTTGCGCCTGTCAACCGACATCGAATGTGCACGCACACTGACAACTTCCGTCCTCGTCACCCTTGGCCAGCCCGACGGGATCGATGCCTTGTCCAACAAACAACTGACAACTTCAAGAAATCCAAATAGATATTAATTAGATTAGAACCTATCCACAGCCTAACTGGTTTGTCTTCTCACTTGTCTCTCACCACCGCCGCCTCCTGATCCTCACGGGCAGCTTGCGGTCTGGGCCCATGGCGCCCGTTGCGAACATCTTGGGGTCCGGTTTCGCCTGCTGTGCCGAAACAGGGTCGACCAGCTCGATCTCAAACTCGCGCATAATGATAGCCACGGCCGTCAGCATCTCCTGCTTGGCCAGGTGCCGCCCCGGACAGATCCTGCTGCCGCCGCCATAGGGGTAAAAGTGGCCCTGCATCGCGGGGCTGTGGCCGACGGGCTTCGCCGTCCTGTCGTCGTCGACCGCTCGGTCCGCCTTCTTGGGAGCTGACCGATAGACGGCCTCGTCGGGCTTGCGGACAGGTCCGCTGGCGGGGTCGTCGGGATACTCGAGGAAGCGCTCGGCCCAGTACGTGTCGACCGGGTGCTCTGGTTTGCCGTCGGGGAGAATGCGGCCGGTGTTCCAGAACTTGGTGTCGCGGGCGCCGAACCAGGCGATGGACATCATCAGCGTCTCGCGTGGCATCTTCCAGCCGCACAGCCTGAAGTCGTCGACCACCGGGTTGCGCGCCGACGAGGTGGCAACGCAGAACCGCAGCGCCTCCAGGTAGACGCCGTTCAGCAGCGGCTTGCTGCACAGCGCGGCCACGTCGAACTCGCCCTTGGCCTCGTCGTAGCACTCGACGATCTCCGACATGACGCGCTCCGTCAAGTTCTGCGAGAGCAGGATGTTGAGCAGCACCCACAGCGTGGAGGGGATCGCGTTGGCGTTTGACGCCCAGACGAAGCCGAGATCCTGGCTGTTGCACCCGTCGATCGAAAACCCGGCCTTGTCGAACATCTCAGCGCGGGCGCGCATCAGCCGCGCGCCCCAGATAGGCTCATACTCGACGCCCTGCAGCGCGGGATCGCGGTAGTCGAGCTGCTCCCGCGCATGCATATACCACTTCTTCATATCAGCCAACAACCTATCCCGCGCGGCATACGCCCCCGGCGCCATCCACCTCGGCGTCCTCCGCAGGTACGTCAAGACATGCCTGTCAAACTCCCAAAAATCCCGCCCAAAGTCCGGACACAACTCAAAAAACCTCTCCCCGAGCAACGCCGCCGTCGCAGCACGAAACATCCCCTCCTTCAAAAACCCATACAAATCCCCCACCTCCCTCCACTCCTCCCCCCCCTCCCACTTCCCAACCCACTCCCCATACCCCGCCACAAACCTCCCCATAACCCCCTCCAACGCCTCCCCCCCAAGCAGCGCATTCAAATCCCGATGCTGGTTATAAAACACCCTCTCCCCCTTCCCCAACCCCTCCCACCCCTCCAACGGCTTCGCCCCGTCCCCGGACCCATCCCGCTCAAAGACCGCCAAGTCCTGCGGCTTCATGCCAAACTGGTCGCGCATGGCCACAATAATAATCGGCTTCATGCTCAGGTCGCGCGCGGCGCGGAACATGGCCTGCACGGGCGCGCCGTGCGGGACGTAGGTGATGCTGTTGGCGCGGGAGGGGCCGAGCTGGATGTAGAAGGGGGTTGCGGAGGGGTGGAAGCGGGCGAGGGTTTTGGAGAGGAAGCCTTCTGTGTCGTAGGCGAAGGGGAAGATGTTGCCGAGGAGGGGGATGGTGTAGGGGATTGGTGGGGGGTGGGATTTGGACGGGGAGGTTTGGAGGTGGTGCGAGCGGAGGGTCGTGAGGGTGTAGGTTAGGAGGAGGGGGAGGAGGAGCAGGAGGAGGGTTGTCAGCGCTGTGGTGAGGTTGGGGTTGGTGGTGCACCATGATGGCAGGTGGGGAATACCCCATGATGGCAGAGAGCCTGAGAGGGGCGCCTCCGATGCCATGATGCCTGGCTTTGGTGGTCCAGATCACGGGCGCGTTTCGGGGTTTGTCGGTGGGAAATGTCAATTTTTCGTGAGTTGACGAGCTGGTCAGGAGCTGAAAGATAACGTCAAGCTTTTGAACGATTGAGCTGTGCCGCAGCCGCAGGCAGACGCCAATCTTTGTGGCACAGGCACCCCAGGAAATTATTAACCTTGTTAGTGAGCTGTCGCGAGTTAATTGGCCCCCAACCGTGGAGCAGTCAGCCTCCGCGCGTGTTGCTTGTGTCAAAAGTTTAGATTTTCCAGAGGTAATAGAAGTTCTGGAAGGATCATGATGTTAACAATCACCCTAATCCCACTTTGGCATGCAGCCATGCCTTTATTCTTCAACGATGTCTTGAGTTCTACCTCTGCAAGCTTAAGGTAGACAAACCCTGCAAAGATACTTGGATGCATCCAAGACCCGTTTTGATGCTCAACTGAGCACAATGCCCACGCGCCCCCGGAAAAGTTGCAAGGTCCTCCGAGACACTGGCGCTGGCGGGCAACCATCCCCTGTTGACAAACACAAAACCTGAGCAACGACTGGCCTCGCACATCAACTCGAGAACTCTTAACACTCGACGAAGCTGGTGCAACTTGGGTATTACAAAAGCAAAACAAACAAAAACCGAGCAACAACAGATCGTTCCGCAACCCGTCCATAATGAGGGCCCTCCCATGTCCACACCAATTGGACACTGATGCGAACGGATATCGTGAACGTCGAGAAGAGAACATCCTCAACAAAGAGTCGATGCAGTTCTTGCTGTTGCTCGGTTGGGTGGCAAACTGGAGTGTATGAGTTATCCGGTGAGCCGGAGTCCCCCAAAGTCATGGGTCACCGTACATACCTTCACATGGGTAAGAAACACCTGCTGCAACATTGCAGCGGAGTTCCAGATAACTCTCATCCTCCATCCTCCGACTTCCAGTCACAGCACTGCTTGTCGTCCTTCCATGGCCATGATGCAATGTGAGACAACTTCAACGGTCCAAAGTATGCCAGTGCCGTTCTGGAGTTTCGAGGTCCGAGACTCGTACGTTGTTGTCCGAAACAGAGTAGACGTTGTCCGAAACAGACTCGATCGTCCTTGCCTGGTGAAGCTGTGGCTCGTCCTAAAACACGCAATCCAACACGCAAGCCACCACCACATCAACAAGGCCCCCCTCAAAGTTTGACGCCGCCCGAAGCAGGCTCATCGCCGCCGCCAAAGACAGAGCGGACAGGCTTGCTGAGGATAACATAGTCCGGGGAGAACATCTTGCCGTACCGCAGCTTCCTGGGCGCGGGCGAGATGTCGTCCTGCACAAAGCCGAGTCTGTGGTAGAACTTCAGGCCCCGTTTGTTCGAGAGGAAGCAGGTCAGCATGACCTTGGTGATGGGCGGCAGGTTGGCGGCGACAATGGAGTGGAAGCTCATAAGCAGTGCGCCCAGGCCGGTTCTGGATTCACAAAAGATTAGTTGGCTGTTTTGTGTGTAACAGAAATGATAACATGAGAGGATGTCAGGGTATACATACCCCTGGAGCTCGGCATCGAGATGGATCTCGTAGCAGTAAACGACGGGCTGGCCCTCCTCGTAGGTCGGCATGAGCGAGGTGAAGCCGTGAATGGTTTTGGACTCTTTATCCTTGACCAGGACGTAGCGCAGCTCGGGCGACCGCATCTCCTTAAGCTTTGCGGTCGGCTTCCATTTGGCGGCCGAATTTTCGTAGTCCTTCCGGCTCGTCTGCTCGATCAGACGGAAGCAGGCCATGAGTTCGTCATTGGGCAGAGCTGTAGCTTGCACGAGGCTGATAGTGTACTCTGTGCTGGTGTGCGGATGGGTCCAGTCGTTTACCCAGATGGTTTCATCGAGACTGACATTTGCGTTAGCTTATGTTGTGAGTTGAAGATGCGTTGGTTTGGTCTTTTTTTCCTTCCTTTCTATTCCTTCCTTCAAACAGAAAGAAGAAGAGGAAAAGGAAAGAACATAGAACAAGAAACCCATAAAAATGAAATGAATTAAAAAGACAGCGATGAAAGAGGCAGTGAGACTCACCCTGGCTTCAAGTAGTCGGTGATGAAGGCATCATCACTCTTGGAGTTTGCTAGGTCCAGCGGGCTGGTAGGGGCCCGTCTACGCTTCTTGAGTGACATTGTCGGTGATGTTGAGAATTGAGAGGTTGAGAACGCGGTGAGGTCTGGACGCGTCGCGTGTTGGAGGCTTAGAGTTGAGTTCTCGGTGTTAGTCGGTTGGTTCCTGAATTGGGGATCACGGTCGCACGCGACTTAGCAGGCCAAGCAAGCAGTGCCCTGTGAATTCACAGAAGTGAAAATTCAGAGTTTGTAAAAGCAAATGAAGATGTACGCACCTTGTGGTTCCAGATATTTCTTAATTCTGAGCTGGTTGCCTCTTGGAGGAGCTCAAGGGCACATCCAAACTACCAAACTCAAGAATTAAAGATGTATCGGGTTGCAGGGTCGCCGCCGAGAGCAATTGTAGGGTCGCCGAGATCAACAGGGGTCGAGCAATAGAAAGGTGGGGCCGCTAAGCATGACGTCTGGGCGTCTCGCAGCTGCAACCGCGTTCTTGCCAGCCGAGATTTTGATTTCTCGGCTTTGAGCATCGCCTACACATCCTCCCTCGGCGCTCAACAGCCAACCCAATGGGTACTGTGGAATCTGTGCCATTTTCTTTACAATAATTACATCAATTTTTCATATTTACACCTAATTGATGCGCTCTTTTGCGGGCCCCTGGCGGTCCCTTCGCACATATGCGACAGCTGGACGCCCCAAATCTCGACTCGGCCCGGCGCTGAGCCTAGAGCATGTAAGTCGGCTCCTGCAACGAAACCAAGGCTCTTCTTTTGACCTCCCCTTGCAGTTCATCCAAAGAACACGGGTTCTCTCATTCTACCGATCTGTCCTCCGCAGGACGCGTAGGATCTCAGACCCCCAAACCCGGGCCGAGACTCGGAAGCACGTTCGCGACGAGATTGAGAGGCACCGCGGCGTCACAGATATTGTTGGTCCACTGCCAGTCCTTTGGTTCATTATTCCAGCCGCTGACTCTCACAAGGGCCACATTCGATACCTCCTGTCCACGGGCAAGACTGAATGGGATGCCATGGGGAGGTATATTGACGGGTTGTAAACTCAAGACAAAAGTACCAGCCGGCTTCGAGCAGGGCCGTTGCACTGACATTTACGGTTCCATGGGTGCCATGGTGTTCCACGATTACTGTGGCCGTGTTTGTGCGCAGCTTCCAGCTTCCTGAAGGTGTATTATCATCGCATCGTTGCTAGATGAGCCGAGTGTTTGACCACAATGCCCCAACCGTCCCACAAGCCGGTCCTGCCCATACCTCCCCGTATACGCCCTATCATACACAAAAACGCCTTCTATTGGTATCAGAACATCTCTTCGCCTGCGAACCCGTCACCGTCTACCCCTGGCGCTGCTTGTGCCTCGGGTTGGCCGGGCAAATAACGTAGAGATAGCCATTGTGGCGCTTGTTCGCCTTCCGCCGGACGACCTGCACAAGAAGTTTAAGTCAGCCAAAGCCAGCAGGGCAAAACCACCAGGCTGTTCCACGCTCTTTCTTACCTTGCAATGCTCGCACCGCTTCTTGATGGAGCTGCGGACCTTCATGCCCCTCGTCTGCACCTTCTGGAACACCGCCACGCCGCTCTGAACCGCCGGGGCAGCAACGCCCGCCGTGAGAGCCGTCCTGCTCGTGGCCAAGACAGCCTGGGACAGGCACCGGGTTTGGACCGCCGGGAGGGTTGCGGGCCGGGCCGCGAGGGAAAGGGCGCGCATCGACGACGCGAGGGACTTGGTAGCCGATGTGGCCGACCGCGCGGTCTGTGACAGAATCGGTAGGCTCGCCATGGTTGTGTGTGTGTGGGTGTGCGGAGGGAGGGCGGACGGGGTGTCGCTGGCGGGTTGAGAGTCTCGCTGTTCGTCGTCGTCGGGGATCGGCAGGAATTGAACATTGAGCGCCGGACGGAGGGTCGCACAGAGCCTCGATTTCTTGGCGCAGTCACGTGTGCTCTCTGAAAACCTGACCATGCTGACGCGACCCTAACCCCCGTGTTCCTTAACAACCACACGGCGAAGGGAGCAGAAAGCTGCAGTGACACCTGCCCTGACCACCGACAGCCAACAATGGACGTCCCCATGGACTCACTTTGGGGAAGTCCGAATGGGCAATCCCCGTCTTAAGTGCGAGGAGATGCCACCGTGAAAACCACCTCACCCTCTGTGCGACGGAACTTCCATCCAGACTTCCGTCTTCGCACTCAACCTTCACAACTGACCTCACATCATCTCAAACCCCACCAAACCCGCCATCCCTCAAGCATTCCACACCACCCACCCACCAGCAGCAAACACCATTTCACACAATGCCCCCAACACCCCCCCTCCTCCCCCTAGAAGAACATTTCTTCACCACCCCCCTCCCGGCCCCCCTCGCAGCCCTCTACACGGAGCAACTAACCCACGTCCCCAACCTCCTCGCCAAGCTCACCGACCTCGGCCCCCTCCGCAGACAGGACATGCTCGCGGGCGGCATCGCCCTGCAAGTAATCAGCCACGCGCCCGGCCTGGGCGAGCACGGCGGTGCTGCGGCGTGCCGCGCCGCTAATGACCAGCTTGCGGGTGCTATTCGGGAGGAGGATGATCGTGCCGGCGGGCAGGGGCAGGGTATGTTTGCGGGGTTCGCGGCGGTGGATATGGCTGATCCGGGCGAGGCGGCGGGGGAGTTGAGGCGGGCGGTGCGGGAGCTGGGGTTGGTGGGTGTTATGGTGGATTGTCGGTGCCGCGGGGGAGGGTTTTATGATGGGGAGGAGTATGGAGTGTGGTGGGCGGCTGTGGAGGAGTTGGGGGTGCCTGTGTATCTGCATCCGACGTGGGTTTCCGGGGAGGAGATGGCGGGGAGGTGGGAGGGGAATTTTTCTGGTGCTGCTGCGCGAAGCATGGCGTCGAGCGGGTTGGGGTGGCATTGCGAGACGGCGGTGCATGTGTTGAGGTTGTTTGCTTCGGGGTTGTTTGACAGACGGCCGGGGATCAAGATTGTGATTGGGCATATGGGGGAGATGATTCCGTTTATGCTCGAGAGGATCAAGGTGTTAAGTCGGAGGTGGGGCACGTTTGAGAGAGACTTTGGCACCGTGTACGACGAGAACATCTGGATCACGACGAGCGGCGTGTGGAGTCTGGACCCGATGCGGTGTATCCTGGCAAACACCAGGTTGGATCACATCTTGTACAGCGTTGACTACCCGTTTCAGACGAACGAGGCTGGCCTGGCGTGGTTTCGGTCGCTGGAGAAGAGCGGGCTCGTTGACGAGGAGCAGCTGAAGGCTATCGCGCACGGGAATGCCGAGAAGCTTCTCGGTATCAAGTTGCCGGACAGAGGGGTGTGAGCCGATGGGCTGCTTCAGGCTTATAAAGACCTTTTCGGCCGTCTGAATGGGCCCGGTAGAAAACAGAACGGCCAAACTTGCGAATGAAGTTGAGTTCTGGGACAGGTCCCTTCTCCAGAGTCCCGAATCTCAACTTACAGCTTTGTCAGTCAGTTTTTGAAGTCAGTGGATGAACAATGGAACAAACGGATACTCGCATTATTATCATTATTATCCCATGCGTTTTGGGGGCAGGAAACGGGAGTGGAAACGAACACACTAACACCTCTGCTTTATCCACACCTTACCTCACTTTATTCCTTATAATTCTCGACATTAAGCAGGAGGGACAAAATTAAAGCAGAGTATCTCGGCAATGCAATAGGATCCAACAGTGGAATTGAGAAAAAAGTAAGTGTTACTCCTCCGGGAAGGCTCGAACTTCCAACCTCCTGATTAACAGTCAGACGCGCTAGCCAATTGCGCCACAGAGGATTAACCTTGAATATCCGCATGGCTAGTGGGCCTTAACAGTCACCAGCTGGAACCGGACCTGGGGTTCGAGTTGTTTTTCAGCAACTGTTGAATCTGTTGATGAGCGGATTTCACAAGGCCTTGGTCATATTCAGAGAGTAAACAGTACATGAAGAAGGGCAAATCGCAAGGTATATTGATACTTGAAACGCAGAGTCACAACACACATGTTTCCCACTAACAGAAGCACCGCTCACCCCTAACTTCAACTTCACAACCCCTTCGCGCGATCCTCCTTGATGAGATCCGCCGCCCTCTCCGCCACAGCATACACAACACTCTGGATATTCCCAACCGGCTCAATCGGGAACACGCTAGCATCCACAACGCGCAGCCTCCTCGTACCATACACCCGCAGCCGCTCATCAACCACACCACCCTGTTCCCGCGGCCGCATCGCGCAGCTGCCAGAGACGTGGAACACCGAGATCTGGCGCTGGCGCACAATCTCGCGCGCCGCCTCGAGATCATTGTCCGCGCGGATCTCAGGCAGCCGCTTGCCGCCCTGCTTGAGCACGCTGCCGAATCCGGACTCGGAGGTCGCCGGGTCGACGAGGCGCTCGACAAACTGCACGCCGCGCGCGAGCAGCTCCAGGTCGAGCGGGTTGGAGTTGTACTTGGGGTCCCAGAGCGGCGCGGCCTTCACGTCGGAGCTGGTGATGTGCACGCTGCCGCGCGAGAAGGGCTGGTTGAGGATGGTCATGACCGTGATGTAGTTCTCCGGGAGGACGGGGGTGATGTAGTGCGCCATGCTGGTGGGGCGGTCGGGGATGCAGATTTGGCTGGGGAAGAGGATGTATTGGAAGGTGGCTTCCTTGGGAGACTCGACGAGGTTGCGGACGACGCGGGCTTCCGGGGTGGTGAGGGTGGATTCGTGCTGGGAGAAGAGGGTTTTGGTTGACTCGGTCGTGGCAACACCCGTGCCGTCGACAAGAGGTGTGTAGGCGACGCTGATGACGCTTTGGCCGAGAGGACCGGCGCCGCCTGACTGGTACATCCCGACGAGGGCTTGGACGATGTTGGCGTCGCGGAGGACGTCGCCTGACGGCACGCCTTCTGCGACCTCAAAGCTCTGGCAGACAATGGGGTGGTCCTGCAGGTGCTCGCCAACGTTGGCGTTCTCAACAACCACAGGAATATTGTGCTTCTCCAGCAGGTCGCGGCCGCCCACGCCAGAAAGCTCCAGAATCTGGGGCGTCTGCAGCGCGCCCGCTGCAAGAAGGACCTCGCTGCTGGCGGAGACCTGCTTCTTCTGGCCGTCCTTGGTGATGATTTCCACGCCTGTAGCGATGGCATCCTCGCTGCTGGTCGTGTCAAAGAGCACCTTGTTTACCAGGGTCTCGGTCAGGACGACGAGGTTTGGCCTCTTGGCCACCTCGGGCGTGTAGTAGCCAGTGCTAGCGAAACTTCTCGTGTGGGTTGTCGGGTCGATGCTTGCATGGTTCTGGAAGGCGCCCAGCGCGGTGCCATCACGGGGATCGCCTGACACCTCAAGACCGAGGTCGGCGAAGCTCTTCATCCAAGTCTTGTTGGTTACGCTGTAACCTTCGCTGTACGAGACATGGACGGGCCCGTCGCCCTTGGCCAGATCCTCGTTGAGGTAGGTCAAGCCAAGGAGGTCCCGGGCCGACTGGGGTGGTGCGTGGACAGTCCCAAACTTGCGGAAGTAGGGGGCCAGAGCGTCATAATCCCAGTTCGGGTTGCCCAGGGCAGCCCAAGCGTCGATGTTGCCCCTGGACGGATAGGCCATCATCAGGAAGTTGAGACCCGAGCTGCCGCCGAGCATCTTGCCCCGGGCCTGGTTCACACACCGGTTGTTCAGGGTTGGCTAGCTCACAGGTCAGCCATCGGTCGCCGTGTGGGATACTCAAGGCATGAAACTAACCTGAGGAGGGGAGCAGAAGTTCCAGTCGTACTCGTCCTTACCGTACATGGCGGCCACCAGGCCCGGTGTCAGGACCAAGGGGTCCGCAGTGCGGTCGGCACCGGCCTCGATGACGAGAACACGGACATTGCTATCCTCGGTGAGGCGATTGGCAAGAACCAAGCCAGCGGTGCCACCGCCGACGACAATGTAGTCGAACGGCTGGTCGAGGTCGGCAGAAGCCATGATGGAGTCCTGCTAGCGGTGTGATGGGGGAAGAAAAGGGGGTGGGACCGATGGAACAAAACACAAAACAAGTCGGGTAGCTGTCACCGTCGATCTGGTCGGTGAGTTGGTTCAACTCGGGGGGTTGATTGCGGTAGGAGAGTGAGGAGTTCCAAGGTTGCACTCTGGGGCAGGGGCTCGTTTCATGCAATGGAGGAGGGAGTGGTTGGCAAAAGAGGCACGAACTGGTTTATAACTTACCCGACATGAGTCTCTGAACCGACTTCACAAGCAAGCGAGGCGGTCGTCTGTCTCCCATGCTTGCCTCCGCCCTCCCTGTTGGTTGTGAAAGTGTCCAAGAGGGGTTAGTGAGGCATTGCTTCTGTGGTGCCAAAGCTCCACTCAACGTCGCCCTCATCACCCGTGGAGGTACCCTGGTCGATGTTGATCATTGCCATCCGCAGCCGAAGGGCCGGCCGGGATACAGTCTCTACAAAGTACTCCGTACACACTGTTCGGAATACTCAACGCATGTCTGTCGGAACCGGCGACATCTACAGACGAGTCCCCCCACGCCGTCTTCGACCGCCTTGTGTTTGGGGCAACCTGCCACCACCAGTATGAGCCGGTCATCGTCCAGTCCCTTAGTCCGTCGCAGGCTCGCGGGAAGAGATTTTTATCGTCTGGCAAAGAGAAGAATGCGGAAAGCGAGTGCGAAATCACATCCATTTTTTGCTGGAGCCGTGGCAATGGAAATTGGGAAATGGGAAATGCCGTTGAAGAGGACTGACTGAGAGGAGAGAGTGCGGGGCCCGGTGGGAGAGGTCTCCATCACACAGTGGGGTTGCCCAGGAGGCGGTCCAATGGCCAGTCCAATGGCCAGCCGTTGGGCGTGCGTTCCTGTGTGAGAATGGGGTTGTGGATGCAGCAAGTTGCAGGAAGTTGCAGCTCTATGGTTGATTTGGCTCAGTTTGGGGTTCCTGCCAGGCTGCCCGGCTGTGCAGAGTGGGTTGCGCGGGTGGGGTTCCGCACCGCGGCTTCCTTGCCGGTCCCCTCTCCGCCAACTTTTTACCGGCAATATTGAACACGCTATCGAAAACAGTCAAAGTCACAAGAAACGCATCCCCACGCCCGCCGTTTGCTCCACACACCAAACATACCATTCCCGAATTCGCGCAAATGTGCGGGCGGGTCAGCACCCAGCCAATCCCCGGTTCCAGTTCCCCGGTTCCGCTCACGGGTGTCACCCTCGCCTGGCCGTCCCCTTGGAGCCCTGTCTGTGCGATGCAGATCCCCTTCCCGTTTCCTGGTCGTCCCTGGCTGTCCACTGCTCCATCCTCCGTACCTGGCTGTCCCCTTGTGGCTCTTGTGGCTCGTGGAGCTCAACGGTCACCGCGCGTGTGGACCGAACCACAAAAAAGGCGTGCACATTGGACGACAACCCACTCCCCCTGGAGGCCCCTAACCGTCATCGGTGGAGCTTTGTGCCACAGCCCAAAGACGTTGCAGAAGAATGCTACCCGAGGAGCCGAGTTCGAGGCTTTGCTGATCCTCATCCATTGTGCGCATTTTGCGTCCACAGTGTTCGCCGACCACCGTCAACCGCCCATGGCTCAGCATTTGTCCATCCATACCGAGTGTCACCTTACCTCCCACACAGTCCAAGTGGACAACGCACATGTCCAAGTACACTACACGTCCACACCACCCACCCTGCCTTCCAGGTTCACCACCCACCAGAAAACAACCCCTGAGAGCGCGCACAATGGAACCTCGGTTGTGACCCTCTCTTATTGCGATCTGATTAAAAAAAGCACTGGGCCAAGCCAGGGTTGCCGCGATGAAGATTTGCCTGCTTACACTACACGTACACGGTATCGGGAGAACACCACAACCCCTGACGGAAATACAGACTGCTGCGGTAGCGGTGCAGCCCACCATGGAGTCATGGACCGGATCTCTTCGCCTCTCAACTCTAAATCCTAGCTCGCAACACTAACTACTTGGCAGAGAACGCAAATGCTGACACTACAGATTACACTTTACTGTGTATCGTGGAGGGCAATCTTGGTTCTGGCCGTGAGTGACACACGCTACACCACACGAGGCAGTTTATTCCCCCGCTGCTGGCACGATGGGCGGATGCCGTTTTTCTTTTTAGCTTCCTTGGCCACTTGCTGTCACATTTCGCAGCAACTGCTCCGGTGGACCTTGCTCTCTCCCGTCCCTGACTTCCCTGACTCCGTGGAGCACAAGCCGCACAACATCTGGACCACCTCCGCCTCTGTCTGTCTGACCCACTGCCCTCCCCTGTCCCAGGCCGACCCGGTCCCAGGGGTCGCCAGCTCCGAGGGTTCGCTTGGGATCCCCGGGTTCGACCCGGCAGTTTTCTTCGACTGATGGGCGGCGATCTTCACTCTCGTTTCTGTTTCTGTCGTTTCCATTTTGCTGCATGTCCACCCGTCTCCTCTGCGTATATCTTTTCCCTCCGACCTGGACATGTTGACGAACCAATCCAGCCCCTGACTCCATCCCACCACCACGGCACCGCAGCCAAAATCCCCCGCCATATTGTGCCGTAGCACATCGACATCCTCATGGAAATGTGGCATCGCTCCAGATACCGACAGTCCTTGCTTTTGCTCCCGCTCCTGTCCCCCTTGGCGGGCTCCCCCTACGCAGTCATCCCCGGATACAGCACTACATAGGAGACGGCATCCTGCGAGTGCACCTCGATCCTTCTCTCGATCATTTCTGGCACCTCAACTCTCCTTTCACCTCCCATACGTTTACGGGTACATGAGCAACTGCCCCTCGAGTAACTCGACAACGAAAGCAGAAAGGAAAACAAGGGCAACAGGAGCAGAGCAAGCAACAGGGCCATATCAGTCACTCGAGCCACAATGTTCGACTACATCGCGTTTCCCGTGCTGCCCATTGTCAAGATTCATCTCATCATCAACTCCGTCCTCGCATCACTGACCGTACTGACTGTGGGCTCCCGTCTCGTGGCTCGCTTCGTGTCTGGTGCCGGGCTTTGGTGGGATGACTACCTCATCCTGTTTGCCCTGCCTCAGGGCCTGGGCATGTTGATCATCCAGGGGCTATGTGAGTGCTCCAAGTGATTCGAAGGGATCAAGCCTAATCCTAACCTCTTCTTTTAGGGATGCGAATGGGCATCGGGTATGATGTGACCGAGACTCTGCCAAACCTGGAAACCATTCTCAAGATGCTGGTGGCCTACGAGCTCATCTACGCGACCAGCATTGCCACGATCAAGCTCAGCGTCTTGCTCTTCTACCTCCGCGTCTTCGTGAACCGCGGCCTACGTTTGGCCACCAAGGCTGCCCTCGCCTTCGTCATTACGTGGAGCATCGCCAACATCCTCCAAGTCTTCTTGATCTGCCGCCCTTTCGCCAAAACATACAGCCTGACAGTCGATGGCACCTGCGGCGACCAGGTGGCGTCCTTCATTGCCATCGGCGCTTTCAATATCATCACCGACATGATCATCCTGACATTGCCGCTGCCAACCGTCTGGTCATTGAAGATGTCGACGCCGGCCAAGCTGGGTCTGACCGGCGTCTTCCTTGTGGGTTTAGTGTAAGTGCTTGCCGTGGTCTCCCATGTCGGGGACGTCACTAACAACCCCTTTAGTGTCAGCGTCATTGCCATCATCCGCATCGTCACCCTCACCAAGCTTGACCTGCTGAACCTCACGGGAACCATGATCTGGGCCGACTTCTGGTCCGCCACCGAGCCAAACCTGGCAATCCTGTGTGTCAGCCTGCCCATGCTCGGCTCGCTCTGGTCGCGATGCCTTCCGACACGACGTGGCGCATCCAAGCTCGCATATCACTCGTCCGAGAACGGCACCAACGGCAGCGGGTTCAGCAAACTGAAAAACAAGAGCCAGTCCAACCAAATCGCACTGGAGAGCATCTACGCGGCGAACCAAGAGGTGCACTATCAATCCGCCGTCGGCACCGCCGCCACTCCGGAACCTGAGCAAGATCTGTACACGCAGAGAGATAAAGACAGTGGCTCCGATGTTGGCCTGACAGACCAAGAGCCCGGCCGGCAAGAGAATAATGGGGGCATCAGGGTGCAGACGAAGTGGACCATCTCCCACAACTGAGTTTTGTCCAGGTATGGCGATGCAACGACGCATATGTGCCTGCAGATAGCGACTATTTCCTTTGTCTTTTACTATCCCTTTCTTGAAAAACACTACCTTTCCTTTCTACGTTTACATCACAACATCCACCGCACCTTGGTCGGTCACACTCACAGTTTCACTTTTGGAATACGGCTTAAGGGGGCGGGTTGTCTGGATTTTTGATACCAAAGCAGGTTTCGGTCGGTCACGGTTTGGAAAAATAAAACACAGATACACCAGATACCTTCCAGGTTGGCATGTAATGCATATCCAGGATCCTCGCCAGACATCTTTCCCCCCGATTCCACGAACCCCAGCACCGAGGGGAGCTTCGGATTGGTTGTCTCTTGCGTGACCCTGATCTTCCTAAATCGTTCAGATTCTGCAAGAAACCACGCTACTGCCATGCCTCCCCCCTGACGCCCAGATCATGGTGCATGCGAGGCGCGGGGTCCCATCACTGTGGTGGCGTCGCAACCATGCAGACGCCACAATCGCAAAAACCCGCCGACGTCACATTCAAGACAAGCGGACCGTTGATGTCTCGGAAGTGCTGTGCAGCAAACAAGGCCCGAGGAGTTATTCCCAGGAATACACTCCCAATCCGTCGAGATAGAAACCAACAGATCTGTCACTCCCTGCCCTGTTAAGACCAGCCAGCATAAGACGAACATGACTTTGCGCCGACCCGCCTCCCTTTGACGGCCACGTGGAAAGGGGATGACCACAACTTCTCCTCTCTTCCTCCCCAGTTGGATGCCGACATCACAAATCGGATGCCGACCTCACAAGTCAGATCTCACAACTCAGATGTCGACATCATCACAAATCCAGCCTTGATCAACGCCGCCCAAAACCCACCGTGGATCGACACCAGAGGAAACCAACCACCCCTTCCAGAGTCAACTGCCGTGAAGACACCGCCCTCGACCACCACCACCACCTTCCTCCTCATCCTCCTCCATCCTTACCCGCCGCGCCAATCACCAGGCCAACGTGAACCTCCTACCGGTGCATACTCACCATACACTCACAGCCCCCTGACCTGACAGCCCCCCAACCTGACAGGCTGCGGCAACAACCGGCTCTGGAACCGAACGGTGACCGTCTCTGGTACGACGGCCGGGAGGAGATGTTGTTTCTGCAGCCCGACCGACTACGTCGAGATCATCGGCTGGAACTACTGGGGGCGAGTGCCACTACATTTGGGCAGTAGAACCAGACGCAGTGGGTTGGCATGTTGGGGCCATCCAAGGGGCAACACGCCAACCAAGGGGGTAATGCTGCCTGCAACTACGATGGCTTCAGTCTCTTTTGTGGATACAGCTCAGGTGCAGTAGGGGTTGCTGTCCGCCGGCCTTGGTGGTCGTGCGATGGTACAGGTTCGCGACCTCCTTCCGTGACAGCTTCTTGCCGAAACTCGTGAATGTCCACGGTTCCAGCCAGCAGCTTGATGGTAGTGGAGTGTTCGGTTGTAGATGAGCCATGGATGTCGTAGTCAGCCTGGCGAGCTCGAAATTGGAACTGACTGTCGACAAAAAGGTACTTGGTATGTTTGAGTCTCTGTTGTTGATAAACGAGATGTGAGTTTGGTACTTGAGGCTCGTCTGTCTGCGGGATGAAAGGTGCTGCAATCTGTAGATGTGGGCCCTTGCCCCCGCATCACCATCACCGGGCACTCATGCTCATTCTCATCCGGTCCCCTTCCCACAATTTCTCCCTTAAGGTCTTTCACCGTCACCACCATGTCCGGCCCAAGCCTCAACAACGACGCCTACTTCCCCAACCTCCCGCTGCTCCCCCCCGGCTGGGACTGGACCCGCGTCACATCCACACCACCAGCCGAACTCTACGCCCTCCCAGACGCCCAGCAATCCCTCATCCAAACCCACCGCGAAACACGCATCACCCAGTGGCACAACATTCGCAGCGCCGACGACGCGGCCGCGCACCGCCGCTCGCAAATGACTCTGCGAGCCCTGAAGCGCGTCGGGTTGTTTGGGTCGGCACCGGGGACGACCAGCACACCAACACCACCAGAGCCGGCTAATGCGATTGATGTGGTGAAGCCGGCAGCCGGGGAGTATACGGACGAGGAGCTCCAAGACGAGCTCACGGCCGACGAGCTGGCCGTGGTCGAACGGTTCGGCCTGCCGCGCGAGCAGGTTGGCACGCCGCTGTTTGAGATTGCTGAGGTTATGCACCGCCAGGGGTGTGGGTACTGGGGTTTCGTGGCATTTCCTGTCTACGGGTACGGAGCCGCTGCGCCGCGGTGGGACGAGTTCATGGGGCGGTGGCATGGGATGATGAACGGCCGGCTGGAGAGGCTGATTCTGGACGGGATCAAGAGGAATCCGGGCTTGCGCGAGGGAGAGGAGGGGGCTGAGGAGCGGTTTCAGGAGTTGTATGCCACTGCTGCCGGAGGGGGGGTCGCGGCGCGGTGGCAGCTTGTTATTAGGGATTATGAGGCGATGGATCGGAAGGGGCCGAACGAGGTGAGGGCTGTTTTCCGGGAGATGTTGAGGCTGGATGAGGAGGAGGATGAGAGCTTGCCGAACCGCGTGCCTGATGGGGTGGATCCGGGCTCGTGTCTGATGGTGGATGAGGGCGTTGTGAGCAGTCTGCTGGATGAGCGGGAGGGAAGGAGGCCGTATCTCGTCGGGGTTCTGAGCGATATCGATGAGGAGGAGATTCCGGACGAGGCCGAGGCGGTGCATTTCAAGATCGCGCTGGAATCTGTCGTGGATCTGTGGCGCCAGATTCAAGTACAGGATGTCTACGACCTTGTGCCGCCCGAGGGCGAGATCTATATCAGCCCTGGCGTTTTTGAGGACGACTTCTAGGTTTGTCTCACTCGTGGCCTCACGGTCGCTCGGTGTAGGCGAGAAGGTGACCGTGACGCTGAGGGTGGTGAAGGTGGGCGGCGGTTGCGTGAGCACGCCATGTCACTGCGTCTGGTCCTGTCGCCCAATATGCTGTCGTAGTGGCACTTACCCCAGTCGTTTCGACTGATGATCTCGACGTAGTCGGTCGGGCTGCAGAAACAACACCTCGTGCCAGCAGTCGTACCAGAGACGGTCGCCATTCCACGCAGGAGCCAGTTCTTGTCGTAACCTGGCAGATTGGTGTAGAACATGGGCGACACCCCCATCATGTACGGTTCCCTGACAGCCATGGTTGGCCCAGGCCGCCTGCCCCGGGCAAGTCCAACATGCTGGGCCAACCCCGCAACAGAATGCGTACAATGATACGTGAATATGTGTTGTGGGAAACGAAGAGACAATCGTGGACCATCCCGATGCTCCTTTCGGTGCTGGGGTCTCTGGAATTGCGGGAAAGACTTCCTTGTGAGGATCCAACAAGGACAGGCGACAGATGGCTCACGAGAGTAGAATAATTACATACCTTACCTTGCTGTCTGGGAAACGTAGGTAGCCTGGGCTGTTAAGGGACGGCCGGGGTGGGAGTTGACGTTGTGTACCTGCCAAATAATCAAGGTATGTGAGATGTTGATGTTAGTATTCTTTCATTTTGGGTCGTTGTTGCCGTCGTGGTCTTCTCTGTTTCTGTTCGTGGCTGTGGTGCCGGAAATCAGAAGGGGTTGAGCTCGACTCTGGAAGTGGGAAATCAGAGCCGTATCATTTGAGGTAATAGAAGATGGTTAAGATATAATTAGGTACATGTACCTATGGAGAGTACTTGTATCGGAGCCATGTGGAACGACCAGCATGGAAATGGCATGTTTGCTGACGGAATGGTAGTGAAGACAATGAAGAGCGACGACATGGAACCAACAGCACGCACTGCTGACTTACATAGAATGAATTAAGGTATTGTCGGCCGAGTGTGCCATCACACAGATTCAAGACTTCAGGTCACGTAAAATACTTGGAAGATGTTTTACTCTTTGCCATTAAAATCCAGGGATGACCCCAAGATATTGCCGCTTCTCTGGCCGTGGAAGAATGATTATCTGGTGGTGAACCCAGGTCCTCGGATGCACGCAGTGGCAAGAATCCCCCACTAATTAAATCAATACAAGCCCTTCTCCGGTCCAAGACCTCAGAATCATATCTTGGTCCCCCTCGCCGCCCGCTGCTGCCTGATGACAGTGCTGCTGATCTTGGCAGCGTAGTTCTCCGTCTTTGTTGGCTCATCCGCGAGCTCCTCAGCATCGAGCACATCGACCTCGAAGACCTCAAGCGCATGCCATCCCTGTTCGGCCCGCTTCTGGTTCACAGCCTGCCCACCAGACCTCGTCTCGCCAGAAACAACCAGGGCCTCGATCTCCTTGACCGTAATTGTTGGTCCGAACGCGTCCTGGATCCTCACGCACTGAACTTGAATCGCGCCGTCTCTGAAAGTAGCCCTGAAGTCGCCATCTTTCTCGTCAATCTGCGGCCGGGTGCCGTCCTTCCATCCTCGGTTCGAAAGCTCGAGGAGCTGTGCCAAGAAGAAAATGACATTCCTCGATCGGTCTTCCCAGGTCTGGACGTACTCGGCAAATTTCTTGTTCCGCAACATCTCGTCGCCCGTGATGCCGATAATGTAGCGGCATGGCGGAGAACGGTCGCCCTTCCGTGGGACCTGAAGGAGGAGAGCGCCAGCTGTGAGAAGAAGTTTATGGCCCGGATGCAGATAATCAAAAGTTCCTCCCAGACAGACCGCCGGATAAGTGCGAGTCAGCGTCGACAACACCGACGAATCGCTCCGCGCAACATTCAACGTCAGGCCACCCTCCACCGGTACCAGCTGGCTCTGCAGAATGGTCTGCTTCCCCTCGGCAAACTTGAGGTACGTGTTGTACACCTGGAATCCGAGCTCGCTCCTAACGCTGAAGATGGAGTTCCAGGGGAAGTAGGCCGACGCGAAGGTTGCCATGTCCACGATGACGGTGTTGTTGGGTTCGATGGCAGGGCGAAACTCCTGCGAGTATTCCTTGTCGCGTTCGTCGTCAATGAGAATGACTGTCGTGTCAACCGAGTTGGGCCCGCCGTCGACCTCGGTGCCGATGGAGAGCTGGGCGCAGATGATCGAGATGATACTGTAGACGCCAGCCACCAGCGCCTGAGCCTCGGGCCATGAGAGGGTCTTGGAGCTGCGGAATTCGCCGTGCAAGATGGGTGAAGCGACGGCGACGATGAGTCTTGATGCGCCTGTCGGCCGCTTCAGCTTGGAGAGGGCCGACTTGAGCGGAGGGCGGTAGGCGGCATTGAGCGCCGCACGGCTCAAGGGGTTGGGAGGGTAGGGGAGCAGGAGGAGCGACGGTAGATCGTCTTGTCTCATTGTGTGGTTGGTTGTGTGGTTGGTCGTGAAAAATCAAAGAAGTGAAGACGGAGGATGGTAGATTGAGGAAGTAATTAGATGGCCTTGAAATCGGCCGAGACGATCGGTCTGCAGGACTGACTGCAGGACTGACTCTGATCACGATTCGGAGTCGCAGAGTGGAAGGTCGTTCTGGAGTTACTGATTGCGAGTCGATAATTCGCCGCTGGTGATGTTTGCAAGTACCTGGCAGCCAAGTAAATTATCGAGATCGCAGCTCGTTTCGGGGAGCAAACAAGAAAGATGGGATGAGGTGAGTTGTTGCCGAGTTGGGGACCTCGGCGGAAGGGTGGGGTTAGGTTCGTTGTTTGGATCAACGTTGAACCACGGCAGGCAGTCACGGTTCGTTCTTTGAGGCAGCGGGGCAAGTTAACTGATGCGGAACATCATTTCTGTCACTGCGCAATTTTCCAATTGTTCCCTTTTGAAAGTAGTGTCCGCAATAGAGAAGCCTACAAAATTTGGCTCCTTCTTGGGCAATCCCACGATATAGAATCCTGTCCGGAGCACGGAGTGCAAGTACGGAGCGCGGAATACGGAGGACAGCAGCTCGTTTGCGGGGTGAGAGCTGCGAGTTGCGGGGCATTCGTCGGGCCATGAACCGGGCGACCCACCACTGCACTCAGGCAGCCAATCCCCATCGCCCCAGCAGCCGCGAGCACCTGGTCTGGCCGTGACACAAGCGGGCGGCTGCGCATCCAACCACCCCAGCCGCTTCGAGACCAGGCTGTTGCTGCCAGATCCGAAAGCTCACGCATCGCCCTGTGATTTCCCCTCGCATCCCCACGCCAACACCGCCATCGCTGTTCCCGGGCTTCCGCGCCCATCAGCCTGCCTCACCGCGGCAGGATCCGGCGATTGCTTCTTCGCGTCGCCCCGGCGGACATCGAACCCACGACACATTAGGATTGGGGCCTGACCAGCGCACGCCCCTCACGCCCCTCACCTCATCCTGCGCCCGCAGCTTGTTTTCTCTCGCCTGCCTCTCCTGGCCCCCGCCCCTCGAGCTCCGCAACGACAGACATAAGAGCACAGGTAGCTCCGATGAACCAGCAACAGCAGTACCAGCCGCCGCGGCGGGCAGGCACATTTTCCTCCCAGCATGACGAGCTGCACATGTCATCGGGCATGGCCCATCAGAGCCAACAGATGTCGCCCCGCGACTACTCGACCACGGGTGCCCCGCACATCAAGCTCGAGCAGGCATCCCCGAATATCCCACATCTGCCGGGCTACCAGAGCGCTGGTGCCGTGCCCAACGTGCTGCAACCCGGCGGATTAGGTGGCCGCGTGGTGCCGTCCAACAGCGGCCCAACCATCCCCAGCATGCAGTCCCAGTCCGACTACCAATCGCATCAACACCAGGCACAGGGTAAACCCGGCTCGCTGAACATGCATGCCTACTCGCGGTCTAGCCCCTCGGCGCCCTACGAGAGCAGCGGCTCCGGCTACATGCCATATACCCCGACTACCCCCGGCGGCGGCAGCGCCGGCTCCTCGCAGTTCATGTCCCCGACAGACCCCAAATACACTTCTTCGAGCTCTCGCAACATCTCCAACACTCCACTTGGGCTTGCTGACATTCGTCCGCGCGCCGATTCGAGTCTCTCAGATGGCTTGCCCGGGACGCCCGGGTACGAGCTGGCGACAGGCCAGTCGCGAACTAGCAACTACATGGCTCCCTGGGCGCTTTACGCCTTTGACTGGTGCAAGTGGTCCCCGCAGGGGAACAGTGCCGGAAAGCTTGCCGTTGGGAGTTATTTGGAAGACGGGCATAACTATGTAGGCATTCCACGGTTTCGTCTTGCTGGGCTTCTTCCCGAGCGACAATTGCTGACGCCAGGTGCGTCCCTCAGATCCAAATCCTCGACGCCCAACTCTCCGCTACGCCACCCGATGTCTACGCTCCTGGATCGTCAAAATGGTCCATGGACTTTACGAGAATCGCAGAGGCCACCCACTCTTTCCCCGTGACCCGCTTGCTCTGGGAGCCGCCATCGTCCCAGAAGCAGTCTACGGACCTGCTTGCCACTTCGGGCGACCACCTCCGGTTGTGGTCACTTCCCTCCGATACCCAGCCGCCCACTCCTGGGTCGTCCATAACATCCAGGAACGGCCGAGACATGCCGGTCACGAAGCTCACTCCCCTAGCGCTGCTATCCAACTCCAAGACACCCGACCATACCGCGCCCCTGACCTCGCTGGACTGGAACACAGTCAACCCAAGCTTGATTATTACGTCGAGCATTGACACGACGTGCACCATCTGGGACATCCCGTCGCTGACAGCAAAGACACAACTGATCGCTCACGACAAGGAGGTTTACGACGTCCGGTTCTGCGCGCAGAGCACTGACGTCTTTGTGAGCTGCGGCCAGGACGGCAGCGTCCGCATGTTTGACCTGCGCAGCCTAGAGCACAGTACCATCATCTACGAACCCACCGGCAAAGAAGAAAGAGGTATTATTTCCCGCTTTCCCCTTTCCCCCTTCCAAACCCTTCCCCCCCCCTCCTTTCCAACCCCTCACGAAGAAAACCGACGCCCCTCACTAACACCCCCCCAAGACGCAAACGGCGGGCGCATAAGCCCCACCCTAGCCCAACAAACCCTCTCCCACCCCCCACCGCTCCTCCGCCTGGCCACCTCCCCGCACGACCACCACCTGCTGGCCACCTTCGCCCAAGACTCCAACGTCATCCGCATCCTCGACGTCCGCCAGCCGGGCCAGGCCCTCCTCGAACTGCGCGGCCACGCCGGCTCCCTCAACTGCGTCGAGTGGTCCCCGACCCGCCGCGGCACGCTTGCATCCGGCGCTGATGACTGCCAGGTGCTCATCTGGGATTTGATTAACCAGGTCCAGGCGCCGGCTGGTGCCGGCGCGGGGGCGGTGCCTAATGGGACGGCTGGTGGTGGTGCTGCGCAGGGTGCGGGGGCGGCTGGGGCGGCGGCGGCGGAGAATGTCAGGAGTCCTGTTGCTAGTTGGCAGTGTGAGTATGAGGTTGGGAATGTGGGGTGGGTGCCGCATTTGGCGACGGGGGAGTATGGTGAGTGGCTTGGGGTTAGTGCTGGGAGGGGGGTTTGGGGTGTCAGGGTATGATTTATGTTTTTAAACGGGTTTGGGTTGAATCCGGGTTTTGATGGGGTGGTGATGATGTGATGTGATGGGTTTATGATGATGGCTTGGGGCGATGGGACGTATCTGTCAGGGTTGAGGCGAGCAAGGGACAGAGCAGAGTCGGGGGTGAGGGGGTTGAACCTGTCTTTTGCGGGAGCAGAATAGAGGACAGACTGCCAGGGGAGGGGGGAGTTAGCTGTGGTTGTTGTTTTGGTTTTGGTCGAGTTGGTAGTTGGAACCACAGGGAGAAGAAGCAAGAGCGAAGCATTGAACTTTTAGTTTTAAACCTCTTATTTCTTTTTTTTTTTTTTTTTTTTTTTTTTTTTTTGTTTTTTATATATATATATTAGGGACGGGTTTAAGAAAAAAACAAAAAATTGGGTTTATTTTTTTTGTTTTTTTGGGAAACATGTGGTTCTTCTTCTTGCTCTGGGCTCGGCCGGGTCTTGAAAACAGGGTCCTGTCTGTCTGTCTGTCAGTCAGTCAGTCGGTTGGCCAGTCAATCAGGGACCTGCAAAGAAAGGGATGTTGGGGGCGCATTTTGAGTTGTGTGATGTGTCTGGACTGCTCGACTTCATGTCGGGAATGTGTGGTATGTGCTGTGGCTGTTGACTTCTTATGCATCGCATCACATTGCATTGCATGGTGTGCTGGTACTTGAAATGCCAGTTCAAGTTAATGTGTACGAGCAGGGAGGCGACAGCTCGAGTCTGAGATCTTGCTATTGTTCGGAAACCGTCCAGTCACAGATGATCTGATAGAGCTGACTCATCGTTCGCAGTACCTCGCAGCAATCACGCATTCCAACAAGAAAATTTTTGGCAGGCCACATCGTTACTCATTATGTTTCGTATCTAGCCATCACGTCCCACATACACACACAGCTTAGAGCTTCTGCATGGCAACGACATCGCTCGACTGGACGTAGTCCTCGAACTCGGCGATCTCGTCCTGGAGCTCATCAAGCGAGACCTTGTCGTCCTCGACGACCAGGGTCATCTGCAGCTTCTTGATGCCGAAGCCGACGGGGATGAGCTTGGAGAGACCCCAGAGCAGACCGTCCTTCTCGATGCCGCGGACGGCGGCCTCGAGGGCGACCATGTCGGTCTCGTCATCTGTGGGGGGGGGAACTCAGGTCAGCATCTATGTAGTGACACTGGGTATTCGGGTGTCAAAGGAAAATAGATACGTACCCCAGGGCTTGACGTCGAGGGTGACAACCGACTTGGCAGCGACCTTGGGCTTGTTCTCCTTCTTCTTGCGGTACTCGGCCAGGCGCTCCTCACGGATGCGGACAGCCTCGGCGTCCTCCTCCTCGTCGTCGCTGCCGAAGAGGTCGACGTCCTCGTCCTCCTCCTCCTCAGCGGCGGGGGCCTTGGCAGGGTTCAGGGTGACCTCGGCGACCTCGGGGCCGTAGACGGTGTAGGGCTTGCTGGCATCGCCGGGCAGGGTCGGGAAGTCGTCCTCGTACGAGGCGATGTGCTTGTACCAACGGGCCGCGTTGGGGTACTTGGCGGCGTCGGGGGCGGCGCTCAGGGCCTTGAAGACGACGGCATCAGCCTGCGAGGCCGAGTAGCTGTGGTGGCGAGCAGGGTCAGCTCGTTTGCGCCACGTCGAAAGTTGTGACAATGGAATCCACGCAAAAAGAGGCATGTAGTTCAGAGGTGCACAAAGTGCTGGGTGTGTAATCATGTGCGGGTCTTGAGGCCGCTCAGCAACACGGACCATGGGGATCATCAGGAGAAAGGCAGTGGGAGAGTTTGTGGTGAGAAGATTGAAGGGAAGTCATACCCAGCGACGTAGGACCGGGTCAGGAGCCAGTTGTTGAGCACTGCGCGCATGGTTAGCAGGGATCGCGATTCCGCGTGGCTGGCGGGGTAACATACCGGCAACGCCGGCGTCGGAGACGAGATCAGTGAAGCCCATTTTGAATTGTTTGAGTGGTGACGAGGAGTCGAAGAATGAGAAACTGAGCTTGGTTGTGGCGGTGGTAGCTAGCTGCCCAAGAGAGATGGCGGGGTAAGAAAAGATTTTGGTGTTTAATACTGAGCAGTCGCCCCGCACCTGCCCTTGGCAGCCTAAGGCAGAAATTGCCTTCGGCGCCCAAATCCCCACCAGGACACGGCTAGCAAATTCGATGGCGCAGGGTCAGGGGCTCCTGAGGAACGAACCATTCCGATCTGGCAGTACACGTGTATTCTGTACAGATTATACCGTACGATACCCCGTATGGAGTACGGAGCTGGGGATCACCCAGACGAAGACAACAACAAACAAGGAGGCGATAACGTTCCAGTCGTTCATACACAGCAGTATGCTTGATTTTCAGCCAAACAACATGAAACTGCGCGGCCTCTTCAGCTCATCCGAATGGCGACCTGGGTTGATCGTGACGAGGAGGATGCCAGAGAGATCATTTTGACCTCCATCAACCTTGCTCCCACAGTGTATCAAGCAATACGCAATCCCAAGAGGCAACTGCCCGTCACGGGAATCCCATTCAACCACAGCTTCAACACGGCCCACAGTACCATCACTCCAGCTCTTCGCCCTGGCCGTCCCCAGAACTCAAGTCTGGGATCCAGCCCTTGGGTCGCTCACTTCCGCGAATGATGCGGTCGTAGCCCAGCCTCTCAACCTTCTGCACCGACTGCCGCGTGACTTCCAGCTTCTTCTCCCACTGAAACCGGTTCCCAGAACCAACAGGCAGCATCTCAAAGAAGGTGCCGAGTTCGTGCATGTCCTGGACGATAGTGCGTGGTACGTCCTCGCCGCCCTCGCCGGCGTGGCCACTCGCCATGGTACCGGTCAGCGCGGTCGACGTGGTGGCAAAACGCATCATCTCGCCCGTGAGGTCAAACACGCCGTAGAGGTAGTCGTCTTGGGTGAGCGAGACGGTGGGTGCCTCTGCCGCCGGCGGCGGGGCTGCTGGTTTTTCGGCTGCTGTTCCTGCCGTGTCGCCGGCGTCCGCCATGACCTCGTCCTCTGGTGCCGCCGCGCCTTTCCGGGCGAGGTCCTCGACAATCGGGATGAGATCGGCGTCGCTGATGAGGGTTTGCGTCTTGAGGTAGTGCGCAAACGTGAGGGCCTCGACCAGCTCCTCGAGACACATCAGGGACCGGGCATACCGGTGGCGGTTGATGCCCTGGATCTCGGGGGCGAGGGTGGCCAGGAGCTTGGCAATCTCGACCAGACGGGAGTCGACTTCGGACTGGATGTTGTGGGGGAGTGTGCTGTCGATCTTTCTCACCCTGACATCTTGTCAGTCCTGCTGTTCACTCGTCCGTGCGCGAGCATGGCTCTCATACCGTTGAAGAGAAAAGATGCTGTGAGGAGTCAGAATTTAGGGCTTTATATTGTATATTCGTTCCCAAGAGTTATCTCACATCTTCTTGCTCAGTGCAGTAATGTCCCTGGACGCCTTGACGATGCGCTCGCGGCGGTCGTGGTGCGCATCCAGCTCGTTGCGGAGACTCTCAAACATGGGCGTGTATGCATTCTGCACGACCTGCTTCGGGGCCGGCTTCGGCCCATCCCGCCGCTTTGCATTGCCGTTCCAGTCGCGCTTAAAACCAGACATGGTGCAGTGGCAGGTAGGGGTCTGCTGTCGTCGAGGCGGTGGTGATGGTGGTTTGTACTTGGTTGGTTTTGACGTCAAAGGACGGGATTGGTGGAGCAGGGGTGTTTTTGCGAACACGCTGTTGAGTGGAAAATGTTAGGGGGGCTTCCACTCAACGATCAACAGGGGTCAAGCTTCATCCTCTCATCATCAACAACATCATCAACAACAACATACAGGGCTCAACATCCGAATTTCTCAACCAAAAAAGGGGCCCATTCCATTGGAGGATGATTGGGAGGTTTTGACAGGATTCACGAGTCCCAAGGCCTGTTCGCACTGGGAATTGACACGCCAGACCAGCAGACAACAGAGGATGCGAAAGGTGAACGAGTGGAACCATTTCAAGGTTGATGTGAGAGAGTCTGGGTTGGTGAAGGGATAGGACACAGTTATCGTCAGCAACACCACTACATTACCACCTTTTGAGGCCTTATCCGAACGAAACCGAGATGGCAGGCTCTCAAAAAGCAGCCGGGAGGCGATCCTCACCAATTACTGCCGCCACACCCTCCTCATCTCCGCTCACCTCCTTATTCAACCGCCCCCTTCCGCTCTACCTCTCGGCAGCCCTCCTCCGCATCGTCTTCCTCCTCTACGGCCTATGGCAGGACGCAAACTCGCCCGTCAAATATACCGACATCGACTACCTCGTCTTCACTGATGCCGCTCGCTTTGTCTCGCGCGGCCAGAGCCCCTATGAGCGGGAGACGTACCGCTACACACCCATCCTGGCCTGGCTCTTGCTGCCAACAGCCCATGCGACGGGGAACCAGCTCTTGGATGCCGCTTTGTTCAGTTCTGGCAAGGTGTTGTTTGCCGTTGCGGACTTGGTGGCCGGATGGTTGTTGGAGCGGGTGCTGGTCAAGTCTATGGATGCTGCTACCGCGAGAAAGTACGCGGCCATCTGGCTGCTGAATCCGATGGTGGCGACCATCAGCACGCGTGGTAGCTCGGAGGGGTTACTAGGGGTGTTGGTGATGGCGCTGCTATCTGCAGTCCTGGCGAGACGCGTCACCCTGGCCGGCTTCCTGCTGGGCTTCAGCGTGCACTTCAAGATCTACCCGTTCATCTACGCACCCGCAATTGTGTGGTGGATGGACCGGGAGAGAATGGGCCAAAAGAAGCCGTCCAAGGCGGCGACATCATGGCTCGGCCGACTCGTGGCATTCGTCACCCCAGCACGGATCCAGCTCGCCGTCACCAGTCTCGCGACCTTCCTCGCGCTCAACCTAGCCATGTTTGCCCTGTGAGTCCCCTCTTCCGTCCCACACGAAGCCTCCAACCCCCCTAACCAAGCCAACCTTCCCCCCTCACAGCTACGGCCTGCCCTTCCTCAACCACACCTACCTCCACCACGTCACGCGCATCGACCACCGCCACAACTTCAGCCCCTACAACACCCAGCTCTACCTCGACTCTTCCATCCCCGCCAACGATACCACCACCACCACCACCACCACCCCATCCCTCAAACTCGAATCCCTCGCCTTCCTCCCGCAGCTCATCCTCTCCTGCCTCCTCATCCCCCTCGCCATGGCAAAACCCAACCTCCCCGCGGCCATGCTCGCCCAGACCTTTGCCTTTGTAACCTTCAACAAGGTCTGCACCAGCCAGGTACGCCTCCCACCACCCCCCCCCCGGCGGCGAAACAAAACAATAAAGATACTAACAAAAAGACGCAGTATTTCCTCTGGTACACAATCCTCCTCCCCCTCTACCTCCCCCACTCCTCCTTCCTCCGCAACAAGAGACTAGGCCTGACGGCGCTCGGGCTGTGGGTGCTTGCCCAGGCGGCCTGGCTGCAGCAGGGGTATCAGCTTGAGTTCCTTGGGCAGAGTGCTTTCCTCCCTGGTCTGTGGGCTGCGTCGCTGGGCTTCTTTTTGGTGAATTGTTGGATTTTGGGGGTTGTTATTGGGGATGTGGCTTTTTTGAAGTGAGGCGGGCAGGGTTTTTGAGGTGAGGTGGGTGGGTAGGAGACGATGGCGGTTGGGTGATGTTGGGGTTGAGGTTGTTTGGGGGTGTGTCTGTATGGAGAAGGTTGGGAGAGACGGGAGGAGGGTGATGGCCAGGGTGGAGGTGGTTGGTTGTTGTATATTGTGCTTGTCGTGTACTGTCTGAAAATGTGAGAAATGGAGGGAATGCGAAGGTTTCATTTGTTCTTTAGAGAGCATGGCACGAGAATAATGCTCAGTTAATTCATTACCGCCGACGCCTTCGAGTTCGTTATGAAGTAGATAGTAGCAAAAATTTGACAGCAACAGCAGCATGCAATATGTCCTTCTTTCCTCCCAGGGTAATAACCAGCCACGATCCCATCAACCCACGTACTCCTGCGCGCCCTTGCCGCCGCCGCCGCCGCCGGGCATTTCAAACGCATACCCTCTCCCTCAACTCCGTGGGTTATCCCATACCCTGCAAGCCATTGCCCCCCAAAGATGTCAGATTGTCCCAAGCGCAGCAACAAACGCCCCTCCGGCCGCCCCCTCCGTTCCCGAAAATGATATAAGCAGATGCAACAGATATCCAGCCACCTTTTGGCCAGGGTCAGACCTCGAAAAACGCCCCCATCTATCCCATATTACCCTTCCCCCACCGGCCGTAAGTAAATTCAACAACAAAAACCAGAAAAGATAAAAGAAAAAAGAAGAGCTAAACCGACGTGTGGTTTTCAGCCCCCGTGATGTGCTGTAAAACCATCGAATGTGTTTGTTTGTCAAGTTGCCCACCCACCTGGAACCCGAGCCCTGGGGAAGCCACGCAGCAGACTCAAGAGATGGCGATGAAGCTATGCAGTCTCAAGAGATGGATATCCCCGCGCTCAGCAGCGCATAGTTGGATAGTTTCAGTGAAATGGCCTTGGACGTCGAAGCCGGGAAGTCCGGGGTAAACGTCATGCGGCCGTCCTTGCGGAAACCGACCTCGCCAAAGGACTCGGACAGCTCCTCGAAGCGCGCGTTCGGCCGGGCGCGGTTCATCTCGGCGATGATGGCGTCGCTCCAGACGCCTGAGCACCGCCCGTTGCGGAGGACGAAGTGTGGGTTGAGCGGTGGGAATGGTGAGTCTAAAAACGGATGGGGATATGGGGTTAATTACTGTTTCTGGGGTGTGTAAAAGACGACGAGTGTTCAGGATAGCCGACGAGGAAGAATTGGCGAGAGGGGGACTTACCGAGGTCCACATAGCGGATCCTGAGGTACTCAACCGACTTAAATCTCCCCAGGGCCCGGATGCCGGCAATGACCAGCTCCTCAAAGGCGTTGATAAAGTTCATATCCATGATCCCAGACCCGGACTCATTCCAGTGCGCTACCTGTCGACAGCAGTTCTTGACTGTGAGATCAATCGACTTGAGCCGGATCTGTCTCGGGTCCTTGTGTTTCGCCATCAGGTCCATGAAGAACTGCTTGCAGACCCTGCCGGTGTATGTGAGGTGTTCCATCGACGGGGACGCGGCTCCGTGGGCCAGCCGGGAGCAAAAGTGGACCCTGTTCGACACCTTGAGGAAGTAAGGGGGGAAAGACAGCTCGCGGCGGTAATCCCCCTCAATGCAGAGATCCAGACTGGTCAGGCGCATGGGCTTCGCAAGAATGTTGGCCATGGTGATGTAGCTCTTGGACTTGGGCTTGCTGTACGACCCGTGCCACTCCTGCAGGCTGGGCAGAGCCGACATGATAGTTTCAAAGTCTTCTACCCCCCTAATCAGATTCCACTGGCCCTTGCAGATGAGCGTGTGGACCGATTGGACCTTTGGCATCACTCGATGCCTCTGCTGGCCAGGATCCCGCACCCAGTGTCTCACTTTCGGTGCCTTCTTGCGCTCGCCCCCTTCCAGCGTCAAGACACACACTTCGGGAAGAGATTCTGCCGCAAAATAAAAGGCTTCCTCCAGGGAGCAGTTATCCATGGGCAGCACGTAAGACGCAGTCGTCAGACCATCCGGGGTGACTGTGGGGAGTGTGTTTGCGTTGGACAGCGCCAGGGGCCGGTACTTGGGGTGGAAGACGGGGAACCAGATCTCGAGATGCTTGACATAGGATCGCAGATGGGGACGGGCCGCGAAATAGGCGATGGAACCCTTCAGGGACTCGACTGACGCCTTCACCTTAATGTGGCGGTACAGCCGCTCTTGGATCAGTATCCTCCATGCCGCGCTCACCAGGGACAACTCGGATAGTTCTTTTCGTCGCGGGTGCCGGAGGGCAGTACCCCAGCGCGTTATCGAGCTTTTGGATGTGGTTGAGACTCGGAAACCGAACAGGTGATCGAGGACGCATTCGTGTATCTCGGTGGGCAGGTCATTGAGGCTCATGTCATGGCCTGTTCCCGCCGATTGTATCGTCGACAGCCCGGCGTGATCCGAGGCGGCCGAGTTCATGAATCGGCTGGTTGGGCAGCTGATGCAGCGCAGTTCTGTGCTGCGCGGCTCGGGTTGTGGAAATGGCGTGCTGCTTGGCCGGGTGGGAGGGACGAAGTCGGGGGCTCGAGCCTGATCGAGCGGCGGACTCGGCGGTCCCGGCGACACAGGGTTGGATGCCGCCGTCATTATCGACACCAACTCAACGGCGGCGTTGCCCTCATCTTCGTGTATTGATTGGGCCCTCTCGGCCCTGGGAATAATTTGTGTGTCGATTGTGAGCGGGTCGGCGCGGCTGGCGTCATGGTCGGGGAGAGTTTGCGAGCAAGGCGGATCCATCTTTCTTCCCCAGAAGGGATATCTATCTTTTTGTTTTCAATCGTTCGGAGGTTGTGGGAGGACCATGGCAGAGCAAGCCGAACAGTTCGAGCCTAGGTTGGGCTCGGAGCAACAGGACACGAAGTGCGGAGGACGGGGAAGAGACAAGGCGGCGCGGCTGCGGGTGCGGATGCGGGTGCGGGTGCGGGTTGGTCGGTTGTTTTCTGACCGGTGGGATAATTGGTGTCGCAGAACGCTGTGGGCGTCTTCCTGCAGGAGCGCACAATGATTCGATGAGATACCAGGACTTGTTCAAACTCTGTTTTTATTTGTGTTGCAAGCGCGGCTCCGCGGTCAGTTGGTCAAATTGGTCGCGTGGATGGGCGCGGGGCTTGGGCGCTGCGGTTTGTTGGGGGATTTGAGGTGAGCAGGTCTAGATCAGGCCGTGCGTGGTGCTGCGCCCAAGCAATGGCTCCCGGACGGGGTCGCAGCCGCAGCGCCGTTACGGAAATTATGCCCGTGTCCAGCGCGTCCATGCTTTCTGTAATGAACCTGCTGAACGTCAAATGAAACTTGGAAAATGAACCAGATACGGTATCGTATTTCAACAAGCACCCAGACAGAAACTCCCAAGAAATCACCTGGCAAGCGGGAAACAATCTTATCTTGTCGAATCCTCACCATCAGTCCTTGCGATATTGCTCCTTCTTCTTTTTTTTTCTTTCTTCCCTCGACCATCTCGAACCCACTAGGGTATTGACAAACAATAGTTCACATGCAACGCCTCACTTACACGCTGCGAAATTCACCAAAGTTTGACCCACAATTGCCCCAGTCGCATGGATGGCTCGACTCTTGCCTGCCTCTCCACCCGAACCTCCACAGCAGGCCCTCCAGGCTCTCACCTCCGAGTCCAACGCGCAGTAGTCGGGAGTTCCACCGGCGTCATGGGGGGGTATCGATCTTGGTAACTCGACGTATCATATGCAGCCGGCCCCCGAGCGGACATCTCCGTCAACCCCCGACCACACAACTCGGCGCGCTCGTACGTTTCCAGCTCGGGCTTTTCACCACCACCGCGCGACGCCGCATCGCCCGCGTCAAGTGTGCTCGACGGCGCAGACTGAGAGGGAGACTTGGAGGTGGTGTTTGCGCTCCTGTTCCGGCGAAGTAGCCAGATTACCGCAAGGCAAAAGCCGCAGAGGAGGGCTACGCACCCGACCACGCCGCCTATGATGGCCCCGATGTTGTTGCTGGCCCCTCCGCTGTTGGATTGTGTGTGGGAGTCTGCAGCTGATCCCGATGCCGGGCTGCTCGAGGAGGGCTCGGTGCCGCCCGCTGTATTGGCCGATGCTGGGGTTGATGTTCGAGTGTTGGTCGATTCAGAACCGGAAGGACCGGTCGAGCTGGCCGGACCATATGGCTCGGTTGGTATTCTTTTTAGCGTGGACGTGCTTATCGTGAACGTGCTTCTTGTGGACGTGGTTGCTTCGGCGAGTTCCAGAAACTCAGTCGTGAAGCCCATGTAATGGTCTTCGCTGATGTCGCCTGCGCAGGCATAGTGGTAACTGGCTCTACCGCTGACTGATGGGTCAGAATTGACGTTGAACAGAATTGTTTAGCCTCCGTGCTGCAGAACAATGCGGTGAGCTCTCAGTCGAGTGTAGGTTCCGCCGTCAGAATAACATAGCCCGCATACCAGCTGACTGTGGGCAGAGTGGTTCTCTCGGTGTACCCGCAACCCTTGGAACAGAGGGCACCGTCGACGCAACTCCCCACCATGCAGTTCATCGGGTCTTCGACGGTGGTAGGACATAATGCCCAAAGCCCAGACTGGACTTGAAAGTTGAATCCAAAGTCGGCCGTCCGCGGTTTTCTCGCATCACCGCTCAAATATATGGTCTTGAGCCTGTCGACGATCACTTCTGCCCCAATCCGTCTGGCGAGCAACGCTGTTGTGCCCTTATGGTCGGGATCCTGCCTGCCAGGGAGAGCCAGCGGAGTTGTTTGCTGGACAAAACAACCGAAAAAGAGCCCGGTCAGAAGGGGCAAAACCATTGGAAGCCGAGGATTGATGCTGAGCCCGGCCTGAGGGGGGTAAACTCGGAGGGCAACGGGCAAGCGGCAGAGATGCAGTTTCGAACAGTAACAAGTATCCTCTAGACGTCTTCAACCCAGAGAACTGACCAAATGCAACGAAGAGGAGAAACTCATCAAAAGAAGAAACGCTATAGGAGTCGGCACCTGTGTAAGGGAACACAAACCAGGAACCCCTGGGGCTCCCATTATAACACAGCTATCAGCATCCTCGCCATGTTGGTTCCTGGCGTCAAACACATAGCTCGCGGCACCACCTGCTTCCCGGGCCTCCTCGGCCAAGGCCCATGCCGCGAGTTGCCAATTACAGGTTTGGCTTCTATTCTGCGCGCTTGGTGGCTATGATGGGCCCGCTTTTACGGCCTCTGGGGAACGAATCGCCGTCCAGCTCCCGTCCTCATCGGCGGCACTGGCGCTTAGCGTAACACCCTTCAAGTTCTTTGCGCCTTTCCCTTTCGCAACACACTCCAGGGTCGATTGAACCTCCTTTTCCCGTGTTTCATTTCTCGGCCCGTGCTAGTTTTGCTCTTCCATAAATCTCCCGTGAGCTACGATGGAGATGGGCGAGAGGACACCCTCGAGCTTCTCGAGAGTTGAAGATCGGATTTGATGATTCATATGTCGATAACGGAAAGGTGCGCTGGGAAGCAAGGAGCGAGTTTCAGAGTGAATGAAGGAGTTTAACTCTCTAAAGCCGTCCTTGACTGCTTGTGGTCTCCCAAATGTAAAGGACAAAAGCACCTTGATCACGATTGATCAGCGCGGGGCCGGGGCTCCGGTCAGCCCTGTGGAGCCCACATCCGTTAGGTCCATGGCGGGCCAGGTCCGGGCCGGAGCTACTGTGTCGGCCCCACCCGGCCGGGTGCCGTCACGGACTAAGTTGAAGATGGAATCGGTGGTGTTTCGTATGGATTAAATCAGACATTATTTGAGGGACGGTATCTCTCCTACAGGGCACTTGGATAGGAGGTTCGGACATTCAGCCCCGCATGCGCAGCGAGTGGAATAACTTCAGTTGTCTGGATGGACTGGGCCTCAAATCCGCAGCGCATGCCTCAGAGACTCCTTTTGGAATTTCTGAATGGTTACGGTATCTACATGAAGAAGCATGATGTTGGACCAGATGGTTTATTTCCAGGCAATTTCCGTCATATAACCAGCAATGCACACTCGGACATATCCTGGTGTTCCGTTTCCAGGACGCAAGCACGGTCGATCCTCTTACTGCCGAACCTCCATGACTTCTCGCCAGCAGTTGCTCCATCGAGGTTCAAGGGCATCACGGCCGAAAAAGAACGCGCCACTTGCAAATCTCCGACGGGGCGGTAGCATTCGGGTGCATCAAAACTTGGCACTTGCCGGGGGTTGCGGGAAAACCTGGTGTTTCAGATGCTCAGACTCTGCGGCTGCAGCAGACATTGTCTGTGTTGAAACCACAGGAGGGACGGCCCCTTTGCGGGGTGATCCCATCTTTGTCATGGCGCGACGACAGCAGCCCCTGGTTGCGTACCACGGGCAAGCAGCTTCCTGCACCAAACGGGTGCCTTGGCATCCCATGGTCAACAGGTGTTTCCGAGATGCCATCCTGGGAGAGGTGAAGACTTGATGTAAGTTGCAATGTCCAATCGAACGAATTCAGAGTCTGGTCCGATTGTTGCGAGAGCATTGAGAGCGAAATCAATCGCCGCGTCCCAATTTGGTCTGCCGAGTTTGTTATGCCGGCCTCCAATCTGAACTGTGGGTTCCTGTCTTGCCTGATTGATAGAAATTGTTAGCATTGGGTAACGCCAAGTGAGGATTCACACCACTATTCCCGCATCACTCAATCTGTTGATAACAATAGCCAACACACTATGCTAAGCCCAAACCATTTCGGTCTTCCCTTTGGGTGAGAGATCTGGAATCTCAACTTGAGTCTATCAACCAGGAACCCTTTGGCCTTGGTCTTGGTCTTGGTCTGGAGCATTGACAGCAGCCGCATCCCGCTGCCATTGGATCGCCAAGCCGCCCTTTCGAACGTTACAAACCCTGGCAGCCTCGTGAGCCCCGTTCCTAGACTCACAACAGCGCGCGATTGGGTCAGAAACAGTCGAGACCTCATTGCAAGGACCATGGCGCCTCATGGAAGATACCCAATGGCAGTCGCCTGCGTTCTAGCTAACTCCCATCAACACATCACCTTGCCGCTGTGAGCTCTGTGGAAGGATCTCTCCGGGCTCGGCCCCTGACGGACGACACGCTGTGGTTGACTGACCGTGCAATAACGGGTCGACACCCGACAGCCGCCTTGCACCCGTCCAAGCAAGGCGATCTTTCATGCGCCGGATGTAATATTTTGTTTTGTGCTTAGTGCCGCAGCAACCACTCGGTGAACCGAACTCCGAGGGGGGTTGACGAGCATTGAACTGAACAACAGCGCGCCCAGGAACATTGGCATCACACTTCATCAGGCGGCCCAGGAAGCCTGGTCTGATGTGTAGGCGAGGCGACCCTGTTCATCCGACTTTCTGCCCCTTCTTTGAACTCTTGGTTTGGTGAAGCATTAACGTTACGTCCAGTTGCTTAGAGTAGATCGGCTCTGTGGCCGAACCTGGTGGGGCCATTCTCAGCCCCTCCACCTCGTCCACCACGACAACATCACCACAACGACAGGGACCCCCAGCTGCGTGCATCTCGAACAGTCTGCAGTGTTTGAGGTCAATGGGGATGTTCCCGTATGCAACTCGTCGAAACCTCGAGACAACCTCCGACTGGAGGAAAGGGGCCCTTGGAAGCCCAGGATCTCCGTGTTTGACTTGGCATCCACAATCCAGGGGCACGTCCTCCGTGGGCATCCCCCCTGTCTCTCTGTAACCCCCTGGACGTTGCACACCCATCACACAACACCGAGCAGCCATGTTGCTCGAGATCAAAGATCCCACGACGGGGTCCCATGGGCCATTGGCCAACTCCTTCATGCACTCTTCTTCAGTTAAATAGCAGCCGGCCTGCTTCTTCTGCTTGAGCATTAACCTCTTCATCAACCTGTTGTCGTTTGCTTGGCATTCTTTTTCTGCATTCATCGCCGTATTGTTCTGTTTTTCTTTTATATTCTTCACTTCTCTTCTGTGCTGTGCATCTTATATTCTTCCTCCCGTGGGGGCTATTATCTTTATTCTCGTCCCTCTCTTCGCTCCCTCAGTCTCTAAACGTCGTTGGTCTAGACGCCGCTCCCTTCGCCCACCCCTCCGTCTCCACCCTTAAAAGTACACAACACGCGGAACGGCCATGGCCGGTCGACTCCTTCTTTGCTTCACCGCGGCACTCGCTGCCCTGGGCGTCTCTGGCTTGCCCCAGGCCGGCAAGGATGAGGGCTTCTATATCGGAGTTCCCATCGCCAACCCGAACGTCCAAAACCCCATCCCGCACAAATACATTGTCGTCTACAACAGCACCTTCGGTGGCGAAGCCATCCAGGCCCACCAAAAGAGCGTCATCACGGCCATCTCGAAGCGCAACATTGGCAAGCGCAGCCCCATGACCGGAAGGCTCTTGTCAACCACCGTCGACACCTATCAGATCAACGAGTGGCGCGCCATGTCCCTCGAGGCCGATGACCTCCTGATCAACGAGATCTACGCGGCGAAGGAGGTCAGTTATGTTCAGCAGGATGCCATTATCAACATCAATGCCAGGCAGATCCAGGCTCAGGGAACCAGCGGCCTGGGCCGGATCAGCCATGCCAGGGCGGGCAACAGTATGTACGTCTTCGACAGCAGCGCCGGCCAAGGTATCACCGCCTATGTGGTAGACACGGGCATCCGGGTTACGCACGACGAGTTTGAGGGCCGCGCCGTCTTTGGTGCCAACTTCGTCAACCGGAATGTATGTCACACCCCCCTTTGGTGGCAGATGACAGAAGTGGAACAATATACTCACAAACTTGTCTTAGAACACGGATGAAAATGGCCACGGCAGCCACGTCTCGGGCACCATCGGCGGCAAGACATTTGGCGTTGCAAAGAAGGTCAACCTCATTGCAGTCAAGGTGTTGGATGCCCAAGGCGCGGGCTCAAACTCGGGGGTTCTCGCTGGAATGCAGTTTGGTACGGCATGCTCTTTGGCTTTCAACGGCAAGACTTTGTGTGCTAACACTCAGCATAGTTGCCAACAACGCCACCGCATCTGGCCTCAAGGGCAAGGCCGTCATGAACATGTCCCTCGGTGGCGGATTCGACCCCGCAATCAATGCGGCCATCAACCAAGTCGAAGCGGCCGGCGTTGTTCCTGTCGTCGCGGCGGGCAACGAGTCGCAGGATACGAAGAACACCTCGCCCGGTTCTGCCGAAGCCGCCATCACAGTCGGCGCGATCGACCAACGGAACGACAACATCGCCAGCTTTTCCAACTTTGGGACGCTCGTCGACGTCTTCGCCCCCGGTGTCCAGGTGCGCAGCGTTGGCATCCAGTCCGACAGCGACTCGGCTGTGCTCAGCGGGACCAGCATGGCCTCGCCCCACGTTGCCGGTCTCGCCGCCTACCTGATGGCCTTTGAGAAGATCACGGGCGTGCAGGCCGTCAGCAACCGTATCAAGGAGCTGGCCCAGAACACGGGCGCGACGGTGAAGGGGAGTCCGAGGGGCACGACGAAGCTCATTGCGAACAATGGCTTCGAGTAATAATGGGGTTAGAGCATTTGTTTCTGACAGCAGGTTCTGTATATACTAAAACGACCCTTCTAGATGCATTGCGAGCTGGGCGCAGGGTTTTTTATTTGTACATAGCGGAGCCTTTGGTTCTTCCAAGAGGCTTTCTAACTTTGACGGTTGTGGATGACAACTGAGGTAGTGGCAGAGATGTCTGTTGTTTCCACGGTTCACATCATCATGGGACGGATACAAACGAGGAATAGGCGATTCCAAAAAGACACGATACCTACACATTCCCACCAAAACGATATCTCAAATGCATACCCAGCACAATGAATCAGTGAAGCAGTTTCCTTAACACGATCAACCATGTCAGCTCTCAGGGGCGCATCAGAGCAGAGATCAAGCCCTCCGATTAGCCTGAGTCGGAGCGCGGCGCCCGTTTCAGCCAGGTCTGGTTTCAGACCAGCAACGTCACCCATACACAGTACACGTGGATCGAGCGGCCGTGCCAGGACAAGCGCCAGTCGTCGGTATCCCTAACAAAACACAACAGTACCATCAGGGAAGAAGTCGGAGACAAGTCCAGCCAGCCAACCACTTTTCTTTTTTCCATGTATGTACACCTAAAACAGCTGAACTCGAATCAGAGGCTGAGAGACTTGGACGGCGGGGATCCCCCTCCCATGTTCGAGACAAGGTTTGTCTACTCGGCAGTACGCAGCACGATACAGACGACATGCAGGCCAGGACAGGCATCAAGCCCTTTATCCCCCAATCCGTCCCGTCTCAGCTTTCTCTCTCTCCCTCTCGGATTGTGCCAAGCCGAAACGACTATCGTGCCAAGTGCCAAGGCAGAAACATCAACACCTACCACCAACCGGGCATACAATGCCGTACGGAGTACACCCGCAGTATCGGCGTCGCTTGGGTTTGGGTTTGGGTTTTGGGAAGCAAGGGAAGCGGGAGGGACTTCAGTTACGGCCCTTGACAACCGCGTCATTGATCCAAGCCGCCTAGGCAGGTCTGCCTGTCTCATGCCCATGCCCCATCCCGCCGGTACCATGTGCGATGATCACCGTTCGTTGGGTGTTTTCCAGGCAAGGCAACACAAGGCAGGGCATCGCAAGCCGTCCGTCTCATCAAGCAAGCCTTGCGTCTCTTGCACGTGCGGTGGATGTGGATGTATATATATGTATGTCTGCAATCCGCCGCAGCAGCAAGTCTTCCCGTCGAAAAAGAGAAAAGAAGACCCAGCCGAAGGACGTGCCCGGATACCAGGCTACTTGCCAAAGGGGTTTCATATCAGCACATCTTCGGCACAACCACAGCCATTGAGCCCCGACCTTCCCCGAGAGGATGGAGGGGGCGGCTGAATTGCAATTTGACATCCGTGCTATTCTTCTTCCTGTTTATCTTCTGCTCCTCCTGTGTAGTTGTTGTGTTCTTTTCGTGGTTGGAGTGGCAAGGCGAAAAAAACACCTGGGAGATAGAAATCGAAAGCACACGTGTTGTATTATGTTAGTATTAGATGGATCACCCAGCTCAACTTCTCTGCTGCCCGCCTGCATTCATGTCCGCCCAGATCCCCGCGCGCCCGCTCGTAATCGCGTACATGACCACGTTATATCGGAGGGTATGTGTCATTAAAGAAGGTGTATAGAAACGTGAACTCTGATGGTTGCTTCTTGTTCTTTCCGACCCTGTCCCGTCAGTAGAAGCAGTCGGCTCACAGCTCGTCGCGGCCCGGTACCGGTAGGGCCGCCATGGTCGTTTTTGGGATGCTGCCGCCCAGCCATTCGTCGAATTGCCACATCAGCTTGTCAACGTTCGCGCCCATGAACCACGCAATTCCAACCTGGTGAAAAATTCATGTGTCAGTTCCAAGACTCAAAATTCTTTTTGGGGGCTCCACAGCGGGGCGGAGAATCTTGTCTTCCGTGCGCAAGGGGGTGCCGCCCCCGACTGGACCCTCACTCACCATGAGAACGCCAATGAGGACCATAGTGGACAACGCAGAGAGAACCAGCAGAATAGCGTCGGTAGTCTCCATCCCCGGCGTGGCGTCCGCCGCCGGTTGCCCTGCAGCGATCTTCTTGGGATCTTGGGTGGGGAAGATGGACTCGATGAATTGTTCGATCTGTTTTTTGTTCACCCTTGTTAGAATGCCAGCTCTCCCGGGCGGCTAAAGTGAAAAGCACAGGGTGTGCACATACCTTGCCGCACTGAGCGCTGATCGCCAAGTAGTTGGGGTCCCTCGGGTCATTCTTCTTGTGTATCCTCCTCGCGTACCTCCGGAACACGTCGCACACCACGCGCAGGTTCTGCGTTGACTCCATCATGAGCTGGCAGGCGTCGCCTTTGGTGATCTTGACGTTCTTCTCAAAGATGGCCGGGTTGCGGAAGACCAGCTCCAGGGTTGCGATGGCCATGCTCTGGGGGATGGCGACGAAGTTGAAGACGCTCTGGTCCCGGATGCCGGCCATGTAGAACAGGCACTCCTCGGCGTGCTTGAGGGAGTTCAGCACCATGTGGGAGCTGCATTGGAGCGCCTTCTCGCGATTCTCGAGCGCGAAAAGATCGTCCCAGTTGTCGACATACAGGCTCCAGATCTCCTTGGGCCAGAAGCGCCGCTTGTCCACCCAGTCCTCGTGCACGTCACGGATGATGTTGGTCTTCTGGAGGAATTGGCCCATGCTCTCGGTCAGGTCCATGCGCACCAGCAGCTGGGGGTTGGCCAGCTCGCTCTCGACGAAGAGGCGCGTCAGGCCCTCGCCCACCAGCCCGGCCACGTAGTGGCAGTACAGCTCGTACTCGGCGATGGTGTTGACGCCGTTGATGTTGTGCTCGGCATTCACGGCGTAGTCGGCCATGCCGTTGCCCATCTTGGTGGTGATGTCCTTGATGATGTCGTAATACGGCTTCTTCACCTTCTTCAGCTCCGCAATGACGTCGTCGAAGTGCACGAGAAGCTCGCGGTCCTTCTCGTTCGGCCCGTTCTTGTCGAATGTCCACCCATCCTGCTCCATGAGCTGGTCGAATTTCCGCAACAGCGGCTCCTTCTCCTTGATGTCGATCGTCATGTCGTCCTCAATGGTGTCCAGGCCCCGTAGCACGAGGTAGAACAGGCAGATGGGCATCAGGAGTTCGGGGTTGAGTTCTTGAATGACGGCGGCGAACGACCGCGAGGTCAGGTTGAGGTAGTGGAAGCATGCTTTCTCGGTCGGCGTCTCCTTGGTGGTGTCGCGCCTGTGGACGGGCTCGTGCCATACCTTCCTGCAAAGCGACTCGGTAAGCAGGTGCCAAATGGAACTGGCCGAGTTTGGGCATACATACCATTGAATGATGGACCGAAGCTGGTTCGGGTGGAAGAGGAAATAGATGGCTTTCTGAGCGGCCCCCATTTTCTGTCTTGCGGCGGACGAGGCGGTCGTCCAAGTAAGCGTCGGGTTTCTGATAAGGGTGGGCTGTCGGGAGTGAGACACAAGGCGGTGACTCGGTTGGGAAGGTCAAGATCGCTGATGTTTCCAGGAATGAATGGGTGATAGGGACTGAAGTCACCTTGATTTTGAGTCGCCCGTTGACGGATAATGTTGGAGACGCTGGCCGGATCTTAACTAATTAGGCACCACGCCGACGATGTTGCGGAGAGAAAGGGTGCTTGTGGAAGCAGCTCCACGGGGAAATTGTCTGCTCCATCAGCCTGGGCGGAAAAATATCCTGGTCCCTGGCGCCAACCACAAATGGCAGTTTGGCAACCCCACTTATCCCCAGCCAGATCGAGATCCCGTATCCCATTGGCCAATGCTTTGTGGCTGCAGGTTCGTCAGAGCCGGGTTGGTCCCTTGAAATCCTGTCACTGCTTCCCCTTTCTCGTTGACATTCAGCAGGCCGCCAACAAGCACTCCGCCTCCGTCCCCAGACCCAACCGCAAACTACCTTCCCAACGAACTGCTTCCAAAGTGATGACGGAAAACGCACAACAAGCCAACAAGTTTCTAGCCGGTCCTATCAACTGTCTGCGTTGGAGCGCAATGTTACGCAAACATGCAAATGGTGCTGACGTTGCCGCTGGGGTTCGGGCCGAACGTTGGGCGACAGGCGCCCGGCTCCGACGGACTCGGACCCATCCACCTAAGAGCTGCCCGTGGGCTTGGCACCTCGTGAAAGTCAAAGGACACGCGGAATTTCCAGGGATGCACTTTTGTTGGTCCTGAGTCTTCGAGGTGTTTCTTTGGAATTTTGTTCATGCTGCTTCTGCTATCCCTCGCAGAAACACCAACTGCCCAGGTTGCAGATACTTGTCCAGAGCATGAATTGTGCAATACGGAACAGTTACAGACAGGACACACCACACCACCTAGAGGCTACCCCGCGGTGGATATCCCCACGTCCACCACTCAAACTTGTCCACCACTGGACGGACAGCATCCCGATCAGGAACCGCGGAGCTGGACCGCGCCGTGGCATCCGGACGACGCCAAAGTAGGTAACTGACAGCTGCTTAGCCCGCGTCTTCGATGGGCAGGACGCGCAAGCTATTGGTGCAGACAGCATGGAGCACTCATTCTGTCCAGTTCTGCCCAGCTGTTCCTCTTATTACCACGGTAGCCACTACTGCGAACCGGTGCCACTCAAGAAGACCACCTCGACATGGTTGCCATAGCCAAGGTGGGATGCCCATTCGCGATGCTTTCCCATTTGCATCAGGCCCTCTCCTCTTGCCTTCTGAAACTTGAATTCTCCGAAAAGCCATCTTGAGACTGTCGTGGTCAAGAGTCAAGATTCATCACCATTAGCAGTGGGAGTTCAGCCCGATCGCATAACACCACACCCTGCTGGACGCAAACCCCGAAGGCACCAGCAGACACAATGGTGACAACGATGACGACAGTGGATAGAGTCCAAGATGTTCCGCGCAAAACATTTCTAGTCTGGGGCGCTGAGGGTTGGATTGCGGGGCACCTTGTCCAGTTACTCAGGGCGGATGGCAAAGAGGTGCACACGACCATGGTCAGGATGGAAGAACGCGAGCAGGTCCGCCAACAGCTCGACCTGGTCAAGCCAACACACGTCCTCCTCGCAGCCGGCTGCACGGGGCGACCCAATGTCGACTGGTGCGAGGACCACAAGGAGGAAACGGTTAGATCCAATGTGATCGGCACACTGAACATCGTGGATGTCTGCAAGATGAGAGGCATCCACTGCACTGTGTTTGCCACAGGGTGTATCTACCAGTACGACGAGCAGCACCCGTGGGACGGGCCGGGTTTCCTCGAGACCGACCCGCCAAATTTCTTTGGCAGCTTCTACTCGCTGACCAAGGCGCATCTTGAAGAGGTAGGATACAACCCTCAGGCTCTTCCCCGATACTGCCATCATGAGGAACACGCTGACCGCTGACCGGCTTCTCTGTCCATCCAGATCATGAAGCACTACGACAACTGCCTAATCCTGCGGTTGCGCATGCCAGTCTCAGACGACCTCCACCCGCGGAACTTTGTCACCAAGCTCACCAAATACGACCACGTCGTGAACATACCAAACAGCAACTCGATCCTGGCGGACCTGCTGCCAGCGGCGATCCTGCTGGCCGAGAACAGCGAGGCGGGCGTCTACAACTTCACCAACCCGGGCGCCATCTCGCACAACGAGGTGCTCACCCTGTTCCGGGACATTGTGCGCCCGACGTTTGCGTGGAAGAATTTCAGTCTGGACGAGCAGGCCAAGGTCATCAAGGCAGGCCGCAGCAACTGCAAGCTGGACACCACGAAGCTGGTCAACAAATTGAACGAGTATGGCTATGAGCTCCCCGAGGTCCACAGGGCGTATGCCATGTGTTTTGAGAGGATGAAGAACGCTGGGATTCAATGATGGGTTGGTTGGATGGCCTTGAAGAAGGTGTTGAAGACCCAGGATCTCTGTATCTGCGCACACAAGGAGAGAATGGGATTTGGCAATGCAAAGCTGCAAAAGCATCTGCACATAATTAAGTACCGATTCTACAGGGAGCGTGCAGCAACAAATTTGATTGTTGTCTGACACGCAAATGCATTTTCCAGGTCTGCTGATCTGGACTTGGTGCCACTGGGTGCCTTGTTGACTGGATGGAGATGTACACATTGACAGTGACAACAGATGTCCACGGGTTGGTTGTTTGGCTTCCATGTGACTGACGCCTGTGAGAAAGGAAAAAAGGTGCCACTTCCTACCCCGCCGACACCCCACCAACGCGCCCACTTCCATTCAGAGCGCGCGTGGTTTGTGGGCACGGATATTTCCGTGGCTACCTAACCCACCACAGCCAACAGCCAAGGGAACTGGCTGGGTACGTAATTTAGGCCGGATCCAGTTCGTCCTGCCTCGCTTGCATCCACCCATCATCGTCTGCGGAATTAGTTAGAATCCAGGCTCTCAAACATATGACAAGCCCAACGCCGTTGACACGCCGACACGCTTCAGTTCCGTCACGTCACGTTGCATGTTTTTTTCCCTCTCTTTAATCTAACGCAACTTCCTATTCGCCGCCGAGTTGGACTTCACGCCTCCGACCACTAAAGATCCCCATCTGACCGGCGCAACAAAGTCGACCTTTCCTCGTCGACAAGCCCAAGGTACTCTTAGCAGCATCAACAAGGCAGACACGTACACGACCTAGCCACCGAATACATCACCCCAACACCGATATTGTAGGCGCATCGCATCTATATAACACCACCATGGTGGTCGACACCGCATACTACGACGTCCTGGGCGTCAAGCCAACGGCCACCGAGCTTGAGATCAAGAAGGCCTACCGGAAACTCGCCATCGTCCATCATCCGGGTAAGTTGAGCGCGCCTTTCCGCCGGTGCTGCTTGCTAGTCCTTCGCCCCTACCCCGAGACTGACCGGCCGCGAACCAGACAAGAATCCGAATGACCCCACCGCCCATGCGAAGTTCCAGGAGATCGGCGAGGCCTATCAAGTGCTATCCGACGACGACCTGCGCAAGGCGTATGACAAGTATGGCAAGGAATCCGCCCGCCCGACCGAGGGCTTCGTCGACCCCGCCGAGTTTTTCACAAGCATCTTCGGCGGCGAGGTCTTTATGGACTGGATTGGCGAGATCAGCTTGATGAAGGATCTGACTGCCACCATGGACATCACTATGGCCGGTATCGAGGAGGAGGAGGCGGCTGCAGCAGCTGCTGCTGCGGCCGAGGCGGAAGCTGCTGGCACATCCAAAGAGGGCGAGTTTCCCGGCACGGAGGAGGCGATCAAGGAAAGTCTTAAGACGCCCCACGGCGCGGGTTCTGAGGCCTCGCCAAGCGAACAAAAGTCAGCGCCCCCACCAGTGGTCGTCGTCGAGGACGAGAACGCAACCGGACAGGCAAACGCCCCTCCCCCGGCGTCTTACGCAAAACCCCCTTCGCCGGGCCCCGGTTCCGGGGCAACCACGCCGCTCGGCGGTCGCACCCAGATCCCGATCCGACCGGCCCTCATGGACCGACCATCCGATGACGCCGCCCATGAGGACTCGGCGTTGCACGACGGGAAGCGCAAGGACAAGAAGTCCAAGTCGGGTCTGAGCAAAGAGCAAAAGGAGCAGCTGGCGGCATACGAGAAGGAGCGGGCCAAGATCCGGCAGGAGCGCGTCGACAAGCTGGTGCAGAAACTGCAGGACCGCCTCTCGGTGTGGACGGAGACGGACAGGGGTAAGGACGTGACGTTTGCCTTCCAGGAGAAGATTCGTCTCGAGGTCGAGGAGCTCAAGATGGAGTCGTTCGGCCTCGACATCCTGCACGCCATCGGCGCCGTCTACGTCAGCAAAGCCACCGCGCTGCTCCGTAGCCAAAAGTTCTTCGGCATGGGCGGCTTCCTCAGCCGCATGAAGGACAAGGGCACACTGGTTAAGGATACGTGGAACACCATTAGCAGCGCCATCGACGCCCAGCAGACCATGGAGGAAATGGCGCGGCTCGAGCTGCAAGGCGGCGATGACTGGACCGACGAGAAGAAGATCGAGTACGAGCGTCGCGTGACGGGCAAGATCCTGACGGCCGCGTGGCGCGGCTCCAAGTTTGAGATCCAGGGCGTGCTGCGCGAGGTGTGCGACACCGTCCTCAACGACAAGAAGGTGCCCCTCGCCAAGCGTCTCCAGCGCGCCGAGGCACTCATCTTGGTCGGCCAGATTTGCGCAGCTGTAAGTTGACTCACAAAAAAACTCTACCCACACCTGCGAACGACTGGAACTGACCCCATCGCGTAATAGGCCAAGCGCAGCCCCGAAGAAGAAGGGGACTACATGGCGTTCGAGCAGCTGGTCGCCGAGGCCGCCATGAAGAAGGAAAAGGAGTCCAAGAAGAAGGGCAAGGACAAGGACAAGAAGGAGAAGGCTGACAAAACCACCGATAAGTTCGGCGACAAGGCCTGGGCCGATGCCGCCTCTGCTGCCGCCAGCGATGCCCCCAACGTGCCTAAGGGGTCCTCATAAGGGGTCGCAGACAGAGCAGAGCGTTGGGTCGGAGTAGCGAAATACCCCCCTTTACCGATAGCGTCTGCTTCATGGTCTGGTACTGTACATAAATGTACCGGGAAAGTGGAAGAGTGGGAGTTTTTTGTGTTTGGATGATGTTAGATACACCGGGCCCTTTGCATGGTGCCTTTTTCTTTTTACTGTTACTGTGCTGCTTACAGATATACCTCTCTCCTAATGAGACATAGAGTTTTGACCTTTGTCTCTCTTCGTCTCCTTCCTCTCCACTGCTTTCTGAGGGATCGCCTCTGGAGGTATTTGTACATACATAACAAACAGCTGTTTGTTGCCTTGATTGCCGACCCTGTCCAGCCGGAATACAAACAAACACACTCACCCTTTACACATTCTTCACCACACCATCATGGTCCTCGCAGTTTGCAACAGGGGTATCAAAGTGTTTGGTATTATCAAAAACCTCCAAAAAAACGCAGATGCAGTACAGCCCTAAAAACAAAAAAACAAACCAACCCAACCCGAAAAAGAAAACCCCACTCGACTTTCCCCAGACTGTGGGCCTGGCTCCCATTGCCCTTTAGCCTCTTTCCCTTCCCCCCTTTTTTGTGGTTCTGCCTGGGGTATCTGGTGGTACATGTTTGGTCCGACAAAAGGAAACCGCTGGCATGGGATGCAGGTATCGATAGCTCTTACAGAGAGGTTTTTTTGGGGGAAAACAGAAAACAAAGGAGAAGGAAGGAGAAAGGGGGCGTCGAGGAAGGATATAGAAAGGAAAGAAATGGAGAAAAGAAGAAGGAGGAAAGAAATAAAAAAAAAAATGGGAGGAAAAAGAGAAAAGAAAACACAGAGAAGGTTGTGCGCATGCCCTCTCTCTGTGGGTGTGTTCCGTGCAATGCAAAAGCCAGAAAACAAAGTACACCACACCGTATCCCCGCCTATCCCAATGCATGCCAGCCAGTCCCGGACCCAAAAAGAATAATGAAAAAAAAAAGTGGACAGATAAGTAGATGCCTCTGTGAGTGGTGAGGTGAGGTGAGGATGCGCCCTGGTGGAATAATGCAATCGCCTTGTTTTGGTTGTTAATGTTGATCGCTCATTCACCCACTGTCCGTGGACAGCTCGATGCCGCTATCCCTGTCTTGAGGGTCTTTGCTGAAGGTGGTTGACGTCGTCGTCGTCTCGGCATCGGTGAGAGCGCCCCGGCCTAGCGCGTCGATCGCGTAAATGGTGTCGTCGTCGCCCAGGCTGTTATCCCCGGCCTCGCTTCCGCCGCGCGCCCGTCTCTCGACCTCCTCGGGAGCGAGCACCCTTCCGCCCAGCTCGACATCGCCGGGCCGGACCTGATACGCGAGGGCGCGCTTCCCCTCCTTGATCAGCTCCTCAGTCCACCCGAGACAGCGCTTGAGGCTTTGGTTGATCCGCTGGCTGTCGACGAGGAGTTGTTGGTGTTTGGAGAGGTCCAGCTGCAGGCGCATGGCATCGCCCCGCCGCTTCTCCTGACGCAGCGCGCTCGCGTTGGGGCTCAGAGTCCCCGAGGCTTCCGAGCTCGACATCTCGTCCTCCTCGTCCATCTCGTCGAGCTCGTCCAGCTCGGCGTCCTCGTCCGCGATCTCGCTCTCCTCCTCGCTCAGATCGTCCAGCCCCATCCCGGCTCTTGCTAGCCCGCCTCCGTCGACGGTAGAGTCCGACGGGATCCGGCTGCCCATGGATCCCAGACTCAGCCGCCCGGACCGGGAGAGCCGCTGGAACCGCCGCAGTTCGGCGGTTTGCTTCCGCAGCTGTCGCTCGAGCGTGCGGTTGATGGCTTCGAGGCTGGCGTTGGTGATTTCCAGATCCTGGACTTTCCGCTCTCGGCGCGCGTTGGCAACACGCTCTGTTGCTTGGCCCTCCTGCGATGTCTTGGGGCTGTTCAGGGACTCGGACTGCGCCTCTTCTGACTCGGCAAAGTCTTCCGCGGCCTGTAGCAGAGATGCGAATCCGGCCGTCGCTGGGCTGTTCGGCAGGACCAACCCGGGATGCGGAGGGTAGGACGGGGATGCGCTCCCAGACGAGGGGAGGGAGTTTTGGAGGGATGCGCGTTTGTTGGTAAGAGGCGGCTCGGCAAAAGTGGCGCTTGTCGTGCGGGAGTGTGTGTGTAGTCGAGGGGGATGCTCAGCGCTGACTCTCACCTGAGCGGGCTCGGTGTTGGCCGGAGGAGTTATCGCGGAAACGGGAGACCGCGGAGAGAGGATGGCAGAGCTGCCATTCTTGGGTGCGGCTTGCTGCTGGGGTTTGACCGGCGAGGCGGCCCTCGGAATGTTCCCGGGGCGATTCGCCGGTATCCTGGACGCGGTTGATACGACGGATCCTGATGTTTGCGGCGCTGGGCCGATCCGTGCAGGAGGTTGGAGCTCGGGGGTTCCGTTGGCGTACAGGAACTTGCTCATCAAGCTATCCTGCGATGTGGGGGATGACAAGGGGGGCGAGAAGGGAGCGGGGGGTGCAGCCTGCCTGTCCAGCACGGAGTTTCCCTTTGCATAGAAGAAGGTTGAGGATTTTGACGGTTGGAGCGCAGGTGGCCGCAAAGCATTCGCAGGCTGTGGTGTCGGCTTTTGGGCATCCGAAGCATAGAAGAATTTCGAGTCGCGGTCCGTCTTCGCCGCGCCGCCAACATCGGAGGGTGCACTGAACGTCACCACCGGCCGCCTGTGGGAGTCATCCGTGGCAGGCCCCAAGCCCGTCCGCGTGTCCCAGGACTCATGACGGTCCGCATTGGGCGTGCCGTTTGGGGTGCTGTTAGCACTGTCGACACGGGTCTGCCTTGAGCCGGACCGTGGTGTGATGTTGCTGCTGAGAAAAACCGGGACGGGGGACGTCAGGTCGTCCCGGTCGCGGGAGCCGGTGCCATTGGCGCTCAGGGACGATTCGGATGGTGCAGGGCGTCGTGAGATGGGTGTTGCAAGGGTCGGGGTCGGGGTCGGGGCGACGGTTCTTGCTGCAATTTTGGGGGTCAGGGGCGGTTTGTTTACACCGCGCGCAACAGTCGGCTGTCGATGGCCCACGACGGTTGGGCGTTCATACGACGGCATCCTGAGCGCGGCCAACGGAAGTGGTTTTGGATCCGGTCCTGGTTTCACAGCGCGCGACGCCGGCGTGGCATTTTGGTCTCGCAATCGCAGCGGGTGGCGGGGCGCGCGTGGCGTGATTCCGGGCGCAATCGAAGTCGCGGCTGCTGGGCAAACCGCGGCGGTGGTGGTGAGCCGGGCGGTTCGCTTGCCCGCGGCACTCGTGGTCGTCGTTAAAATTCCCGCAGACGGTTTTTTCCCGAGAAAATCGGACGGCGGTAAAGTCGTAATTCCCCCTGCACCGGCCGACGGGTAGGATGCAGGGCGGTTCAATGCAGCAGCTTTGCGGAGTGTTGTTGTTGAGGGCAGTGGCATTGCGTCGAGGACGACAACTGGAGTCGGAACTGGGGAATTGCAGCTTGCAGCACGGAGGCGTGAGTTCCAGGCCAAACCCTGATTCTGATTTGGGCCGCTCTGACTGGTGGGTAGCGCCGAGCAATGACAAACACCCGGCGACAGCACACGGCGGAGACTGTGGAATTGCCTGCGAAATGATTTAATTGACCAACGATAACGGGGGGACCGTAAAAGTATTTTCGCACTTGCACATCAAAATTCGATTGGTGTCATAGTGTACGGAGGACAGGAAAGGGAGGCCCAAACGTTTCGAAGACCAGACCAGTTTATTATTATCTGACCCCGAGCAGGGAAACAAACAACCCAGGCCGCTGGGACCCAGTCTTGCAGTGCCGACTGGAGTAAACAAGGCCGAAGCAGCTGACTGCCTGCGCCTGGGCGGGCCTCGAAATCGTTCGTTCATCTCAATCGAATTGTTTACTTCATGCGCTAACTGCCCGACGACCCCACCACGCCTGGGCCCATCCCGCTGCGCCTGGCCAGACAACCAGTGGCGGTCTGCAAGCTAAACCCTGTTCTTGCCCCTTGTTGCTGTGGTGCCGGCTGCCCCGCCCTTTTCGATTGGGTCCCGCAGTTGACTGTTCCAGGTTCCCAACATGGAAATTCGACTGATGAGTGCAGGAACTTGCGTCGCGGTCTTGCGAACATGGACAAAAAACAGTACACAAGCTCACAAGGTACTGTACCCAGGCTGCCAGGGCATGTGTACCGCGGCGTGCGCACAAGTTCCATTCCATGTGGCCCTCGGGCAGCCTTCCATCCTACCCACGGCGAACATAGACCACGGCATCTCCAAACGCCGCCTCAGGCTCGACGCTGGCAACTTCGTCGTAGTGTTCTTGGATCATGGTCCACAAACGCGGAGACTCAGGATCACTGCTAAATACAGAGTCAGCTTTTTCTTCCAACTTGCAAAACCTGGGTATTCTTAAACCGGGAGAAATGCTCACCTGTGCTCGGCATCCTCGGCTTCACCCGTCACCCGGTCCCATATCAGGACAGCCGGCCGGGCTATGTCAGCAATGATTTGCCTGATGGGAGCGTCTGGCGCAAAGGATAAGACCACGCTCTGGTCGTCAACCTCCAAGAACCCTCTGGGGTCCTGCGCCACCGTGACACCGGCCCGTTCCAGGATCTCGGCATCGGTGTCGGTGTAAAACGGATCCTGAGCGAAGCATCGAAGCTCGGGCTTCCGCTCGTTCTGTCGTCGGGTTTTGAGGATATCCAACATGGTCAGGGCAAGAGCATGCTGAGGTACGGTGCTCCCCTGCAGGTTCTTTGCCGTCATTGTGCCGCAGGCGAAGGCGACGATCTTGTATACCCTGGGCAACGGGATGGCGTTGAAAAGGCCCCGGAGACGCTCGCAGTCTGGGCTGGATTCCCAGATCCTGGTCCCGCGCTCGAAGGTGTGCTGCACTGCCTCGGGAGCCTCGTGCTTGAAAGAGTTGAGCAGCTTGCCGGTACGCCTGCGACGCCGCTGCATGGGATAGCTCAGCCGGGTCGTGCAGAACGCCCGGTCGAGAGAAACGAAACACTTGATGACGTCGGCGCAAAGGTGCTGGACTGTTTGGTAACGGAGGTTGGGGCTCCTCCTGGAGCAGGCGGATTTGTTTCCCAGGTTAGCAACCAGCCCACGGGTTACTCGGTTGGTCTCTGGAGTTCACACATACAGGACAAATTCGGTGTTTTCCTTGTCTCCGAATCTGACGAGCCCAGTCTTTACCCTCGTCTTGACGACCGCCCCGTCGATTGTAGGGATGAAGATGGTGGGCCAGTCTTGGCCCGAGTCTGAGTCCGAGTCGTCTTCATGCTCATGGACGGAAATGGGGGTTCGAATGCTGGCCTCGCAATCGTCTAGCTGACGAATGATCTCCTGGAAAGTACGGCGGGTGAAGAAAGGCACGCCCTGCTCATACAAGGAACGGAGGCGCTCGGCAGTCGCTTGGGCTTCTTCTGGGCCGTGGTTACCGCATGGGTCGTCAGAGTAGGTGTATGTTTGTGCGACTACCATGTTGGCGGCGAAAAGTAACTGTTGCCAAATGAGTAGGGGAGATCCAACCGTATGAATGGGGTTGAAATCGTTTTATATCATGAGGACATTCATTCACGAGTCACCAATCCCCTTCATGCATGAAGCTTCGCTTGTCACCCCGCTTGGTCGCCGGCCCGGCCCAGTCCGGGCCAAACAAACAGCAAGGCACACAAAATATACCTTGTCCACGCCAACAGGCACGGCAGACAGTACGTAATCCATGTGAGGTGTAACAAGAAAGTTCAAGCAGAAAGCCATCCAGGACTTTGGACGAATTAGAATCCATAATCCATAGCCCCAGTTGTTAGTCGGCGGCCGTCGATGAGGCCGACGGCAAGGCGAAGCAAACATCAAACTCATGCCCCATCGCTTGGAGAGGCCGCCAGGGAATTGCCACACAACTTCGGAAACTCTGATGGAAATTTTGATGGACAGATAAATCCAAAGAAGGCAAAGTTCTTGCCGAGGCACCTTAATATACTAAATCCTTCCAAGTGACGCGGTATCATATGTGGTCAACAGAGAATGCATCGTTGGTCATAAACAAGAGGCGTATCCTTAACTCTCGTCTCGCCGACTGAGACTTGAAGTTAGCAGATACCCGAAGTACCTAAGTTATGCGTGTCGGCTGGCAGTGATGCTTTAATCATTGATCAACACATGGTTCCTGCGGAGCATTAGAGGTAATTACTTTATTCAAAGGCTCGCAAAATTAGACATGGCACAGTGAGGTGAGAGATTGAACCGGCACCATTCGAAGAAGCAATTATTCTCCTTCCATTGTCCTTTCTACTTGCTACTCAGCAGCAGTAACCATACAAGACCAGCTTGCATTCCCCCGATCCGACGCTCAGTCCACAGGCAAGATCTCCAGCCACATTCGCCTCGCCCATGCACTTCGCCAGGTGACTCTTGTGGAAGTTAGGCCAACTCCGCAGCACCACCCGCCTTCTCCTTCCTCATCTCCTCCTTGACCCTCTTCTTAATCTCATCCTTGTCCTGCTTCTTCGCCCTCTTCTTTTCCTCCTCTTCCCTGGCTTTCTTCGCCTCCTCCCACTTCTTGTCGGCCTTGATCTGGTCCTTCTGCTCCTTCTGGTCCCTGCACGCGGATCTGCTGTGCTGGCTCTTCGTTTCGTCGGTGGTGACCTTGAGGCACTTTCCGAAACCGCCCTTCTTCTTGGCCGCGTCACAAATCTTTTCCGTCTTCTTCTTCGGGAACCGCGTGTTGCAGAAGCCGCAGATGACCTCCTTGTAGGTGAACTTCTCGCACATGATGGAAAGGTTTGGGGGGAGTAGGTGTTCCTGAGTAAGTAGGTGTTGGGAGAAGGTGATGGCTGAAGAAATACAACAAGTCCGGCTTGCTGAGAAGTTGTTTGGATGATGTGATTGCGAAGTGATGCTGATGCTGATGATGATGATGAGAAAGGTAGAGGCATGAAGACGGCGTCAAGGCGTCTTTATATAGAGATTCGACACCTTCTCTTGTCCTCCTTGGTCGCGACATCTCCAAGAATGTGACTTTCAATTACTCGAAGACCAGGATCCTCAGCCAGAGGCCCAAACCTGCGGACGAGATTGAGCCTTGAGGAACGCCGCCGCTGGCCTCTCGTCTCAGAATCCATCATTCATGTTGGCCCACGACGGTCAACGGCCGGCACAGACACATCAACAGCTGCCATGGATCGGGCCCAGGGCCGGGGGGCATGTGGTTGGCACCCTGTTGCAGGCGAACCTTCGCTTCATGTTCAGGATCCTGAATCCCATCACTCGATGCCTTCGACCCATCTTGATGGTTTCAGCACAAGGACATAGCCATTCTGAAGTGACCGGGTCTGGTCGAAGGCGTAGGTTTCATTGGAAGCTCACACCGGAGGATCGAGCTAAGAAGTCGTCAGCACTTTCGCCGTGGCCGCTGTGCAACCGCCATTTGTCACCTTGGGATCAACAACGTGCTGACGGTCTTGGTTTCAAAGACACGCAACCCGGCCAGATGGTTGGTGGCACACTATAGAATCAGTGTAGTGTATGGCAATTCTAAACCGTTGATCGGGTCACGAGTTGTGTAATTTCCAGAGGGTTGATGTTGTTGTTGTTGTTCTTCCAGGTTGTTGTTCCCTGCTTGGGGAAGTAGTGTATTGTAAGGTGCCATGTATGGTAGGGATAATGTTCCTGGCATGTTTTTTTGTGATTGACCCTGTATTCCGTACCGTATTACGTTCAGGCACCAGGACAGTGTGGAGTAAATTCCCTTTGCAACCAATCAGAGCCACCGGCTGGATGTCTTGTGCCTTGCCGCCCTTTCCGCCCCCACCCCACCGATCCACTTTCTCAACCCACATGCAGGCTGAGGACCTGGGTGAGGAACTGGTCTGAGGATCACGACGCATGACGCCGTAACATACGATATCAAACAAGCACGACCCGCCTATCGCGTCTGGCATGGCGTTATTGGGCTTCTCACTCATCGTCGCATCCCTCGTCCTTTTCTGCATGTGGAGACCATCGTGGTTGCCGTCGCTCTTTGGCGGTGGCCCCCCACAGCCGACAGGGCAGTCGTCGGGACCGCCGCCTCAGGTGACACCAGCCATCAAACTTGAACCGGCAGATGGCCTGTCGGATGCATCGGCGAGCGCGAGAGACGGACCCAAGGACCACGACTCGAAAAGCCGGAATGGAGAAGCCGGTCCCATCAAGCGCGAGGTTGCTGCTCCTCTCCCGGTCCCCGTGATCCAGCACGACACGGCATCATCACCCTCAGACCTCGACGAAGACGGCCAAACCACCCCCAAGGCCGCAGCAAGAACCATCACGACCCCCATACCAGCATTTTCCCTCTCCACACCGAACCCAACACCCGCCAACAACCCTCCCCCAAAGCCAAATGGCTTGTCAGCACCAAACCCCTCCGCATCGACCCTGATGCCCCCTCCTCCACGCCCTCCCACCCTCCGTCCCCCCGCCTCAGGAAGCAGCAGCAATACCCTCTCTCCCTCCCCCTCCCGCACCCTCCCCCTCCCCGCCCGCGGACCAGGTTGTTCCACCCTCGCCCCGCCTCCCACCCACAGCTCCAAGCCCACCAAGCCCTCGCGCAGCGTGGTCCTCACGCCAGGCCACTCGCCCCTGGACTGGGCGCGCCTGTCGGGCCACCCGTCGGCCGACCTGCGCGGCCTGCCCGCGGGCTCGCCCTACCTCCGCGTGACGCCGAGCATGCTCAAAAAGCAGACGGGCCGGCGCGGGAAAGATGCCTGGACCGTCATGGGCGGGCGCGTTTATAATATAACGCCGTATCTGCCGTTTCATCCGGGGGGGGAGGCTGAGTTGTTGAGGGGAGCGGGGAGGGATGGGACGAGGTTGTTTGGTGAGGTGCATCCGTGGGTGAATTATGAGGGGATGTTGGCGGCGTGTTTGGTGGGGATTTATGTTACTGAGGAGGAGGGGGCCGATGCGGTGGCGGCGGCGTCTGCTGCTTCTTCGAGTGGTGGTGGTGGTGGAAGTGCGGGGGATATGGAGGCTATGGATTGAAATGCTTCTTGGTCGGGGGGGTCGGGCTGTGGAGGTGCTCCCAAGAGTGGAGGGGCTGTTGTTGAGAGTTGTGGGATGTGTGTGGACTTGTTGAAACCTACTCCTGGAACCTACATCATTGTATATACATGCACACGAGAAAGATGTCTGCATTGTCTGCCTCGTGGTGGCGACATTTCTGATAGATCTGATACCCGATAGATAGGGAGAGACGGGGACATTAGACGGGCCGTTTCATTACATTATCTGCACCCTTACTGCCCACGTATGTACTGTGCCGGACATAGTCCCCCTGAAAGCAGGCTCAACCATGGAACTTGACGTTTTCTCCTCTTCATCCCCACAGACAAAGCCAGAGCCAAACCCAGCACTACCTCCGCCTGCCAAATCGAAACTTGAGCTCGTCGTCACTGTCGTCATCACTCTCATCATCGCTCGGCGGCTTGAACCCCCGTCTCGGCCTCTTGGCTGCTCGCTCAGCGGCCGAGTCAGCCGGCGCAGACCGCTTGCTGGACGAGGCCACCTGGCTCTGCGACTGTGTCTGTGTCTGCGTCTGCAGCCGCCCCCGCTGCGAATTCGCCTTCTCGGCCGCCTTGGCCGTCCGGCTCCTCGATGGCTCCGTTTCGGGCACCACGCTGTCGTCCTGTATCGATGTGCCAAGCTCGGTGGCATCCTCTTCGTCGCTGCTGTCGAGCGCCACGATCGTTCTCCGCATCGCTGGCTTCGATGGCCCTTGGCCCTTCCCTTTCTCCTTCTCCTTCTCTTTCCCGTTAACGAGGCTATCGGACCTGCCATGCGATGAAACTGGTTGGGTCTGCGACTGCGATTCCCGCTGGCTGTCCTTCTTGCGCCGCCCGCTGTCTTGCTCCTCGAGCCAGTAATCATCGCCGATGCCGTACTCTTTGGGCTTGACTTCTTCCAACTCCATGATAATGCGCGGTGCCGGACGACCCGCCGATTCCCCCTGCTTGCGGAACCGCTTGAAGTTCTTGCGGCCGTTCCACCGCGGATCCCAGCGACCGTCGACGATGTCCTGTTCTCTGGTACGGCTATTCCCGCCGGCGTCGGGGAAGTGCACCTCACACTCTTCGATAATGTGTAACGCCCGGATGGCGGCGTAGTCGATTCCGTCGTCGGGCAGTTCCTCGAGCTCTCGGCGCTTGGCGGCTGCTTGGGCCTCAGCTTCCTCCCGCTGCCGACGCGCAAGCTCCAGAATGTCGTCCTCTACTTTTACCTTTTTCCCTCTGCCCTTGGCTGCCTGGCCTCTCTTTGGCCTTTCCTGCGGGGAGTCCGAACCCATCTCTTCATCTTCGTCCGGTTGAGGCGCTGGCTCCGGCTCACGCAGTGCGGGCACGGGGTCTTGTCCAGACTCTATTCGTCGTCGTTTGGCCGCTGCTGCAGTCGGGGCAATCGCTGCCATCATTGCAGACGTGTCATGCTCCGGTAATGGCGACAGAGGGCGCTTGCGCGTTGTCCGGCCAGTGGGACGTGTCTCTTGGATCTCCTCCTCTGGGGGCAGACTCGGTTCTCGATATTGGGACACGAACATGCTATCCTGAGATGCCGCAGCCACCGCAGGTGGCTCAAAAGGCTCCGCCGGAGGAGTCTCCTCAACAGGCTCTTCTGCGTCATCAAAGTCAAAGCCTTTGAACCGACCTCGGCCAGCCCTCCGACCCCTTCCCACACGAGGCGCAGGCGCGGCCGCAGGTGCTGGCTCTTTGGGTGCCTCCCGTGAATCTTGAGGTCGCTGTTCAGACTGGTCAATGTCCATGGTGTCTTCTGCCGACTCGCGAACAGCCCTCCGGCGGCGTGGTGGCGGTGCCAATTCAGGTTGGCTCGCTTCCTCGAGGGGACGGCGTAGCATTGAGGCATCGCATGTGAGGATGGCCTCGATAAACTCGCGCTGATCAATCGGCCGATGATCAAGGCGCTGGGCAAAGGAAGTCAGGAATTGGGTGAACCACTGGGAGTCTTCGCCCTTTGACGTGTACCGGACGACAACTACTCCCTTGCCTTCGCTGCCATCCTCGAAGGAACCCAGGCCTTTTTCCCCAGCAACGCCTTTGACATATCGGATGAAGTCGTCAACGTTGGTTTCCCCAGCCACGACCTCCTTGAGCAGAGCCTTGCCCTTTCCTGAGGAGATGACTGGGAATAGAGTGTCATACTGTTTCCTTTCGTAGAACACGAACGTGTATCCATCGAAGACCTCCTGCCTTCTGCCATCAGGGGCGTAGGCTTGTGGCCGGTCTATGGCCTCCTCGCCTCGCGGGGGAAGATGGTCCAAGGCGTCCGGCCACGAGGCTTCAAAGTCCTCCTCCAAAGCGCTGGGCGTGCCTTCGTCGGCGTCGTCTGGTAGCGTGGCTGCGTCCATGATAGCATTGATGAAGCTGTCGGTAACAAGGTATTTTCCATTGATTAACGCCTGCAGTCCTTTGGGCGTATTGCGCTTCTTCGAGACGACATGGGTTGTCTCTCTTTCGTACTCGGCCGAGTACTTGATGTCGAGCTGTTCCAAAGCATCTCGGAGTCTTTTCCACGGGTCGGCGAGGAGCTCTTTCGAAGTAAAGGAGAAGCTGAGGACGGCGGGGTGCCATAGTATGCTGCCAAAGCCCAAAATAAGTCAGCGGCCCGAGCGCAAACACGACTCCGCGCCAGACGGCCTACCGGACGAGCTGGGGACACAACCCCAGTTTCACTTCGTTCACATCTTCCAACAGAGTCTGTTTTTGCCCGCGTATCTGGACGCCATTCAAGAGCGTTCCCTTTTTGGAGTCGAGGTCCTCGATCGTAACAGTGGATCGCGAGCGAAGATTGAGCTGCAAAGCGAGGTCAGCAATTCGTCGATGCAACGCGCCGAGAGCCGCAATCTCTAGTGTTATCGGAGGAGAAGACGTACACCGTCTCCTTCGGCAACATCGTCGACTTGTATCGTGAGGTGCTTCCTTGAGATTGTTTTGTCCGAGATGGCGAGCTGCCCCGCTAATGACGGCGATTGAAAACATTAGAATCCTTGCACGTTGCGCGTCGAGGAGAGTTGCAGGGGTTCACATACGTTCGGCGACAGTGCGTCCAAAGAGGTAGAGCTTTCCTGGCCGCAACCAGAGCTTCCGGCCTGTTAAGTGTTGTCAGTCTGCCTTAGGCGCGCACGCGTCGGGAAATTGCTTGGGGCAAGACCGCACCTTCAAACAGCTCGCTCTCAAGCAACCACATGGCTCCCGCGCCGGATCAATGAAAACCGCTTGGACATGGACTGGGCAAGAGTAGTCTGTAAGGCCGGGTCAGGTGTTTGTTGGAGATCGCAGGTCGCCACGCAAACGGGGTGTCTGCGCTCGGCGCGATGAGATGCGAGGGTTGATGCCTGGCTGAAACTCAGAGGGCGGAAAGGAAAGCAGAAACACGTCATTGGCGCGACCGCACGTGATCCATTGGCGGCTGGCAATTCAACTGTCGTTACCTTACCTGAAATTACCGCGAATACGAATACAATGTGAAAGATACACACCACTTCTGCCGTTGCTCTCGCGGTTCTCATCAAACACCACATGCGACTAAGGTAACAAACATTGCTATAACTGACCAAGTAAACCCCGGTGTTCGGTATGGCACGTTATCTTACAGCAACTTCGGCCCCAAGACTGACATCTCAGCCAAATGTTCCTGCCAAACCTCAAGAGGATCCTCCGCCCTGACCGACGCCTCAGCCGCCGCCATCTTCGTCTTGACACCATAGAGGTACGGCTTCTCATCCGCATAGCAAGCCGTCTCCGCCTCGTCCGGCAGCGTGCCGTTGAGGATATACGCCCTAGCAATTGCCTCAGTGCAGCTGGACGTGTCCCTTGAGGAGTGCCCATACCCGTGGTGAGCAATCAACCGCGCGTTCTTCCCCATCTCCTGCAAGAGTCGCCTCCCGTTCCGTAGTGGAGTGGCGGGGTCGTAGGTTTCGGCTATGAGCAGCACCGGGTATTTGAGCGTGTGGTTCAGGTCTCCGCGATACACGCCCGCCGGCTGCGGCCAGTACGTCAGGAAGTGGCGGCAAGGCAGGACGCTGTAGAAGCGGGAGTTGCCCGCGATCCATGACTTGGTCGTCATGTTGCCCCAGAGCGACAGCCACCAGTCCAAATCGTCGGGCCCGGGGGCGTCATAAGAATCACCGCAGATGACCAGATTGCCCAATTCTGCATCCGACCCGGGGACAGGCGTTGCCGAACAGGGCGCCTCCGGGTCGTACCACCAGGCCGATGTTTCAAGGAAAGACGCCGCAAGAGTTGAGTTCCCGTCCTCGAGCTCGTAGAGGGTCTGGGCTAGCGCGGGCCAGCTTTTGGCGTTATACATCGCCCCGTACATGGCATCCACCAGAGCCGAGTACGTCACCAGCGTTGGACCGCTGGACCGCAGGAAGGCGGGGACCGGACGGCTGGTGAGGGACGCCAATAGAGCGTCCATGCGGGCCACGAGGTCGGGGAGTGTGACAGGCTTGCCGTTCTCCTTGGGCTTTGCGAGAGCGCAGTGCTCAGGCCCGGCATTGACGCATTCGCCCAAGAAACCATCATGCCAGGCATTCGTGCCATTGTCCAGCGCCGTCCACCCAAACCCGCCGCGCAGACGGTGATCGCGGACATACTCGGTACCATCCAGAATCACACGGCCCACGCTGTCCGGAAATAAGGAGGCATATGTCTGTCCGATGCCCGTGCCATAGCTGACGAGGTAGCCCGTCAACTCATCCTCGCCAAGCGCGATCCGAATCTGCTCCAGGTCCTGGGCAACGAATCCCGTGCCGAGGAAGCGCCCCAGATCGCCATGCTTCTCCCAGCACGCACGCATGATGGCGGCATTCATGGCGTCGGCAACCTCGAGCTGTTCCCTGGGAGTCACGGACACGGCATAGTGGAGCGACGTGAGAAGACTCCAGTGGTCTCGGCTCGCATCATGGGGGAAGCAGGATACGGCGGGAAGCGACGCATTGACGCCTCGGGGGTCCCAGCCCAGGACGTCGAATTTGCTGTCGCTGAATCGCTCCGTGACGTTTGCTGCAGCTCGCCATGCGTACGAGGTACCGCTGCCGCCGGGTCCGCCGGGCTCGATGACGATTGTCCTCTCGGTTTTCCGGCCAGCTGCTGGGTTGCTGGTGTCCCCCGGACGTGCGAGGCCCGAAACCTGGAACTTGGTAACCGCGAGCCGGGCAATGCGGCTGTCGGACGTGTTGGTGTAGTCCAGAGGAACCTCGAGATAGCCACACATGAATATCCCGCGCCCAGCGTACGGGTCTTCACCCGTCGTGCCATTCTCTTGCTCTCGCGACAGTCCCCAGTTCCAGTGGTCAGGGTTAGGGTCGAATCGAGATGCCCACGTCTGCTCGGGGTGGTTGTCGTCCAGTGGTGGTAAAATAGTCGCCGCGGTGCAGGGGATGAAACGAAAGGGGTCACCGGACGCCGGGAATTTTCCGTAAGGTGAATTGTTGTCAAGCTCTGCAGGGTTGTAGACGAAGTGCTCTGTCGAGTCGGAGGGTGGGCGTGAGACCGAGCCAGGTCCGTGGCTCAGCGAAGGAGACGCGGCGAGGAAAACCAAGCCTGTGAGGACCACTCCCGTGACGATCCAACCACGCCGCATCCCGCGCGGTGGTGGCCGCAAATGCCTCGCTGAATCCGAATCTGGCGCTCTCCCCATTGTTGTTGTTGATATTGTTAAGAGAGAACACGAGTCCGTCTCCTTCTCGGGATTTGGGGAAGACATTGCTTGGCGGTCTGGTGCAAGCCAGGCGGGGCATGGCTGACGAATCTCATCATGCCTCCTGCCTATTCTGTACATCCTCGACTGCGTCATTCGTTCAAACTTCAAACAGAGGACTTGAGAGAAAGAACCTGACAAAAGTTGAAAAGGGAACGTCGTCGCGCAAGAGTCCGGCGGAGGGGAGACAGACCGCTTGGGATATATCACCTCTCATGGCAACTCCAACATTCACCTTCCCGATCAGCCCAACTCGGGGCCGAGCGGGGACAGACTCGTCGAGCGCGAAGGACCACGCACTTTGCGCATGTTGATTGCGTTTTCATATGGTGATATTCTGCAAGAGGTTGCACAACTGACGGCTCAGGCACCATATGCCACGTCCCGCCTCCTGGTGCGATCAGGCTAATTGAGTGAGGTGGACTTGGGCGGCTTCGACTTCGGCAGAGCTGTAGCACCAAGTGAGATCGTGCGGGATCGTGTGGGTGTAGATTCCGGCTTGCTTCCGGCAGTTCAGATCCTCGCGCTCTCTCCCGAGCGTCCGTGAGTTCACCATCCCCGAGTGGGCATTGCACGTTGTGATACGGAACGATAAAATACCGAGAAAGCAACAGCTGTGGTGGATTCTGAATTCGAGGTGTTTGATCACCGCAAGCTTGGTGCCACGGGCATGGAAGTCCTGGGGTAAGTGAGGTAAGGGATTGGATGTGAGGTCAGGGTTGATCGAGTCCATAGAACCCGAATGTGCGAATCCGTACACATCAAGAATGCCAACAACACAACAATGTCAACGAGTTGTCTCCTACTGCACTACGCAGCGACACCACACAGTACTCCCCGGCCATCGACTTACACTAAATTCATCCCATGATCTCGCATGGCTAGATGGGGTGATGGGGTGGAGAAGAAAGAATGCTTGGCAGGGTCTTGGGTGGCTTCGCGGGTCGCCTTTGGTGCATGCAAGCCCTGCATGGCCCCACCTCCAATAAGGAGTGAAGCGTTGGACGCATCAAGCCGTGACGTCAGAACCCTTTTTTTTTGAAGGTTTAATCTTGTCTCTCCGCTCCAAAAACGGACTGAGCGAAACTCGTCACCTGGGCCCTCCACCCCTCCTGTCTTGTCAAAAGCGAGCACACCGTTCCCAGAAAATTTTAAGAACGGTTCCCGTCACGTATTTGTCCCACGCTGATCGTGGCGTTCGCTTAAGCTCGCGACCCTCCCACTGGCAACACGTCATGCTACCCTCCCTCTCCTCGGCCTCAACAAGCTGCTGAACAAGGCTCGCTCAAGACTGACGACAACTTGAGGCAAGCGAGAACCCTCTTATAAACTCCCGAGGCCTCGCTCCTCGCGGCATCCTGCTCCGCACTCTTTCGCATTCCAACCACATCGGGCCTCAACCACCAAATTATACGACCCTACTCCCCACCGCCTCAACCACACACTTTCCCAGCCATAGTCGCATAATCTTTAACTTGCCAACATGGAGCTGGGACGCTTTGTTCCGATCGTACACGCCGTAACGGCGGTCTTTCTTGTGATCGAGCTAGGCCTGACGGCCTATCGTAAGTGTTCCCTTCAAGCACACAACCAACGAAGAGCAAAGCCTAACAGTACCTTTAGTCGTGAGCCCTGGATGGCCGCCCAGCAGCACGTCCTTCCTGCTTTTCAACTCGATTTGGTCGTTACTCGTCCTCGCCTACCTCGCCGTAACACCACTCTACTTTGCCCACTTCTTCCACGGCATCGCGGCGTTGGGCCTCGAGTGGGTCACCATGATCTTCTGGTTCGCCGGCTCTATCGCCCTGGCCGCCTTCTGGGGCTCCCCGAACTGCGGCGGCAACTCCTACTGCGGCTCTACCGAAGCGGCTATTGCCTTTGGCTTCTTCCTCTGGATACTCTTCGCCTTCCTCGTCATCGTCGACACACTGGCGTTCCTGCGCGGTCGCGGCCATCACACTTCATCCACCGGCGTCCAACCCAAGCCCTACGCTGGTGCATAAGTGGCTGGTTCAGGGGCGTTCGGGTGGGCGGGTGGTGGCAGATTTGTGAGATGCGATTTCTTTGCATATATTACACTTTGTAGCGCAGGATTCAACCTGCAATAAGAAGTTAATGGGGGTTGTGGAGGAGGAAGCGGTTGCGGCGGAGACAAGTCGACGAGATGATACCCCACCATTAATGGCGATGTTTTTGTACTTTTGAAGAAGCAGTAGCTCTCTCAACGCATTTTATCAACACTTAATTTCCTTCGGCTCGGACGGCTCTTCCATTGTTTCAGTTCAAATCCTTCAAGCCGTGCAGGATCTTGGCTGTTAACCCTAACCCCAACCCTTTTACCAACTCTTGGTGGCAAACCGGCGACGAGTCATCGGCGTTCGTCTGGAGCTGCTGACCAGGGTATAAAACGGGCCAAGGCCCACATTGAATCCATGTGAGCAGTTGGAGCGCGCTATCGCAACACCTCAACTCCAGACCACTGCTGCATTCACAACTCCATTTCCTCGTCGAATCTCAAATCTCGAAGTCAATATGGGAAAGGTTCACGGTTCTCTCGCCCGCGCTGGTAAGCAACTGACCGCCCTGGAAGTAGTAGGTGAGAGACCGAAGAGCTAACCGTTGCGCGCAGGCAAGGTCAAGTCGCAGACCCCTAAGGTATGCTATTTCGCATCCCATACTCCGATTCACGACCCCCACTACTGTCCTCCCTTCCGCGGCTGCGAATATCGGCTAACAAAGATGTTCAGATGGCAGTCGAAGAGAAGCCCAAGACCCCTAAGGGCCGCGCCCACAAGCGTGAGCTGTACACCCGGCGCTTCGTCAACATCACCCTTACTCCTGGCGGCAAGCGGAAGGTATGGATAACATCGTTCTTTGGTGGATTCGGCGCTGGATGACGGCTTGGATGGATGGCTGGGCTGACGGATGCGCAAACAGATGAACGCGAACCCAACCGCTTAAGATGGAGTGGCCGTGGCGAGACGGGAAGGTTGCGAGGCGTTTGGGCATCGGAGGAACATAGGGAATTAATACCCACGGCGTTTGGACTCGGCTGGTTGTCGCATTGCTGGAGATGGGAGGTCCTGGTCAGCATCGTTTTTTGGCGGCTCTTTCCAGCCTGTATTTCGGGCGAGTAGGCGTTCCGGTCGCGGGATGATATGATGTCTGTTGGGTGCATCTCATTTTTTTGGACAATTAATAGGCGTGCTGTTTGAGAGTGCATCGCGGTTGCGCCATGATGTTTTACTCTGACGGCTGGTGCCAGGTTGCTTTGGACCAGATACGGTCGTGTCCCTTCTGCACATGGGGCTGCCCCGGGTCGGCCGCAGGTCATGTGTCGGGATGGGGCTGTCCGAAGTATATGTAGGCAGTGATGAATGCAAGAGATGTCCCATGACAGCAATGGAGAAACCCGACTCGGACTTTGGTGAGGTGATGAGGGGGTCTGTCTCACCTCGGTGAGCCGGCGAGTCGGTCCCGGCCTTGTGGGTCCAATCGGCCCCACTTTCCCGATGCCCAGCAAATGGCGGCCTGGAATCTGAGGCTCCACAAAACTTTTAGGGTTGGTGCTTGGCGCACGAGAATTTCCCAGCAAAAAGCTCCCCCACTCGCAAAACGTCGAACCGACCCAAGTGCTCGACCGAGTCCCACGACGACAAGAATTCCCGTTCAACAACCATCGACAACTGCAAAAATGGCTGATCGGGGAACTGGTGCCCGCGGCGGCGGCTTCGCTTCTCGTGGTGATCGTGGTGGTGACCGCGGCCGTGGCCGTGGCGGTCGCCGTGGTGGGCGTCGTGGCGGCGGCAAGAGCGACGAGAAGGAGTGGCAGCCCGTCACCAAGCTCGGTCGTCTCGTCAAGGCCGGCAAGATCAAGAGCATGGAGGAGATCTACCTCCACTCGCTCCCCATCAAGGAGTACCAGATCGTCGACTTCTTCCTGCCCAAGCTCAAGGATGAGGTTATGAAGGTGCGCAAAGGCGGAATTCTGGTCATCCGATGATGGGACTCGCCCTGGTTTCTAACGTCCAATTCTTCCCCCCAAAACAGATCAAGCCCGTCCAGAAGCAGACCCGTGCCGGTCAGCGCACCCGCTTCAAGGCCATTGTCATCATTGGTGACTCCGAGGGCCACGTCGGTCTCGGTATCAAGACCTCGAAGGAAGTCGCGACCGCCATCCGTGCCGCCATCATCATCGCCAAGCTCAGCGTTATCCCTGTGCGCCGCGGTTACTGGGGCGCCAACCTCGGTCTCCCCCACTCTCTGCCCACCAAGGAGAGCGGCAAGTGCGGTTCCGTCACTGTCCGCGTAAGTTGTCCCGGGCCAGCAAAATGGCAATGTCCAAGTGCTAATTGGGTCCTTTTTTCAGCTTATCCCTGCTCCCCGCGGTACCTCTCTCGTCGCTTCTCCCGCTGTGAAGCGTCTCCTCCAGCTCGCTGGTATCGAGGATGCCTACACCTCGTCCTCCGGCTCGACCAAGACCCTCGAGAACACCCTCAAGGCCACCTTCGCGGCCGTCTCCAACACCTACGGCTTCCTCACGCCCAACCTGTGGAAGGAGACCAAGCTCATCAGGAGCCCTCTCGAGGAGTTTGCCGATACCCTCCGGGACGGCAAGCGGTACGCTCACTAAGGTGCTGGACGAGGGTGATGCTCAGTCAGCGGGAAAGGGTGCTTTGGGGCGTCTGTGGATTTTGACATTGCATGGGCTCCGGCAAGGGCATAGATTGAGGCTTGTCTAAAAATTTAGCACGATCGGCCTGAATCAATTTCACGATATATCAACGACAATTGCCGGTGCCTGTCTGCTCCTGTGACCATCTTCCTCATGGGCACAAACGCTGTTTGCGACCACCGAGGCCATCGACTGCTGGGCGGGCCCGGCCCGAGAAATGCCATGTGCCCGACGGCCTCTGCGTAAGGCTCAACCGTGACACGCACCATGTTACTCATTGCTCTATGTAGACATCTCGTCCAGGGACAGGGCACTTCCGTATGCGAGCCGTTCACGCTGGATCACGACGGATCTCTTTGCTTCCTGTCCGACCCCCCATCTCCTACTCCCACCTTCTCAGAAACCTTCCTACCCTTGACTCTTATGGGACGGTAATCCGAGTCTTCAGAGGGCCCAGACCTTCCGGCTTCACGATTGGTTCTATCTTTCTTTCCTTGCTTCACGTTGCTTGACGAACCAACCCGTTCGGCGTTTCCCCATGTTAGTATAACCCACTTCTGTGTTGGTCCTAAACATCCTCTTCTCCTCGGCGTCTCCTTGACTTCGAAAGGAGCTCCGAGCCGAGCCACTGGACATGGCTCACAACCTCCCAACCCCCACCTCGCACAAAGGACTGGTCTCTTAGCCTCCATCCCATGGCGAACCCCTAAAACCCGAACCGTAGCCATCTTAGCATCACTGACAGGTCAACCAAGGACTCTCGACGCCTCTATGCCTGCTTCCATGTCTACGGACGGCGGAGTATCCACATTCCACTCCCGGCAGTTGTTGCTAAAGAGGCCTTTGTGGAAAAATAACCGCTGCCAGCCCCCGTCCGTGTTGGAAGCTCCTCGCCGTAGTTCATACCATGCTGAGGGTGAATAAGAGGTCACAGAGTTGATACCACGAAGAAGATAAATTCCCATGGAGGCTTGACGATTTGTATGTTTCAGCCCAGTCTGGCCAGCCATGAGTTGCTGGCTTGGGAAGTTGGTCTGCTATCGTGGGAACAAGCCCTTCAGCACTCCAGTACTTTTTTTGGCATGAGGAGGCATGGTTTCAGCTTTGGTGTTGATCGGTCTTGTTCGTCTCCGGGGGGTGGAACCCCATGGGGGCTTGACGATTTGTATGCTTCAGCTCAGTCTGGCCAGCCATGAGTTGCTGGCTCGGGGAGTTGGTCCGGTATTCTGGAACAGGCCCTTCAGCCCTGCTCCGCTCTGGCGCTTTTTTTTTTTTTTTTTTTGACATGACGAGGCATGGCTTCAGCTTTGGTGTTGAATATTCTTGCTCGTCGTATCTGAAGGTGGTGGTTCGACTCGCGGATGGTTAAGGCGTGACGGATCCTATCGGAGGTTAAATTGACACAGTTTGGCTCACGTTGTCTCTGTGGCTTGACGTCGAGGGGTCTCTTTCCAGGTTGGGATGTGACTCGCTGAGTTACCACCGGGTATCGTATCTTTGCCTATAGATGGCGAGGGAGCTTCTTGATTGTAAAGCCCGAGGGGTGCTCTGATTGTAAAAGGCGAGGCGGGATTGAGCGAGCAGGACATGGGGCTTCTGGGAGTGTTCGGGCCGTGAACGAGGACGATGGGGAAGTAAGTGGATGTGGCAACTGGTTCGTGCCGTGCAACAAGAGGGCTGAGCGGAGCCTCGGAGGCTACTGCACCATGCCTCCGGTGTGCATGCATACCTGCTTTATCTTCTGGGTCCCCGGGTTAGGACCGAGTTGCGGGAATTGTTCGAGATCCCTACATATGTAGGGCTGGACCTGGTGTACGTAATGGATGGGATCTCCCGCTCTCCACTCGATCTCCGCGGAGAGATATCGAGCCAGGCCATTCCATCGCGATGCCAGGGCAGTGGTCCTGGGTTTTGTGCCTTACATGTGTGCGTGCCGGTGGCTGTCACAGTGCCCACCGAGGCGGGAGTGCAACGCCGGGACGGCCCGCCTGCGTGCTTGCTTAATCGGCTGGTGAGGATGCGATGACGTGTGTGGAGGCCGAGGTGCCATGTGTTTCTGAAACAGATGTAGGTGTACTGCGGAGTATCTGGGTATCGTGTATTAGTGCAGGAAGAGACCCCATGTCAGGCCGTGACACCTTGACACGGCCAATTAGGGTGCCTTGAGTGCTTGAGTGCCTGACTTCTTGTTGTTTATACTTTTCAACATCACAGCCTCGGCAGAGTAGCCAAACTTTTGTGTTTCCAGCCCGTCAATGGCATGGTGACCGGTGAGGGGGTGTTGGCCTGGTTGATAGCCTTTCATGAATCACAGGGCTCGGAGACCCATCAAAAAGAGACAACGGCACCCTGAAATCCCTTTGTCTGTTGCTGGTATTTGGAGAACCCTGACTAATTATTGAGAACAGGACTCGAAAGTGGTGAGTCCCCTCCACGACGGCGCAAAGGTCGTCGCAAGCCAAGACATCGAGTCAGGGGCTCATTGTATAACCAACAATCTTGGCGTCCTCGCTGCCCAGCAACCACGACAGTTCGTCTTTAGCAAGACTCAACATGATTGTGTGCCAACCAGCTGGCTTGTTACGGGCTTCACCAACTTGAATTGGTTCCCAAACACAATTCACTTTGTGCCTTTCCGCATCTCTCCGCCGGAATTAAGGCCGTCACCTCAGACGCGTCCTCGGGAAGGAGGTCGGCGGTCGAGATAATACCGCCTGATCTCTGGGGGATAATCCACCTGGTGCGAAGAGAGTTATTGACGGTCTTGGTCTTGAGAAAGCGAGACAGTTCTCAAGAGCCAATGCGACAGTTTTCTCCACATCGTCGTGAAGGTTCTGGAGTCGCGGCACCAACGAGCCTGCTCCTGACGCCTCCAAAAGAACTGGGTGCACTGGGGGGGTGGGGGCAGCCAAAACTGATGAACTGGACACGGGAGGATATGGCTTGTCGATCAGGGGGGTGTGCAGAGTAGACCACCTTGAAAGAACCCCGGCAGTCGCTTCCCCTATACTCCGTAGCACGGTTGGGAAGGACCACGGGGATATTTCTGGTCCAGTATATTTTGCCGATGCAGTCAGCAACGAGGGAGAGTGAAAGGAGAATTTCCCTGCCCGCCCTTGGCAACGCTTGTTTTGCGTTGCGAAGCATTGCCGGCATCACGGTAGTTAAGCTGAGAAACCGAAGATGAGCTGAGAAGGTGGTGAGCAGACCTCAGCATCTTGGTAAGAGTCGCTTGAACAGAGCAGAGGGGTGTTGGTAAAAGATGCCTGGTACGGGGGGCATCCAGAGTAACTAACTCTTTCTAGTGATGTCTGCCTGTCTTCTTGAAAAGGCAACGCACCCCCTGCTGAGCGAGTGAAATGCAACCTCAGAGGCTGAGAAGGAAGGGCCGAGCGACGAAACACAGCCGAAATTCCGATCTGTTCTTGGGGTTCGTTGAGCTCGATGCCAAACGCTGGGCAAGGTACTCTCCGCTGCCTGAACGAAAGGCAGCAACTTCGGAGATTTGTGCCCCATCGTCATCATCATCAGCAACATTGATGGTATGGAACATCTCAAGCAACTGGACCATAAAGAGCAGCAGGATCTCAGCATCGTTCGCCTTCCTTGTAGCGCACAGCAGTTGGGAGGCCGAGAGGTCGGTACTGGAATCGTTCTCGCGCGACAACAAGGATTTCTAAGCACCTCGACGAAACGCGTCGAGGTGCAGAGAGCCATGCGTCTGAATGGTGGAGCAGAAGCCCACCCCGGAGTCGGCCGCCCAGAAACACACACAATCCGGTTTGGATAAAACCGAAAAGGCTTGTTGGCATGCACCCGGGCCATGTCCGGCCCGTGGTTGGGTGTCATCGCGTCTGATGGGACGGCCGGAGCGGGCAAAGCGCGGGCAGCAAGGCCAACCACGGGGATGGGGATGGGAATATCCAATCCATCCTTGTCATCTGCCTGCATTTAGCCAAGCGAATGGGAACAATTCTGCGCCCTTCACACATGGGAATGTTGCGTTTGCCGGCAGGACATTGGCTCGCGGATGCAGAAGGAAAATGGAAGGAAATGGCGGAGGGACGGGACATGAAAATTGTCCAGCAACAACTGTCCGATCGCCTTGCTCAGTGCTGCTGTTCGGGAGACGACGATGGCCATGATACGAGAACGGGTACCTACAGCACAAGAGTATCGTAACCTCTCGTAATCTCGTGCTGTGCCGCCGGCTCGACTCATGCGCAGGACAAATTGTTCAAAATCCTGACTGGACTCGAACCCTGGATTATTTTGAAGACCGCACGGACAAGGCTGGTGCCGATTGCCGTGGGGGACGAGATCGGCCAAGGCCATTCGCTGCAGATGCGGGAGCCCCCCGGTAAATAATGCTTGACCGTAATGCAGGTTACGTATTGCATACCACCGTCAGCAGGCACCTTTAAGGTTTGGGGCAGGGAGCTGCTGGTCAAACCACCGCGGAGATGCCCTGAGGAAGATGAATGGGAAGAGAAAATTCTGGTTTCATTGCCTAAACGGGGAATGTCCAGGGACTGTTCGTCTCCTCCTGTTTCGGATCCACAGGCTATTCCTCTCTTTGGGGGGCCAGCTCTGCTCTATCTGGCAGGAGACCTTGAAGGGACGCCGGATTTGCCTTGAGATGACTGAGCTGTTCCCTCCGAGGCTCCCTCCCTGAGGTCCCTTTTCGATGCACAAGGTTTCCTTCCCATGGTGCCCGAAAGGTGACGGCACGGATGGCTTTCGACCACCGACGCCTCTTCCAGCATCCAGTTCCTCATGGGGAAGGTGCGTGAACGGAGGACAGCCCGCTTGGTCAGAGCAAAACCGGGGCCCCGGACCCCCTTGAGGTCGGGTGTGGGACGGTGTTGGGTTGTGGGAAGCTGGTGCGGGTCCGGTCCCGCACAAATCCCCATGTCAAAGCAGGCCGCAGGACGCAGGGCCGAGGAAGCCGGCGAGCTCGGCCCCTCGTTCACCGATCGCGTCGGGCGTGCAACTCATTTCATCGCAGCCTGCTTGCATCACGAGTTAGTTACGGAGTATTACTAACGTTAGTCGTCCGCCGAGACATCGACCGTCATCGGCGGCGATGGAATTGCATCGCCTCATCGCCTCAATGGCCTCGTCGTTCCTGCCCGCGATCGCCGCTCCCTTTGCCCGCGCTTAGCGGAGCCTCAGCCTCTCGATGGGTCTTACGCACGCCCAGCCGGCACTCACGACGGAAGCCGACAGCAAGCCAGCGATGGCGGCGTCTTGGTGCTGTCTTGGTAATGTCTTGGTGCTCTCTTGGTGCTTCTCGGGGCTGCTTGGTGCGCCTTGGCGGCCATGTGCTTGTTTTTGGGGGGGACCAATCCTACGCGGAATTGCTGGGGGCCGCCTACCCAATCGCGACTGGCCGGCGATGCCCACCCTTGGCACCGAGCGCTTTAGCGCCTTGGAATGTTCGATTCAGGACGTCAAGGCTGCTTGGCATCTCCAGTCGTAGTTTTCTGTTTCAACATCACGAAACCGATTGCACACACAGAGGGTAGGGAATCCCGACGCACCCGAGTCAATCCAGGCTTGCCAGCGCCGCGCCCACACGCCTTGGTCTAGAATCTCAACGTTCCCGGGAGGTCTCTTGCTCCAAGTTAGGGGTAGGTCGCGTTCGCAATTAATGCATTTGGCTTTCTGGACCCTGCAGCGTCCCGTGGAACATGGCCAATTCATCCAAGGTTGTAGACGCGGCAAGGCCTTGCTCACATTGGGTAGCGTTTCCATCAGTCGGGGGCCGTGCCAGAGACACACACCAGCTCGGATGAACACGTTCAGCGGAATCATCCAGGGGGCTGCTCTCGCGACCGTTCCCTGGGACGGGAGTGCCTCTTCTCTAGCAGGCAGGCGGCTGCAATGGCACTGCACCAGGCACACTTAATTGTGGAAGAGAGCGTTCCAGGGAAAATACGGCTGTGCTCGCTCGCGGACACGGGCTACGACGGGCTGACTGGCTCCTCGCCAGGTATCATAGCCTCCGCACCCTTCATCCAAGTCAACTAACTTATTCCGGTCCTTCCCTTAAGCCGGCGTCGAGGATGTCGTACACGTTTTACCCCAGACATTAAATCGTGCCCTCCTCGACGATCACCCCAAGCCTCGCGTCATCTGGATTCCACAATCCCCAGAGAGGCGAGCTCCATTGGCCACTGGGGATTTTCTGGGGATGCGGGGAGCCCGTCCCCCGTGTTCATTTGGCTAGGTCATCCAGAATGGGGATTTTCCTTGACCCAAGAAGTGGTCAGGAGCAACAGTTCGTCCAACGTCCCACAGTTGTTCTTTCGAGGACCATGACCGAATTGGCCTGGACAGTGGCAATGAGCCGCGGCGCATTGCCGGGGGTGCTGTGTGGCGGGTCCGGGGTCCTCTTCTGCCATGCTCCCTGGGCTGGGAGACCCCAGGTTATGCATGCGGTCGTGTCCACGTCGGAGGAAAAGCGTTTTATCCACACCTGAGAAATCGGGAGCGGAGATTCTCCTTTGTTGCACTGGCTGGCGCAGCGTGGGAGACAATGTGTCCACCAGTGCCCCTTGGGGCCCCCCTCCCCCTTTCGTTGCTCAAGCAGACTCTCACATGGCAGGGACGTCCATGGTCAACGTCTTCGCAACCCCCTTTCCTTCATCTCAACACACAGAACTCAACACACCCTTGTCCGTCTCCAGTCGAGACGGTCGTTCGGGACAGCGTGCGCAGGGAAGGTGCCCGTTCAGTGAGATGGGAGCATAACACAACATGCGTTCGGTGTACGATCCGAGGACCCGTTAACCCAAGTGGCTGTTGCAGTTGGCCTCGCGGCCCTCGCCGAGCATCGATGCTGCATGTCAACCCCGCCGCAATATCCCGTTGAACCGTCTTTCGCCCTGGGGTAGTGAACGTACGAGATCCGTATGTCCGGGAATATGCACATTCGCCCTATCACAGAACGCTCCAGACTGGTGATCTCGCCGTACCAGACCCCGTCGGGCGACACGGGTTGGGGTGGATGGGGAGGAGCAAGACCCCGGCACTGTCGACCCGCCCTCTCACTGGCGTGCGGTCTGATTTGACCGTCTTGTAAGCGATCGGTGTTGCTCCGCGCGGCGACCCCAGCACCACCAACGGGCCGTCTGTGCTTCCCAGCTCTTTGGCGACAACCCTGCCCTAACTGTGTATATGAAGCGCGTCACCCTCCCCGTCGCTGTCTCACCCCGGAGTTTGTTCTTACTAGGTTTCTCCTCACCTTCGTCCATCTTCTCTTCTTTAATAACCCAACTATCGTGGGGGTTTGACATCACCCACCTGAAACAATCACATTAAACCCAAAAAGGACGTCATGGCCGAACCAGTGCCCGTGGCCGCGCCGCCGGTCGAGAAGGAGATCGGCGAGACGACCGGCGCTTCTGCGAACCCCAATGGCGTGAACAAGAGCCACTACCGGGGCTACGACCCCCGGAACCCGATGGCCAACATCCATGCCGACGACCAACTGCGGCTTCCCGCCTTCGGCGGTGAGTTCCAGCCCGGTCTCTGGCGCCCGACCGAGCACCGCAAGTTCGCCAACCCGGCGCCCCTCGGTCTCTGCGCTTTCGCCCTCACCACATTCGTGCTCTCGTGCATCAACATGAACGCCCGTGGCGTCACGGCGCCCAACGTTGCCGTCCCTCTCGCGTTCGGCTACGGCGGTCTCGTCCAGCTCCTGGCTGGCATGTGGTAAGTTTACAGCGGTTCTCCATGACATGGAACGGCGCGCAATCGCCGGTTGCCGGGCTTTTTGGTCTAACATGATATCTCCAGGGAAATGGCTGTTGGCAACACATTCGGTGCCACCGCGCTCTCGTCGTACGGTGGTTTCTGGATCGCCTACGGCATCCTCCTCACCCCCGCGTGGAACATCACCGGCGCCGGCGGCCCGTACGCAACCGAGGCGACCAAGGCTATCGACCCCAAGATGGCCAACTCTGCGATCGGCTTCTTCCTGACGGGCTGGTTCATCTTCACCACCATCCTGCTGCTCTGCACCCTGCGCTCGACCGTCATGTTCTTCATGCTCTTCTTCACCCTCGACCTGGCCTTCCTCATGCTCGCCTGCGGTGAATACGCCGCCAACAACAACGCCGCCTCCGCGTCCAAGCAGCTCACCCAGGCCGGTGGTGGCTTTGGCATGCTGGCTGCCTTCTTGGCTTGGTACAATGCCTTTGCCGGTATTGCCGACAGCAGGTGTGTTACTATTTTTCTTTTTCTTTCTCTCCCTGCTTTCCGCCGCTTGACCACACTATTGGGATGTCATCACGCAAACCCCAGCTTAGCGCCGGGAGAGACGAGCGTTGGCTTGCATGAGCCAAGCCGATCCATCTCACGCCACATCCGTCAACCCAAGCCCTTGCCCTGTTTTTGTACTTGAGCCGCATCAACTTTACGAGAACCGACTGGCTGACGCAATGATTTTTTTCCACAGCAACTCCTTCTTCCTCATCCCCGTCTTCCACTTCCCGTGGTCGGAGAAGGGCCGCGAGGAGCGCCTTGCCCGCTCGGGCACCAACACCCCCCCTACCGCTTAGATGGTGTAATACCGGATTGGGTGCTTTGGCTTCATATTAATTATTTTACCGAATTTCGACTGTCAATTTGTTTGGATCACCTTTTTGGTTTTGCCTTTTGTGCCCCTCGGGCAGGGTTTGGTACCTGACCCTCTCAGTTACCAATGCCCTAGCGAGTCCAGCACCGCACCGCCATGCTCAAGAGGTGCGCGCAAGGTCACGATGTCGTTGCGCTCTGCCCTGAGTCGCGGCGCAATTGTGGGTTGCTGGATTCTCGGAAACTCGGCAGGTGGAGTGGTGGAGTGGTTGCAAGCGATATCCCCAAGGCCCCCTTGTAATTTTACCAACAAAAGAGAGAGACGAACCTGCGGTGTCAGTGGGTGTCCCCCCAACGCAGTGGATCGCAATGTGTGTTGTTGGAGTTCTGGACCGCGGCTTGGTGGTGATGTCCTCCACACGTTCCCACAGGCTGACCACAGGCTGAAGCGGCGCCCGCCCCGGTTTCTGTCTTTCTTTCTGGGCAACCCTGCCTTCAGCCTGCGAAGCGCATGCTCAGCTTAACTGCCGCAGCGGTGATCCTCGGTCGGGTGGAACGCTTAAAAACGGCTTTGCTGGGACTGGCCTGGCTGAGCCTGGATATGGTTGTGGAGAGCAACTCCCCCCCTTTCCACTTTTCGCCTCGTTGTCTCCGTGCTCCATGGCTGAAGTGAAGCCTCAGAGCTCCACGCCTTCAAAAGTCATGCCACGCGTGGGCTGTGCCTGGCGGGAGGCGGGCTGACAAACGCCTTACTTGGCGCACGTGACTCCCACGCAAACCCGTGGCCCGGACATGGACTGAAATCGGATGAACTGCTTATCGACGATTATCGGTGGGGGCAACGCATCATTACTGGGCACTGGATCGGCGTTCAATTCACCGATGTGCGATCGGTCACCTCACTCTCCCAATGCCGCAATGAGCTGCGTACGGAGTATGCAATTGGGAGCTTCTTCCTTGTCATTTTTCCTGTCGTGGTTTGCGAGGCCAGTGCGTCTCTGAGAACAATCGCGCTGGCTTGCGGCACACAGAGCTGCTCAACCAACAAGCCAGCGCCTGAGACTGAGAGGAATTGGAAGGACATGCAAGTGCCTCTCCAAGATTTCTCGATCTTGCTGCAGCCTCACACAGATCTTGATCTTTCTTGTTCTCGTAGCACAGATCATCTTACACCTTCGGCATGTCTGGGCCATCTCTCACATCCAATTACACTGCTGCCCGTTGCGTGAGACCGTTCTTGGGAATAGGAACGGGATGCTCCCTCAAATCGGATGCTGGCGCTTGGACACCGTTCGACATCAGCGCATCATCACCTGATTCATATTTCGGGCGAGCGACGCAGCGACAGCCAACGCGCTGCCATCGTAAATACTTCAATACACCTTCGCCACTTGGCTCATCTCAACTGAGCTATCCTTACCTCTCACTGATGTATCTTGCCGCACTTGCCAAACCTTTGGTGTTGTTGCAGTCGTCGTTGTCATCGTGATAGCCCCCCAGGCAACAAACCAGAGTGGCATCGGATCCCGATGACCAGACGTCGTATTCTCTCCATCGTGTTCCTCAGCATCATCTTGATACCCATCACGGCAGTTCTGTACCAACAACTCATCGCGGCGATCTCCCATTTCACAACGTCATCCGTCCCCATGGCGAGCCCAAATTCGCCCCCCGTCATCGTGGTCGGTGCCGGACTCGCTGGGCTCTCGGCCGCCTACTCGGCGCTCCAGGCCGGCGCCCCTTCCGTGCGCCTCCTCGAGCGGGCCCCTAAACCGGGCGGTAACAGCATCAAAGCCTCATCCGGAATCAACGGCGCGCCAACCAGGTTCCAAAACGCAGCCAAATATGGCGTCGATCACAGCTTCTGGAATGACACAGTCCGGTCCGCCGGGTCCCGGCTCCAAGCCTCCGTCGCCGAGCCCATCAAGAAGCAACGCGAAGGCCTCATCTCCACGCTAACAGACCGCTCAGCCTCAGCCATCGACTTCCTCGTCGACCTCGGCGTCGAGCTCAGCGTCGTCGCCCAGCTCGGCGGACACACCAAGCCCCGCACCCACCGAGGCGCGGGCAAAACCCCCCCAGGAGCAGCCATCATCACCACCCTCCTCGCCAAGCTCGCCGAGACCCCAGACCGCTTCACCCTCGTCACCGAAGCCGAAGTCACCAAGCTCCTAACCACCGCCCCCGACGATGACACCACCAACACCAAAACCAGCAAAGTAACAGGCGTCGAATACCACACCCCCCACCACCCCCACGGCACCCCACCCCAAACCCTCCACGGCCCCGTCGTCTTCGCAACAGGCGGCTTCGGCGGCGACACCCACGGCCTGCTGGCCAAGTACCGACCAGACCTGGACGGCCTGCCGTCGACCAACGACCCGCGCCCGGGCGCGCACACGGTACTCTCCGCCGCCGGCGCGCGCCTCGTCGACATGGAAAGCGTGCAGATCCACCCGACGGGGTTTGTGGACCCGGCGCATCCGGAGGTGGCCGTCAAGTTTCTGGCTGCGGAGATGTTGCGTGGTGAGGGGGGGGTGTTGTTGCATAAGGGAAGGAGGGTTGTGAATGAGCTTGAGACGAGGGAGAGGGTGAGTGGGGTGGTCATGGGGTTGCCTCCGCGGTCTGACGAGGGCGGGTTGAGGCAGTGGGATGTGCAGCTGCTGCTGGATCCTGGGGCTACCGAAGCTGCGGCGGGTCATGTGGGGTTTTATCTGTGGAAGGGGTTGTTGCGGAAGGTGAGGGTTGGGGATCTGGACGAGACCACGCGCGAGACGCTCAGGGGGTACGCTGCGGTTGTGTGCGGGGAGCGGGAGGATGAGTTTGGGCGGGTGGCGTTTGGGCACTGGAGGCTGGGGGTGGAGGGTGGCGGCGAGCTGGATGAGGACGCCGAGGTGTGCGTCGGGCGGGTGACGCCCATCGTGCACTTCACCATGGGTGGCGCCGTGTTCAACGAACAGGCGCAGGTCTTGTCGTCGGAGCTGGGGGAGGAGGAGAAGCCGATAGCCGGGCTTTGGGCCGCTGGTGAGATTACAGGAGGGATCCACGGGGACAACCGCTTGGGCGGCTCATCGCTGCTTGAGTGTGTCGTGTATGGGCGCATCGCGGGAGAGCAGGCCACGCAGTCTGTTCTGAGTTTGGGGGCCTAGAAGTCAGGGCGGTTACGAGGGTGGTCTTGCAACTGTCCAGGTTTAACCGCCTCTGAAGGGCCACTACATGTTAGGGTCCTTGCCCTGGGAACGCTGGCAGAAGAAATGTTGTCAGTGGGCATCTGAAGATATCAGGTCCATACCGTGAATAAGCACTTAGACACCAAATTGTCGCGAATGAGATAAAACAAAACATAAACAAATCAAAATTTGGGATGTGGAACAAAACGCAACCATGAACTCGACCACCAGCAGAACTCAACTATCTGGTGTTAAAAGAAAGAGACTCCCCAGTGCGATGGTCCGCCTACCAAACGTGGGTGTGTACATACAATGGCTGAGATCTGTACACCTACCTACTGGGGAGTTGACCAGGTTGGAGATTGAGGGAAGGGGAGGGACCACTTGGACTCTTGGACAATTGGTGGAAGACTCACTAAGGAGCCAAAAAGAAGGGTATTGGCCCAGGAGGGAAAAAGTTATGACAAGAGTGGGATTCGAACCCACGCCCTTTCGGACCACGGAATCTTTGTGGAGATTTGGATTAAGGGTGAACCTTAACGTGGCGCCTTAGACCGCTCGGCCATCTTGCCTTGCTTGTTGTTGAAGAAGGTAGCGTTAATCGACAATATCAGTGGCCATCCAACACAAAAAAAAATCCCCGCCTTTTCGTCATTCGGGAATCGAGTCTCCACACCACACAACCTCACCCAAGATCCACATGGCACTTCGACAACCACGACTCGAAATTGACCAAAATGATCAAATACAGGCAGACAAAAAAACAATTAACGTTATCCTTCCAATGCAGCATGAGCTAACAAGATATCCAAATAAGTTTACACGCCTCCAAAATTGCGCGCCAAGATTTCGTTGATGTCGCACCCCGGCGCAAATCCAAGATTGGTCATAAACTGGGTGTCCAGGTCGACCGCATCCACGCGCTCAATCGATGCAAGGTCATCGAGAAGCGCATCATAGTCTGGGCTGTGCCCAAACCCTAGGGGTGGTGGTGGTACGTTGAGAGTGGGAGAGGCATGGTGGTCTCGGTGTGTCGGTGGCATTGCCGGTCCCACCCCTGACATCGAGCCCATGCCGGATCCATGGTGCATCATGTGCAAGTTTCTGGCTTGAGGTATCGTGACTAAGGAATTGTTATTGGTGTTGTCGTTGTTGCTGAAGGCAGGTTGATAGGGCGATACCATGCCTGGAGCCAAGAATGAACCGTATCCTCGATTCGCCGCCGTTGGCTGATGGCGAGGTGTTGTGCTCGGGCCCAACGAAATGGGGGTTGGGTAGTTCATCATAGAGTTGCCCGCCGAAGAGGCCCGGGGTGGGTTGGGCATTTCTAAGGCATCTCGTGTCGGTTGGAAAAGAGGGATTGCATGTGAAGCAGGAACACTGGAGGGTCGCGGTTCCTCAGCCCGCCTGAATGAGAAGACTGCAGCCAGATCCCTCAGCAATTGTCGGTTCGGCTCACTGCAGCGACGAAGGTATTCCGCGCCTGTAAATGCTGTAATGCATGCCGGGATGAACGGAGGCGTGCTGGACCGCCCGAACAGCCGTTGGTATTGCTCAAGCGTGTCGTGGAGCAGCGGAAGGAAAGTCTCGGACCCGGGTTCAGCGAGAGCGCCTGCCCAGAGGTACGCGGCCCTGGCCACATAGGGAGTTGGGACTGAGGCTGTTCCGCAGGTCGGTGAAATAACAAAATTGCCAAACGGCAGGCTGGGGTCTATTGTTTGCTGCAGTGCGGTGATGAAGGTACCGGAATCTCCGGGTGACGATCCCCGTCTCGACGTCGTTTCTCTGGCGACAACCTTAAAAATGGCGTAGAGCTGATTGAAGGTGCTCAAGCAGAAGGCCGAGCTTCGGGACGAGCGAGATGCTGCGTTGCCGGTTCCAAACCCGTCACAGGGTGTCCAAGGCTCCCACTGATCAGGGCCACCCTCAGACACCAGCGGGAGACCACTGAGATCCTCCGCCCTCAAATGTGGGGGTGTGCTGCATCGCACTGACAGAATGGTGTCGACTATAAAACAAGACATCAAGGCCAAGTCCATCTTCTGGCCATTCCTTTCTTGCGTGCCAGGCTGGGTTGTGTCGGGGTCCAGAAGAATGCGAATGGCGGAGCCAGTGAAAAGGCCGGCGCCAGGCAGCTTGTCCAGTCCCAAGTTGACAAGTCCAAGAAGTAGAAAAGCCCGAGCATGGTGAATCAGGAACGGGCCATTCTCCGGCGGGAGGAGTCCGCGAGCAATCTCGTATATTTCAGTCGAGGAAGGATCAGCGTCATCTGACAAAGAAAGCTTCGAACTGGCCGCATCCTGGAGTGACGCCAGCGCCAGCGCCGCCCACAGCTCAGCATGAACCGCAAAAGAGGTATCCTTCGGATCGATGGCAAGCCCCTGGTCCGGATAGAGATACGACGCCTGAAACAGATCCTGCTTCTCGAGAATGGGTAGCCACGAATGGGTGTAGGAAAAATATATATCAAGCAAGCGCCAGTGGTTTGACGGAAGCTTGATGCGACCTGGCGACCCTTGAGGGCATTGGGGGGTGCCGCTCGTCGCCAATTGTCGCGCTTGCTCCGCGCCCAGTTCACCGCTCGGGGTGACCGGTGGGCGACGCCCAAGACTCATGCGTCGCGATTCTTGTGTGACTGTTTCCGTGCCAGGCGCAGGCGCGTTTGAATTGGTGCATGCTCGAGCGGCGGCGGTGTCGGTCTCAGTGTCGCTCGCATCAGCGAAGGGCGATGGCCCATCTTCGTCCGGTAAAGTGGCCGCGTCACCAGAGAGAATGCGGTCTATCCCTCGGTGTACCCGACTTTTCCTCCACCTCTTTTGCAGGCGGTCCGCTCCGCCGGGGTCCTTTCCAGCCAGAATCTGGGGCCCTTGGCCATCCGCTCGATGAAGGAGAGTACTAAGAGTGTCCTCGCTGCCAGGAACCTTCTCGAAGACCCAGCCAAGAGCCAGCTCGAGGGTGCGGATGTAGCCAGTCTGGACGCCCCGTTTTTTGGGGCTCACCTCATATGTACACGGCCGGCCCTGCGATATGCAAGGGTAGCAACGGGGTTGTTTGCCGTCGCATCTCTCCCGGGCCGCGCGACACTGGTCGCAGGCCCTCGATACCCTCTGGCGCTTGACGGGAGCGGGCAGGACTGCCAGCGGCAGGACTCCAGACTGGCCAAGCGAATCGGTGTTTGGGTTGGTGGATGCTTCGGTCTCGGGTGCCCTCCGCTTCGGGGGCATGGCGTCAGGGGAATTGCGTCGGATAAACGACGCCAAAGGACTTACACCAACAACAGCAGGGTCACTGGCGTACATGCCATATCCGTCGATTCGGTACCACAGCCGTCCCGGACCGCCGCGCTAAATTGACACGCAGCCGGCTGTGAAGATGCCAACGCCCCTGGGCTGCCTGGGCCAGTGGCCCGTCCTCGAGGGGGGGCTGTCAAAAAGGATGGATCCCGGGGTCGTGGCCAGTATGGAGCCCATGCAAAGTCAGGTTACGGGAGGGTAGTCGGTTGGGGAGATGGCGGGGCCCGCGACTTGGGATCTGGAGTCTTGGATGGGCCTTGTGGAAGCCGGTCCAGAGGGGCTGGCACCCTTGAGAGTGCTATGTGGGTGCGGATGCCGGTGCCGGTAGTTACTGGTGTGGGTGCTGGAGCGGCTGCGTGTGCCTGTGCTTGTGTGTCTGCGTGTGGGTGTGGGTGTCCGGCGGTTGTGGGGTGTCGATCATCCGTTTTGGTTTCCGTTCGCTTCGCAGCGGCAAGACAGGCCCCAACATCACGTAGTGTATGAACACAGTACCGTGCAGATCGCGTCGCTGGCGTCTGCAAAAGCATGCCCTGGTTGGCGTGGTTGGCAAGGTGGTGTCGTGAGCGAGGTCGAAGCACTCGATGGGCTTGGGAAAAGCGATTAAACGTGTGGGGGGTGTCCGCAGGGTGAACAATTACCCCCGCACTACGCCCCCCCTGCCCCACCTCGCTGAACCCCGGAAATTTCTCCACTTTCGTGCCACTCCCAGCGCCGCTCCCTTCCAGCTTCCCTCCATTCCAGCTTTGCCTGGCTTGGTCTCAGCGCTTGTCTGTTTTCTCTGCCCTGCCCTGACAGCCCACATTCCTCGTCGGGGGAGCAAAGTCGATATCGATATCGACAAGACGGAGACTTCCACATCGAACGGATCGTCGGCGCCATTTCCGACCGGTGCGGGAACGGTACCCTTGGCTTGCCTTCCAGTCCCCATTGTCCCTGTTCGGCCCACCGTTGGGCAAACTGAGGGGCACTTTGGCCGAATGCTGCCTTCGCCGCCCCCAGTGTTGAGCATTGGGTAAGGTACGCTTCGCCATCGAGTTGCCGCGGGGACACACAGTCACCGCCCGAGACTGCATCAAATCTCCACAAGATACCTCGCCGTCGATGCTCGCCACTCTCCTGGCATTTGGCGTGCCTCAAGTGCCAACCACATCATGACATCGCCCGCCGTCGCCGGCGTGAAGCGGTCATACGCGACCATGGCCCTGTCCTGGGGCCAGCTTCCGGAGTCACGCCCGGAGTCGCGACCGCCACCCACCCGGTCCTTTTCGACTGCCGAGGGAACGGACCCTATCTACGCGCCCTCGTTCCAAACAACCCCGACGGTCCCGGCAGGGCCATCTCCCGGAGGTAAGCGTCATCCAGCACTCACCCCAACAACATTGGCCCCTATTCATGTCTAATCGCCTCAACTACGCGTCCAACCGCCTCGACTAACCGCCCGTCAGAGTACCCCTCGGCTTCTTCAGTGCCGGTGCGCAAAAGCCCCATCTCCGCGGCTGCTTCTTACGATGCAGACGCATCTATCATCATCGCCGGCATCCGTGGTGCCGGCAAGACAACACTAGCCATCATTGCTTCGTCTGCCATGAACCGCAAGGTTGTCGACCTCGAAATGGCTTTCCGCGAGGTAACGGGTTTCTCCAGCCCGGCCTACAAGAAGTCGTACGGCGCAGCCGCTTGTCAGAGCCGCGAATTAAGCCTCCTGTACGAGGTTCTCGAGAGGCACGCGAAGAATGCAGTCATCGTCTGCTCGTGGATCGAGAGGAGCATCCAGTCGGCCCTGGAGCAGCTTGAGAAGACGAATCCGATCATCTACGTCCTGCGCGATGCGAAGGCCATCCAGAGCCATCTGAGGATTGAAAGCATCCAAAAGGCCCGCGACATCCTCGATGCGAGCAGCACTTTTTTCAGAAAATGCACACGGCATGAGTTCTTCAACGTCTCGGAGGATAACACCACGCCCGGCGAATTCGCAAGTGAGCGCCTCCCATCGCCCTCGGGCGAACTCGACCGGCCTACGGCGCCGTATCTCACGCTCAAGCGAGCCGAGAGACACTTTCTCAAATTCCTCTCATTGATTCTACCAAGCGGCGCCATCCCTTTCAGCGAATCGGCCTTCCCGTTGGCCTGTGTCCCTGCTGAGGAGAGGCAGTTCACTTACGCCATCTCCATGCCGCTCTCAGCATTCACCCGGGGGGGGCTCGATATTCAGGAGCTTGAAGTCGGTGCGGATGCCATAGAGATCATCATTGATGATCTCGTCACCGATTACGCCGTACGTCTGCGGTCGTCACCCGACATTTTGGCACAGCGAGCCAGCGAAATCAGTCGAGTCATGGCACAAGTCAGACGAGACACCGTTATCCCCATCTTCCTACACGTGGCGTTTCCCATCGCGGCTCTGTCCGACGAATACTGGCAGTCTCTCTACATGTCATATGTTCGACACGGCCTACGCCTCGCCCCCGAGTATGTCACCATCGATCTCAGGCTCGACAGCCAGTTGGTCGAAAGCATCATCTGTGCCAAGGGGCCTTGCAAGATTGTGGGCAACCTCCAGTTGCTGGACCAGGATCCGGCCCCCTGGGGTGCCTCGTCGTGGCGCACTTGTTATGAAAAGGCCCAGGTCACCGGCTGCGATCTGGCGAGATTCACAAGGAGAGCTGTGAATGCCACGGACAATCTCGATGTGCGACTCGTACACCACGCTGCCGAGTCAAGCTCGAGACCCAAGATACCGCTAATTGCGTACAACACGGGAATACTTGGCCGTACCTCGGCATGCTTCAACCAGATCCTCACATCGGTTGTGCCGGAAGGCCTGCGGAAAGAGCCGTCTGACGCCGAGCCCGTTGCCGTTGCCGCTGCCGCTGACGCCCTGCGTCCGTCGCTTACGGCTCTGGAGGCAACACAGGCTCTGTACTCGTCCTTTTACTACCACCCCATGAGACTCTACGTCTTTGGCGCCAATGTCAGCTACAGCTTGTCCCCAGCAATGCATAATGCTGCGCTCAAGGCGTGCGGCATCCCACATGTTTACGAACCCCACTCGACCAGCACCATCGCAAGTCTTCAAGGGCTCGTCAGCAACCCTCACTTCGCCGGCGCCTCTGTCGGTCTGCCCTTCAAAGTCGAAATCATCAGCCTGACGCATTCCCTTAGCCGACATGCCAGGGCGATAGGTGCCGTAAACACACTGATCCCCGTGCGGGACATCAACCCTGATGGCAGCATCCCCGACGATGCGTTGCTGTCTAATGGGAGAAATTTAGCGGGCCCGGTGAAGGCACTTTACGGCGAGAACACGGATTGGATTGGCATCCGGGCCTGCATCCGCCGCGGCCTCTCGCCCGCCAACGCTGTGAGGCCCAGCAGCTCCGGCCTGGTTGTCGGCGCTGGCGGGATGGCCAGGGCGGCTGTCTACGCCATGCTGCAGCTCGGGGTGAAGCATATTCTCATTTTCAACCGGACGATCGCCAATGCCGAGAAGCTTGTTTCGCACTTCGAGACAATATTGGCGCGCAATGGTCTGCCGTTGTTCAGTGCTGGCTCCGGGTCGAAGGAGAGGACAAGATTCCACATCATTCGATCTCGCGATGACCCCTGGCCAGACGGTTACAAAGCTCCTACAATGATCGTCTCGTGTATTCCGACACACAGCATCGATTCCAATCCAGCACCCGATTTTACCGTACCCCCACAATGGCTCGAAAGCCCAACGGGCGGTGTCGTTTTGGAGCTTGAGTACAAAACACTGACCAGTCCACTCCTGGAACAGGTCCGGAAAGAAGCAAAGAGGGGGTGGGTGTCGATGGATGGGTTGGATCTTCTACCCGAGCAAGGCTTCGCTCAGTTTGAGCTTTTTACTGGCCGCCGAGCGCCGCGTCGTCTGATGAGACGGGAGGTTTTCAAAGCATATCCTGATGAGGATGGGCGTTCCAACACAAAGAGACTCGAGCCCCGGCTCAACAACATAACTGCGCAAGAGACCTAAAGAATTGGTTACCTGTCGCCTGCATGAGTTCGCATATTCTGTAGCTGGACACTGAACAGTTGTTCTGCCAACCGTGCAAATCACTGTATCATATGGGGCAATGGTTGTCCCTGCTAACTGCTTGCTGCCCGTCTTCCCCCTCACCGCCATACTGCAGTATTCAAATACCGTATTCGCAACATCCAGGGAATGGACTGATCTCGGGCCTTCTTCCCCTCGAGTTGGTGGTGCAGGATTGCCAAGTGCGCGGCTAGCAGGGGAAGATGCCAGCCGGGGCAAAATGGGTATAGGAGCATGTCTGTGGTGGTCATAAGGTGCCCGAGTTCGGCCACGATGCCGGGAGAGTGTTCATCCCAAGTGCCGGCATATTTGCCTCTAGCGTCTCTGTGGTGGTGGGTTTTTCCCAGGATGAGGCCAGAAACCGGCCTGGGGCAGGTTGCGGGGAAGCATGATCCATGATCGACAGCACTGGCATCTCCGAAAAAAATATGATTCGCCATGCCGGATACCATTCCACCTTCCTTGTCACCTGTGGCCTCGCAACGCGCGATCTCAACTCCCACGGTTCAATATTTTTCACGTGGAGCTTGTGTCTGGGGGCCGGCAACGAACCCCATGTGCCATCCCCATGGAGAAACGGGAGTGTATGGGTTCCGGGAATCTGGAGCTACGGCAACTCTTTCTGGGGTAACAAACTCAAATCGACATCCGACGCCTGCTATAAATCTGGGCATCCTGGGGTCACCACAGCCGACTCGTGTTTCCCCAGACTCCATCGCCTTCCCGTGGAGTGCCCTCGGAACCCCCTGAAGTGGACGGCTCACCACACAAACACACACACACACAAATCCAAGATGACGCTCCTCGCGCTCAAGGAGGACCGGCCGACGCCAAAGGCCGTCTACAACTGGCGCGTCTACGCCTGCGCCGCCGTGGCCTCCTTTGCATCATGCATGATCGGCTACGACTCTGCCTTCATCGGCACCACGCTTAACCTCCCTTCCTTCAAAACGGAGTTTGACTTTGCGTCCTACAACCCATCCCGCCTCGCTCTCCTCCAGGCCAACATCGTCTCGGTCTACCAAGCCGGTGCCTTCTTCGGCAGCTTGTTTGCCTATGTCACTAGCTACTTCCTCGGCAGGCGCAAGTCCCTGTTTGTCTTCTCTACCATCTTCCTCCTCGGTGCCGGTATCATGCTTGCGGCCAGCGCCGAGAGGGGGTTGGCCCCGATCCTAGGTGGCCGCGTCCTCGCGGGCTTTGGCGTTGGCGGCGCGTCCAACATGGTGCCCATCTACATCTCGGAGCTGTCGCCTCCCGCCGTCCGCGGTCGGCTCGTCGGCATCTACGAGCTCGGTTGGCAGATCGGCGGCCTGGTCGGTTTCTGGATCAACTACGGCGTCAATACTACGTTGGCCCCTACCCGGTCTCAGTGGCTCATCCCCTTTGCCGTGCAGCTCATCCCCGGCGGCCTTCTGCTCATTGGTGTCTTCTGGCTCAAGGAGTCGCCCAGGTGGCTCTTTGCCAACGGCCGGAGGGACGAGGCCATGAAGATTCTCTGCTGGATCCGGAATCTCGAGCCGACCGACCAATACATCATTGAGGAGGTCCAGTACATCGACCGAGACATCGAGAGGTTCGAGAGGGAGGTCGGCAAGGGTTTCTGGAAGCCCTTCCTTGCTCTCAAGCAGCGCAAGGTCCAGTGGCGCTTCTTTCTGGGTGGCATCTTGTTCCTGTTCCAGAACGGCTCGGGTATCAACGCCATCAACTATTTCAGCCCTACCGTCTTCCGCAGCATCGGCATCACCGGCACAAACACCGGGTTCCTGACCACGGGCCTCTTCGGTGTCGTCAAGACGTGCCTGACGGTCATCTGGCTTCTCTGGCTGGTGGACCGCGTGGGACGGCGCCGCATGCTCTTCATCGGCGCTGCGGGCGGTTCACTGTGCATGTGGTTCATCGGCGCGTACATCAAGATCGCGGACCCGTCGTCGAACCCGACCGGCAAGATGGACAGCGGCGGCATTGCTGCCGTCTTTTTCTTCTATCTCTGGACCGCCTTCTACACTCCCTCGTGGAACGGCACGCCGTGGGTCATCAACTCGGAGATGTTTGACCAGAACACGCGCTCCCTCGGCCAGGCGTCGGCGTCGGCCAACAACTGGTTCTGGAACTTTATTATCTCGCGCTTCACGCCGCAGATGTTCCTCAAGATGGAGTACGGCGTCTACTTCTTCTTTGCGTCCCTCATGATCATCTCCATCGTCTTCGTCTTCTTCTACGTTCCGGAGACCAAGTCGATCCCGCTCGAGTCCATGGACCGCCTCTTCGAAATCAAGCCGGTGCGCAAGGCCAACAAAATGCTCATGGAAGAGCTCGGCATGCACGACGCGGGCGTGGCGGCCGATGCGGCGGAGGATGCGTCCTTGTCGTCGGACGAAAAATCGAAGCAGGGCCACATGGAGAGGACGCAGAGCGTCTAAGGCATTGGGGCGAAGCCGGTACATTTCAATGGTGCTCCTGGCGGGCATTGGTGCCGGCTGTCTGTTTGTTGCGATTTAGTTTGTTCATAGCGAGCAGTGGGTTCCAGGCAGGGCATTTTGTTTTTGTGTGCTGCCCTGGGCATCTTCTCTATACCTTCATGTCGGAAGATAAATATGGACGGTGGCCGATTTCTGGTTTTTCAATAACTTAATTCAGTATATAATCATGCAGTGTTCCGCTTGCAGTCCAAACCAGGTGCTCTATCTAGGTAGTTTGCTGTGTTCCTGTGCTTGCGTTTTGCCCCTGAAATCTCCGAGCACGAGAATCCCCAGTGTATGGGTGCTTGATCCCTAGCAGTCAGCTCGGCCTTTGCAGACCTGCACACTTACTTGCCTGCAAGCTATATACAGACAGAACAGACACAGCAGCTCTTTCTTTCTCCATTCGGGTTGGCCCAAGATTTTCCATTGTCACGCAACACACTCCCGCTGGTCTCATCCATTCCTTGATGGTTTAACTTGGCAACACCACAACCAGTATTGAGTGTCAATTCCCGTTGGCGTTGTTTACTCTCTAGCAGCGAGGATAAATACTTTTTTTTCGCACTTCGATCACCAGTACCATGCATAGCCCCTTGACAATCTCACTAGGGACAGTCATTATACATCTAAGTTTGGTCTACTCTCTATTATTATGCAACAGATGAAGAGCCGGTAGATACAAACAATAAAATAAGCAGATGATACATCCATACGGTTTAACCTAGAACAAAAAAAAATTGACAAAACTTCGCTAACAAACACTCATAAATAACACATTAAAAGCCATCAGTTTTTGGAAAGCTCAGCCAATTTGTTGGCGATCGTCTCCTTTACTTGTGCGACAGGAAGCTCACTCGTCTGACGACCTGTCCAATACTTGTCCTGTTTGAAGTAAAAAAAAGGCTCGTTAGCACCCAACACTCAAGAAAAGCAACAACAAAAACGAAAGAAAAAGGCAACTCACCTGCTCAATACCCTGCCAGATCAGCGCCTCCGTCCCCAAAATGACCTGCCACCCTGCTGACTCGGCAACTGCACCGAGAAGAGTGAAAGGCGAAGGGTTGTAGCACATCTCCAACAACGCCCCCTTATTCTCCTTCTGCAACATGACCTCGGTGATGCGCCTCAGCACCTTCTCCTCCTTTGTCGTGGGAGGGAAGTCGGGGATGCACGCAACAATAGCTCCCGGGCCCTCGAGCGCCTCGGCCTGCTCGACCGTCTCGACATGGACCAGGCGGACGCCATAAGCACGCTCGGTGCACTCGGCGACGACGGCAGCGATCTCGCTCTCGTCGCGGCTGACGACGTAGATGCAGGTGGCCTTGAGCCACTTGTGCAGGGCGTAAATGGCGGAACGGGCTGCGCCGCCGCCGCCGATGACCATGGCCGGGCGGTTCTCGTAGACGGAAGGGTCGGGGACGTTCTGGACGAACGACTCCCGGATGCCAATCACGTCGGTGTTGGCGCCGCAGAAGAGGCGCCGGCCGTCGGGGAGATGTCGGAGGAAAAGGGTGTTGCAGGCGCCCACGTCCCGGCATTCTTCTGTGAGCTCGTCCAGGTGTGGGAGGATGGCGACTTTGTGGGGCATGGTGACCGAGGCGCCTGTAGAGTGGTTAACAAGACAGGAACTCTGGTAAGATTTTACATTGGCAGATGTAGACACACCATAGAACTTGGGATGTTGGATCATCTCGAGAAACTGGTTCATGTCTGTCGAGTCAAACCGGATCTGCTCCCAGTTGAGGCCGAGCCCTTGGTAGACAACATCGTGTAAGAGCGGTGACATGGATGCTGTGAGTTTCTTGCCGAACAGGAAGCCATGCTTGTCGAGCTGGTCGATGCGTGACTCGAGATTCAGCCCGAGGGGTTGCTGGTGCTGCTGGTTCTGCTGCTTTTGCTGCTTTTGTTGCACTTTCACCGTAGTTGTGGTTGTTGTCGACATTCTGGCGGTGTGTGTATGTCTGAGGCGTCGCCGGGATCTCGGGATTCCGGGGGGCGGTAAGGGATGTGGACAGAAAGAATGGACCGATGGGGGACAGGATGAGAAGCCAGTGAATGATTCTCAATAAGGTGAAATTGGAGACGAGGATGGGATCACAGTGTTGTTCTTTGCTTTAAAACGGAAGCTCAGCGTTTAGATGATTACCTCGTGGTCTTTTTCGTTTTCAACGCTCACCACACCCTCTCAACCTTATGTATATACAGGCTGGGCTCGCCTCGGACTCCGGAAGGATGGGAAGCTTGGAAGGCGGCAGGTGGTGGAGCAGATGGAGATAAGCTGGGGCTCGTCAGGACAGACCCGGCAGGAACGGAAAAGTACACTACGCAGCTTCTGCACCTGCCCGGCGGTTGCAACATGGAACAAGATGCATCCAGCATGCAAACACCCCAGGGAGATGCCCTGGGCAGCGCTTTGCCGCATGAGGCGCCGTCCATTGTGGGCACCCAAAGGCCATGGAGGTTGCGTTGGAGGTGGGTTTGCCCCATCGACGCCGATTTTTGTTGGGGCTAAACATTTATCCACCGATGATCCAGATTTCTGAGGCCTCTAACCCAGGTGGGGCTCTTGGCCCTCCCGACTCCACATGGGTCTTCGAACGACGCTCCTTCCTTTTCAACAGCAGCAGAGATTACCAAATAAGAGCAAGAGCACGAACAATGACGGCAGCTTGCCGATTACACGGGAAGAAGCATCATCCCACATTTTTCTGCTGAGCCTTCTGCCATCCAACCCTGGCACCGCTCGCTTATCTTCGGCGTGTCGCTAATCTGGCATTTTGCGTGCTCGGCTTACACCAACCCTGTCGAGCTGTATCACACAGCTTCCGCGTGTGTCGGCTTGTTTTTCCAGATGTACATGTACACCGCCGCGGAACGCCGCCGTCCTGTTCGCTGCAGGGGAAAATCATCCTCAGAGTGGAAGGTTCGCTGGGGGCGATGGGCTGGGAATGATGCCTGCCCAGCTGCCCTCCTTCGCCACAACCTGCACGTTTCCCTCCGGCT